>VZSC01013459.1:0-133245 GCA_013398225.1 Steatornis caripensis | reverse complement strand
GGAACTGCCTGTGCTCCGGTTTGCGCCCGTTGCCCCTTGTGCTGTCACTGGGCACCACTGAGAAGAGTCTGGCCCCATCCTCTTGACACCCACCCTTTAGATATTGGTAAGCATTGATTATGCTGAACTCGACACTAGCAGTGTTTGTTAGTCCACAGGTGGTAGTGCCAGTGTACAACCTTCAAAGGAGGCAGGTGCACAAACACCCCATCTACCCTGTGTCGGCAGCAATAGGAGGAAAGGGATGCCAATGCTTCAGCCCAGGCAAGATACTGGAAGCTCCAAGCATATGCAAGTACCAACCCCCTACACAGTTTTACTGGGGGAGGGCGGGGGGGAAATCAAGCACCTGAAGTCTTTCAGATACATTAAAGGTTAATCCTGCATCTTGATGAAGGCACCCCAGGAATTAAAGATCAACATGCCATCTGCATACAACACCGAGTTCTTCTACAGACCTAGGCTGGTTCTTCGATAGGCAGTGACATCCATCACACAGTCACCTAATACTGGACAAGTTTAGAGAACTAAGCTCCATCGTCCTCCCCCTGCCCCGACTACTAGCTGGGGACAGTCAAAATGCTTTCTTTAAGGAAAACTGAAAAACACTAGGGGAAAAAGATGCAAAGTACAGGTTTTAGGTCTCCTCATCTTTTCTTTTATCTGCCAGGGTTATTTTCATGAAAACAGAGCCTTTGCACTTGGCCATACTCATCACCTCTCCTAATCCACAAATTAAGCTCTCCCCATAAGATGAACACTGCATGTTTGCCTGTACAAGACGATGACTGGGCAAGGGCACCACTTGGTATGATAAACACTGGCCCCAGCATGGTTGTTGCACAACCTCCAGCCCAGTGTTTTGTAGGCATCCTAACAGAAAAGCTTTGGGGATGGACTGGAGAAACAGAAGAGGGAAACTTTGTAACGGGTAAACTGAGATTATGTCTGTTGTCTTTCTAGTCAATAGATGGCAGAATAGAAAACTTAAGTATCCCTAAGCTTAATAATTTATATTAAGAAACAATAACTAACAGTAAAAATCCTTCAGCACAGACAAGTGAAGTTGACAAAAAAGCCTATTTTTTTTGCTCTTAAGAAAACTCAGGAAACAAAACTTTCTGTCTACCTACTTACACCAATTTTCAAAGCAATCATACTCATTACTGTCAGCTATGAAGACTGACACACATACACACCTTTGACAGTTCACAGATGAAATGTCCAGGAAAGCTCAAAACACCTACAACAATCAACAAGACCAGCTGTCAAAGCCCTAAACACATCATGAAATGTTAAATTCTAACACTGAATTTTTACAACTACAAAATGATGATACAATCAAGCAAAATAGGTTTTTTTATGTATTGATTTTCTCATCAGTCTTGAAAATTTTTGCACATTCCTGAATAATAATTCTATGCAATCTGAATTCAGACAAGCTCGTTCCGTGACAGACTCCATGAGCTAGAGCACCCATCACTTGGGTTTAATGCTAACTCCTGTTCTCTGCAAAGAATGATCTCCACTTTTTCCAGAGAGTTTAAAATCTGAGAATTTTTTTTAAAGTTAAAGAAGCTTCTATTTTGCATTACAGCACCTGTTGACTACAAAAATAATCAAAGCCTGTTAACATACATATAAAATGTAATTACCTGGCTGTGCATTGATCTTCACTGTGGGGAGTTTCCTTGTTACAACCGCAACCAACGTGGTGTCTAACGATAGTAATGGCAAGTAGAACTGGGAAAAATGAATCTTCAGAATTATATGATTAATGAAAAGAAACTCAAAATCCCTAGAGCTTGACAAAATTTATACCCAAGAAGCTGCCAGTTATTGCATGAAGTTTACATGTCTTCTGTTTGTTAATAATTGCAACATTTGATCATTATGTAGCTTTGCACATATCTTTATAGGAATCTAATATCTTCCTGCCCGTGAAGTGGGGATTGTCAGGTTGAAATAGCTTTGATGCCATTAAGAGTGAGGTCCTGGGCATTGATTATTTTCTGATACAGAGAATTTCAGCCACCTGACAACAGAAACTTTTCATGCATTTTTTCCCTCTGTGCAGCTGCCAGATAATGTAAAACAAAGGGATCTCTCTTTTCAAATTCTCCAATTCTTTCAAGGTATCAAGCCATTACACTACTTGCTACTTAAAAAAAAGACAAATCCCAATATAGATATATTAGTATTACGTTACATATCAAATGTGTGCCAATTTTTTCTTCTTCACTCATTTTGTTTCCAGACAAAAGACAGAACTGTCTTGTAAGTGATAAAAACCAAATACACTTTCAGTACAGACACATATTCTGTATCTGTACTCTTGCTGAAGGCATTAGTTCAGTTAATAAAGCTCAAACTTGCAAAATACTCCTTACCATTATGTTACACAGAAAGGAACTTTACATCTTCAGAGGCAGAGAAATACTGAATAAAGCAGCTGAACTAGGCAGAAAATAGACATTTGAAGTACTTTACTCACCTAGTTAACCTAGTTGTGAATTAGGAGAATGTCAAGATGGAGCTGTATCAATAGGAAACCTGGTTTAACTGGCTTTTACTTTATTGCTGTGACTTTGACACGTGAGGACTATTTGGAATTAATCAATCCTTTTATGTAAATCCAAACTCAGTATGTCAAACCACAGATCTATTTATCAAATATTTTTTTCTTGAGGTGCATCCTGCTTTATTATAGCCCTAAAAATGAAATCTGTGTTTTATTCACAGCCGAACATGGTTGAACTGAGACTTGCATCAACGGGTGTCTGCTGGCACACAAGTTATAGTAGGTTGGTTCCACTAAGTGTAGGCAGCCACAAAACTATAGTAGGAGTATAGTAAGTGTGATGTGCTCTTCACACTCAACGGGGTCTTTGATGTATGTCTGCTGACACTAGGCAGACAGCAGCCATCAGATGAGCTCTTTCAGTGATGAGAATGGATGGCATGGAGACAGTAAAGTACACTACCTCAAGCAATTTAAAATATTATAATGGACTTTATTTTCATTGTCACCCAGGAATCCGGGAAGAACTGAAGAAAGATGGTAACTCATGCATGCTTTCACTAAGGTAGGCATTATATATACTTTTCGATATGGAATTGTACAGTTCCCACAAGACCTTGCATGTTGAAGCACTGCAGGGAAAAAAACAGTTTGTTTCTGTGGAGAGAAACCTTGGGCAGGCTTTTCCTACAAGACAAGCACGCTTCTGATAGACGAAGTAACAAGTGCCAGGCAACCAGTAGTTTCTCAGTGAAAAGAGAAAAACTTTGGTATCATTAGAATCCTTTTACAATCAGCAACCAATGACCAATTAAAAGAACATTTAAATACTTTCTTGTACAACTAAATCACCTATTTCCAGTAAAATGAGTAGCAAAATTATAAAGCTGCATGTACCATAAAATTTCAGTAACAGCACAGGAACTTTAGAGTGTTCCATGATCCTAAGCCACTTCATTGCATTAGATCTGATATCCAAACTCTCAATAGCACATATCCATAAAAGCTCTGTTTCCTCTGTTATGCAACATAACGCAGAATGATTTAATAAAACCATAGTATTACCCTTAAATTTGCAGAAAAAAACCAAAATCCTCAAATGCAGAACAATAGAACATTTTATGTCTTATCCTTAGTGTTACAAAAATCACTCCTTTGAAAGTAAGACATACTTCAACCACCACTATTAGTCCAACAAATATTTCTTAGCCTTGGATGCATGCAATCAAAATTGAGATTATTCCTACTATTTCAAATACAGATGCCTTACATTGGGACAAGGAGTAAAAACATCATAGTTTTACACAGCAGATTGCACTAATGATAAAGTTTCCATATCAGTTAAAGGACAGCATACGACTCGGAGCAGAATTCCAACAGCACTGAAGCTCAAGGTCTAAACCCAAGAGATTGTTTACACAAAACATATTTCCTTAGAAAGGCCAAAAGGTGCAACCAGGGAAAGAAAAAAGAAATGAATGCAAAAAGTCACAGTTCTCCCTGATTCAGAGATGTAAGATTCTATGAAACAGTAATAATGCTATGCTTTTTAAATAATGTGTTAAAATATGATTAAATAGGACGCATACATTTATAGAAGTGAAGTGTGCACCTGAACACATACGCCGAAAGTTTAAACATAAAAATACAAGTGTGACTATCCATGTAAAAATCGTACAAGAAGCATCCACGCACAATACTGGCACAAACAGAACAATCCCTGCCATTCCTTCCTTGCATATCACACACCTTTATCAGCATCAAAAAATTAAATGACAACATTTGAAAGAAACCAGACAGTTCCATCATGCCCTAGTGATCAACGCATAAAGAACTCGTTCATTAAAAGAGTCCTTCTCTACATAACCCATTTCATTTCTTCAAACCAAACAGTGCAAGCCAAGATGGTTACTTGCCTAGGTAAAGTAGGTTCACTTCAGGTGCACACCATAAAACCGTATCGAAGCTATATGTAGAACTCTCCTTGTGTGTGTTTGTTTTATCAGAAAATAATGAATTGTCTTTTCGTAAATAACAGTTATATGAAAAGCATCATAATAGACAGGCCTTAACTCTGTATTTACAATGTCCTTAAACTTGGGATAGACATTTTATCTTCATTAGTTCTCCCTTAAATCAATTGTTTCTAAAAGGAAGTACACACCAGTTAAATTAATGTATATTTTTTTTAGCTTAAGCCAAACATATTTAAAGCCTTCAGTGGGAGAGGATGACAGACTAATCCATGGTATTGGCATTACCAGAGTAATTCAAAGTATAAAGGCCAGCATGGAAAAAAAAATAATCAAGACACCTATTGGGAAAGATGACAAACAGCAATAAAGGCTGGCAAACTCAGCTGGAGATAAAGGATACCTTACAGGTGAAAGGCTCAGACATCTCTTTTCTTCCCAATGTTAATTAATCCTCTATGTGCTTTGCACAGCTTGGTTTTTAATGTCATTACTTAACAAGAAAAAGATTTAACATAGTAAGATATACTCAGAGGTTATTCCAAGTCATGTAGCTGTATTTAAATCTTACTGTTTCCAAAGTTAACTGTACTTTTTATTTACTCTTCAGACATTTCTTAGTGATAAGATCAAACTGCAAACTTTGCATGAGCTTTCTTCAGTACTGGCACCAATGACAGGTAACACTGATACAGGTTCAGAGCTGGAGCACTGCGGTCCAGTTGAAATGCAATGCAGGCTAGCGCTGCTTAAAAAAAAAACAAACCCCACCAACAAACAAACAAACAGTAGTTTAATTGAAAAAATCCACCAAAAAAATCCAAACTATGTTACATGGATTAAAATAATTCTGGATTTAATCTTTCAAGGAGATAATTAGGCCTAAATTAGAGAGAAAACACAACACTATCAGATTTTGAAGAAATAGTGTAACATGTCAGCCCATGTTTTTAATTCAGATCTAGAGAAGATTAATAATACATGCTTTGGAATTCTAGTTTTAAGTACTGGTATATGCTGGTAACTAGGAAAGCATACAACAGAGATGAAATATAACCTAGAAGACCAAATGAAAAATTATTCTCTGAAGTAATTTTATCTGTTAATCACTCCAGCTAAGTGTACCAGAAGTAAACTTGCTAAAATGATAAACTAATGGAGACTATTAAAAAATTCCAGCTGAATAAAAAAAAGAAAAAAGGCACACATCCACAGAAAGAGGTAGGTAGACCTAGTAAAGCAGATTAATAGTTTCAAATGACTGAAAAATGCCAGAGTTGTGTGTAACATCGAACATACTTCCTACTGCCGTTTTCAAAATAATTTCCCACCTATTCTGGAAAGCATTACTAATGTTCAACTTTCTGGGGCACACCCTTAGCTACTGAAACAGTTTCTGTTGGGAATGTGAATTGTTCCACAGATTCAAAAGATCCCACTCAGTAATGTTCCTAAAAGTGCTTCAGTTGTTTCAAACACATTTTTACAAAGCAAAACCTCGTACTGTGAATTGGGATTTGTGACATAAATTACAACAAACCAAGTAATGAGTATTCGTACTCCGCATGGTCAGCATGAGCAACTTTAAGACACCTTTGGTTCAGTTTGGATTGCAGATGTATCCAACACAATTTGATCTCACCATGGACTTTGGCTGAGCAGACTGACAAACAGATTGTGACTGACAATGGCCATCCCTTGGCCCTTTCCCCTCCATTTCTATTAACTCCCCTATTGCAGAAAGTTTTCCTTTACCAGGAAAAATCCATTAGCTGTGTAAGGGAGAGGGTGTATTTCTCTGTTTTATCTTAAGAGCTGCTGCTGCCTTGTTCAAGGGCATCCTGTTCTGGCTCAGTTTGTGCTTGGTCTTTTTAAACAAAGGAGGCCCAGGCTTCTCAGTCTCCTCAGATTTGGATATACTATCAATCTCTATCCTTCTCTTCATTTATTGCTGTTATCTTCAAACAACAAAGCTGGGCTTCATTCTTGCTTATTGCCTATTAAGTGTTCATGGTCAGGTTGGATGGGACTTTGAGCAACATGCACTAGTGAAAGATGTCCCTGTCCGTTGCAGGGGGGTTGGACTAGACGATTTCTAAAGGTCCCTTCCAACCCAAACTATTCTGTGATACTATTATGCTGATTGGCCACCAATGTAGCTTTCCTTTGAGAGATTAGATGATAAAACTAATACAAAAGACCCAAACTACTCAAAAGTATATTCATTATAAATTAACAATAGGCAAAGCTCACCATCATCAAAATAAAGATGCCAGTTTAACCATACGCACTTCTCATTAAACTATTTCCCTCCTCCCCTAGCAGCTAGGAGAAAATATTACATTAAAACAGGATAAAATGTGCATACAAACTAGTCCGTCAGCATCAAACAGCTGGGCTGCTCCAACAGTGACAAAGAGGTCACTGTGTGAAAATACACAGTGATTACGGCAATAAAGGAAACAGCTGATAGAGGTTAGATGGTGGAAACAAGAGGGCAGCCACAACAGAAAGACAAGGCTGGAATGAAGACAGAAGGAGCACGGGAGGAGCAGGGGAAGAGCCTGCCAAAAGGCATGGGTCTGGGAGACAGAGTTACAGCGTGAGGAGGAAGTGAAGAGCCTTAGCGCCAAAGTTGTTTGACTCCTCCCACCATCACACTGCCTTTTCTGTTTCTTACAACTCAGATGAACTCTATTTAGGCTGAACAGTCTAATGTTCTAATCACAGAAGTCATTTCAGAAAGGAGACATTTCAGAGCGAAATGCGCAGCCATTTCTGACACAGAACAAGAATAGATTTTTGGCCACAATACTAAATTCTATTGACTTTCCTGTGAACAGCTGCAACATCTTCTTTATGATTTGGAACAGAGGCTTGAAAATCGGCCTGGGAAGTGAAACTGCTAGAACGCACCTCTACCATCCTCCTGCAAACTGCGTAACTTTGGATGAGTTCTATGCATTTCAAAAAACAAATCCTATTTATATCTGTAGATCACTACACCTCACACCTACATTTCTACAAGATACTTCCTTGTATTAACACGTACCAGCCCAGGGCTGCCCCTGAAATTGTGTTTTGTTTGGATTGCAGAATACTAAGGCAAGTACAAATCTAACAAAACTGTCACCTCTGTGGTTTCAATGCTTGCTCCTGCTAGGGGTGAGCACCAAAGGAAGAAGCAGCAGTATAAACAACCCACAAGCAACAAAAACTGGATGCTGAGGGCCCCGTGACTTGAAGAAACCAGACTGGAACAAAGACTGGAAGTGTCAGCGAAGGCGGCACAGAAAAGATGGAGAGGAAAATGTGGAGCAAGAAGTAAGGTATGAGGGACTCACTGAGCAACAAGACTAAAAACGGAAAAAGGAAATGGAAACGGTAACAGAAACATATGAAACCTAGTTCAGAGAATGGAAGAGATGGAAGCACTCACTGACTGTGCAATGCAAGGGCTAGAAGAATAGGATGAAGGAAAAGAGAGATCTAAGGAGTGATAGAATTATCTTAGAAAAAGGACTAGCCAAGCAAATAGTAAGGAAGAGGAAAGGGGACAAGTAGAAACAATGGTTAGGCCCTGGAAAAGGAAAATAGAAATGAGGACCAATGCACGGATGAAAGCCTGGAGTCCTGGGGAGCAGGGCACAGCTACACGGGAGAAGGTCCTGTAGAAAAGAACCAAGACTGACTGCTAAGTGATGTGGAAGTCCAAAGGGGAGACTCAGACTGGCCAGACAATGAGCACAGACCAGGTGAGAAGACTGGTGAAAACTAGGACTACCCAGAAGAATGAAACCAGAACAAAGAGACAAGCTGGAAAGAGGCAGGACTTGAAAAATGACACATCAGTGGCAGTGAGCACAAAGCAGCAAACACACAGAAGGCACAATCTTTGAATGCTTGACACTCTTTAGAATGGAGTCTAAATAAAACTCAAATTCTTGACCTTTACTGTTCATTTCCATTACTTGGTTGCGTAGAAAATGGCAGCCTTATCAGCAATTACATCATCAGCTCACTGCAGAGGTCCACACAATGACCTTAACAGACCCAACCCAACTAACAAATCCTCGGAGTATCAGCATTACATTACAAAGCAAATTGGGGAGTGGGGGGGGAAGGAGGAAGAACTATTGCATAAGAACATTAGGAGTTTTCCCTCTCTCTCTCACACGCACACAGAGTTGCTAAATTCAAACACAACTTTATGTGAATATTAAGAACTGATAAAATTTGAGATATGAAGCACCACACGGTTTCATCTCCTTTGCATACATATTTTAAACAGATTCAGATGCTGTGGACACATTACTGAATGACACTCGTTAATGAAACTAGTCTCCAAATTGTTCAGGTAGACTTACTGCATGCTACTCAAGTCTTAGTCCACAGACAGAGGTATTTTTTTCTTCATCACACTCTTCACGTCTCCCTTAGCACATCGTATTTCATTCTTTCACATTAGAGAAACACCAGTTTCTTTTCACCACATTCCCATCATCTCACGCCATCTAGCATAGATGAGACATCAACAGATTAGAGTTTTAAAAGACCCTACTAAATAGATGATACATGTGAAACCTGACACTGCAGAGTACTTTGCTTCGTAACTTTAAATGTTCTGATAGCAGCGATTTCCCCAGCAGCTGTAAGTATTCAGAGTTTCCATGACTGATTCTAGTGTGAAGTTTGAGGCCCAGAGAATGAAGAGCATACAAACTTATNCACTGCAGAGTACTTTGCTTCGTAACTTTAAATGTTCTGATAGCAGCGATTTCCCCAGCAGCTGTAAGTATTCAGAGTTTCCATGACTGATTCTAGTGTGAAGTTTGAGGCCCAGAGAACGAAGAGCATACAAACTTATAGGAAGTATGGTTTCAAAGATTTGGCTAGCACCTCTGAAAGACTTTGGCAGAGGCGGAGAGAGAAATCAGCACACAGCCCCATTAACCACAAAACCAATCCTTCTCTCCCTTATCCTCCCCTCGTACATTGCGTCTCTTCACATTTCCAAAGGTCTATAGACGATAGTCCCCATCACTACATAAACTATGGGAAAAGCCCAGAGCTGGCCTATATAACACACTGAACAGTGAAGGGATTCCGCATTCAGTCACATAGTTAACGCTATCACAAAATGCACACCTGACATCTGGCATTCCTTAAATCTGAGTGATTTTGGAACAGCAACAACCAGCTTTGAAATAAAGACGAGTGCAGACAATATTACCTGAAATGATTCTAACATTATGGAGCTATAGGTCTATTTTAGTTTCCAGTTGATTTCAATTTATGGTATGTTGTTGAGATCTGTAGATTTTCTCTGGAAAATGAAATAAACCATTGGCACTTAAATCAAGTTCCTTTTTTATTCTCTGTATGAGCCACAGACAGTGACGCAATTCATTTTTAATAATTTAAAATTGTTTTCCTCCTCCTGCATTCATAACAACCTTGCTCCCTTTCTTAACCCTTTCAATAACACTGATCTCGAAATGCAAAGGGAGTTAACAAAATGCACTATTTGTGAGTCCCTCTTCTAAACGCCCCCCACACGCACAACTTCTGAACCCACTGACTGGTTAGTATTAACCAAACATATTAAAATCCCTTTAAGTTTCATGAAAACGAGAATCTGCACAGAGAACAAAATGAGTGCTCGCAGTAGGCTCTTGGACAGACAAGGACAATTTGGTTGTCGCCCAGCAGCTCAGGTGGCCAACCTGGCTGCGAGTGACTGCACAGCAGACCCACACCTGGGTCTGGCAGGACCAACGGGGAACGTGAAGCAGCCTGTGGACAAGCACAGGATTTAAGGAAGGAGGGTGACACGGTGAGAGGCAACTGGAGGAAGTGACTGGGTGAGGCCATGAGCAGGAAGAAGTACTGCAGTGAGAGTTTCCTAGCAGACACGCAAGTTTGCTGGAGGTACTGATGTGGACGAATAACGCGGACCCAAGATACAACCCTGCAGACCAGCCAACGCCACTGAAGCCAGACTGCTCGCAGCCCACCACATCACATGCCCCTCTCCTATCAACATGTCCTAGGTACCACCATCTGAGGCAGTTGGGCAGGACTGCCCTTTCTTTGACAAGGAAGACAAGAGGTGAACAGGAATCACCAGAGGCAAAACCAGCTCAGCTACATTGCTGGGAAGCAGGGAAGTAAGGCCAGCACCATCAGCCTGTTTCAGCAAACTAACTCCCCTTAGTCTAAAGGGCATCACAACCATAAAGCAGACAGTGGGGAACAGATACAGGCAGAGCATCTGTCACCTTGCCTTCCTTCAACTCATCTTCCTCAAGCATCAACCATAGCAGTACCCAGGTATTAATCACTGAATATTTTACGCTCATCAATCAGACACTTATCACTACAGCTTTTGTGATACTCTTTGTTGTAGAGGTGTCACAACATGGCACAATGCAGTGTCACGTGGAGTTGCGCATGCCAGCTCTAAAGAAGTTGGTTCAGCAAGGAGCAGCATGGCTGCATTAGTGCAGCACTGCCAAAACTAGGTTAGCCAGCATAGGTTCCTTTGTACTGTACTAAACTGTGCCATATAAACGTACCCTAAAATGGGGAACAGTACAGAGTATGACGTCTCTTTGGTGACTACTGCATATAAATAACAAATAGAACCGCTACCCATTGATGAGCGTGATCATTTGTACCGCTAACCTTCATTTTCACCCTCCCGCAACCCAGGTTCCCTGGTTTTATTAGAGCATCCTGCTTGCATTCAAATCTTCACTACAACGAGCTTAATAGCCAGACGTACAGCTGTCCCACTAGTCTCGTATAGCAAGATCTATTCCACAGATCTCAGACTTCTACCAATAGCCAGCACTGATACCGAATGAACTCTCATGAACAAAGCTATGTTTTCTTAATAATAACAGTTGTATAAACATAAGGTCTTCTCAGTTAAAGGGAAACCAACATCAAAAAGCAGTAAAACATGGAACCCTAAACCCTTCTTTCTTTGAAGAAACACGTTTGAAGCGAGGTGTTTCTAGTTATGGGTGAATGAAATGAGAATTCAGCTGCAACAAACGGACATCCAGTCTGTATGAAAGACTAATTAGATCCATCTGAGAAGCTGTGTCTAAAACTGCTTCACATGTTTCAAAGGAAAGCTCTTCTAGTCTATCTTTTGAGAAGACTACATCAAAACATTTAGTCACAGCTGACGCACATCTATCCACTACAGTAGCATTATTTTTCATAAGCCATAAAAGCTACATTAAAGTAATGTTAATAGTCTGGCTTACTTAAAAATTAAATTAAAGGGGGGAAAAAAGCAGCAAAGAAATTTAGAGCTAAGAAAGCAACTCAAAGCAGCAATGACCTTACAGATCCCCCCTATGCCAAAGCATCAAGAGATGCCAAAGCAGAGTGTCATACTGAATACTAAATGTGCTGAGATTTGCTCAGAGAACAGAACTAAAGATGAAACACCATCCAGGAGCTGCAGAGTTAACTATGGCTTTTGTGGTAATAAGCCAGGCTCTTAACATTACATTAGCATACTTTCAAATGTAACTATTGCTACTGCTGAACCAGCAGGAGGAGCTCACAACATTTTTTTAATCTATTCATTCTACAAAATTTGGGGAGAGGGGCTGGGAAGCTGGAGGGGGTTTTGAGGGCAGGGACGAGTTGGTTGGGCTTTTTCTTTCCAGTGTTGCTGGACACAAAATCAATGGTAAAGAAAAGCAACCAAGTGGTGCTCGTGTAAGCACTGTTTTTAGAAGCTTGACAATAACGATGTGAATATTGAAGTGCAGGATCTGAAGTGTGCATGGCACACAAATGAATTGAAGGCAACACCCGTTCCTCCAGGAGTTTTCAGTCTTGTATCAAAAGACCACAGGAGGATTGGAAGGGTAGCAGGACATATTAGATACTGTTATGCCAGAAACAAGACTTTCCTCAAGAAAGAAAATGGTATGTTACTGTTCTGTATCGTTACGGATATTTAATTTATATATAAGTTTTTTGTTCACTGGAATTCCTGGAATCACTGGATCATGACCCATGGCATTCATACCACAGCAATTCATCTATAAAGCCACCTGCGTGGGCAAAACTCTTCATTAGGTAATTTAGAATTAATCATTGTAAAAAACTAGCTCCTTCTCTCCCTTCTAAGAACTACGCTTCAAAATAACGAAGAGAAGTCTGATTCTAACATAAGGAAAACAACTACAAAAACTGACCATGCTTACTTTTAAAATATTTTATATTTTAGCATTTCACATCTTTCATTGCATTTTCTTTTTAAACATTTCTTGTAGGCTACACACTAGGGCCAGACCACGTGCTACTGCGAGTTTTGCAGTAGAACTACAAATCTCCAAAAACTACTATGACCAAGTTATTACACTGCCCTCGCATAGAGGGGAGAGCATATTTAAAACTACACAATTAATTCATTACTTTATGTCGTTTTTAGTTTCCAATGTTGTAGAAATTTTCTCTACATGCTTNAAATCTCCAAAAACTACTATGACCAAGTTATTACACTGCCCTCGCATAGAGGGGAGAGCATATTTAAAACTACACAATTAATTCATTACTTTATGTCGTTTTTAGTTTCCAATGTTGTAGAAATTTTCTCTACGTGCTTATGGAGTACTATGTGAATAAACTAATCCGAGATATACAAACCCACACAATCAATCTGCCTTTACAAAGCAAATATGCACCTATTTTACCAGTCCCTTACATACACTTACTGCTAAACTGGCGTGATATTTAAGAAAGCATGCAATACAGATATACTCTGCTTCCCTTTCTGCTTAGTACACAAGCACACCTAATAGAAGTACATGCAAATATTACATGAGTAGACTCAATATTTACCTAAGCATTTTCACGTCTTTCTCATCTAGCATGTCCCAGCATCCAAATTCTCCGAAAGACTCAATGCAGCAGAGTGGAAATGCACACCAGAAACACTGAGTTCACAACAACATACTGAGGCCAAGGCCACTTTCATTTAAAAAACATGATGTCAGCAGCCACAGAGACATAGCAATTAAAGCACTTGCCCACCGAGTCAGAACACAAGAATCAATGCTCTCCCCAGACAGAAGGGTTCAAGCACACACTGCTTACCTCCCAGGAGAAACTGTCTCCTCCCCATCAGGATAGCCTGGAGCAGCCTCTACCCTTCCAGTAAATCTGCCACTGTACAGAAAGGAATACAGGATCCATAAAGCCACAGATTCAGTCAACAAGTAGGAGCACTACTACAACCCGGTGATAACAGTAGTGCTTTGCAAGGGTGGAAATCGTGGGTTCTGCTCTTGCTACAGGGCTAGCTTACGCATATCGCGTTAAAATGCCATTATACAAAACACGTCTTACAAACGGAAAATGCTCTGGATTTGAACCTGAATTCAAAAAGTAAAAGTAGGTACACAATTTCTAGAACAATAGATTCTACAGGTATGCAACCTGTAGAACTTGGTAATGATGAGTCTTGTTTGCACAGCTGCACATGTACTGCAATGGAGAATTTGTGTGCTACTCTACAAGTAACACATAAACTACTTGGAAAAAGGCATGAAAAGTTTTCTGCTTACAGACATAAGGATTATCTGATTGATCTGCCCCCTCCACTTGTGCCTTTACACGTGCACTTTCCCTTCATTCAAACCAATCTAGGAGACTAGCACAACAGTGTATTTTATTGCACACATGTAACATATAATATTCAGATATGTAACAATATATATTTAGAACTAGACTAACCAGAAAAATCTTCATTTATTGCTCTTGGGGATATATGTTAATTTGTACCTCTACTGGCTGCAACTCTTATTGTTTGAATTCCTACAGGTATTTGCTTTTCATCCTTATTAATACAACCCCCATACTTACTCTATATGGTCAATTAGTTATACATTATTATGTGCCTGAGCATACCAGAAATGTAAAATACTAGCAAAAATAATTTCAGTATTTTATTGATTATTTTAACAAGATTATTAATTTTATACTGGCAGTGCTGTGCAATGTTATTCTTCTGCATGGACTACTGGAAAGACAGAACTTAATACGCTCTGAATTATCGTCCTACTCCATTCCCATTTGTGCGTAAGGAAATAAACGTGGACTAAGTTTGCTTACAACAACTTTCTGTATCAGTGCTCTGATTTTACATTATACTATTCCTTTTTACACTTGATGCTTCACATACTTCAGCTGCATCAAGTTTGATTTTTGAGTGATATTTCTTCCTAAGCATTTTTTCCTCCCCGAAAAGAATTTACAAAACAAAGAAAATATTGCCCGAAGTAATTTTTAAATCAACTTACCCTCAGTCATAAAATTTACAGCAAATGAATACAGAAGAGTTCTGCTAATTAAGTATTTATTACATTTTAATTTGAAGTCAATGCTTAATCATAACTAGATATACATGAATTTACTAAATTAAAGCATACAGATAACTATTAATCTACTCTGTGCTGATGACACAGGATGTGTTCAAATAACAATGACAGTAATGCCTTAGATTTGTATTTTCATGCTTCCATTTATGTACTATGCAATAGGCTTTCTCTGGCGAATATTAGGAGGTACACGGGTCAATTTTCACCTACACAGATATCTAATAAATTCTTCTCAAAAAAAAAAGATAGGGAAAAACAACACTGCTTTTTCCTAAAAATTATTGGAAACATTCATTAATCAATTTCTTATTGGGCTGAACAAGCTCCACATTTTTTTCATAAAGGTTTCATGTCTGTACTATACTTACCTGCTCTTAAATTTGAATTTAGGAAGAGATCCAATATTTTGTGAAAACGGTAGCCCATTCTAGTAGCAATCTGAAAAAAGTAATTAAGCTTTCTCTACTCCTCTATTCAGCATTTGACCTACACAGGTCCCTCTGGAAATATATCAAATTTCCATTTGCTCAAAGTAACTTCTGAACTATTTCACCTTACATCTAAAAAAAAAAAAAATAAACAACTTCCATTCACCAGAACTTCAATGATAAGAAGCTACTTTCTAACTGAAAACATCTGGAAATTCTTTGCCAACTGAACAGATGAGAAGATGAGGCTAAGTGGTCTGGGAAGGTATGCACCTACTACAGAGATGAAGAACCCTAACAGAAAGGGCTGCTTTCAAACATGAAAATGGAGAACGACAATTACTTGCAGAGAAATCACGCAAACTGGCAATAAAGAGTTCTCAAGACAGAGGATCCCTACACTATAGCAAACAATTAGAAAATAGATTATGCCAAAAAGGTTTTCAATAATTCACTTTACTGCATAAAATACAGCTTCAAAGTCCTCGTTGAACTAAAATAACGTCCTCAACCTACATATAGAGCAATGAACTTCAAACAAAAAGAAACATGCCTGTATCTACTGAAGTGTAATTACTTACGGCTGGTATTCATTGCTCAAGCCTTTGGATTCATCTATTGCTTTTGTGAAAGTAGAGGTGTAGACAAAATCACCTCCTCCACCACCACAAAGATATTAATACAAACTGTTCTTTAGTAGTCTAATTTGAGCGACATTCATAACAAAAATAAAACAGAAGAATATTAGAGGCAGTAAGGAGAGTGGGTTATAGCAGTGAAAGATTGTGCTACAGTCATGTAATTACTTATCTTTCATTCTTTTTTGAATGAAAATTATACAGTGGCAGATCCAATAAATTGAAGTTTATTATTGGATACCTGGTCCAGTGTATTTATGTTCTCACTTGCTTAGGCCACTTACATTCTTTGCCATTATTTTTATTATACATTTTAAGTGTATTACCTACATGAAATCCATCCACACTGGAGAAGGTCTGTTCACGGCTGTCCGTGACACCGAAGTCCTACACACATCAGTGGCTAAGGGGCTGCTCACAACCTGGATACCATTAGCAAAAGGACTTCACACTGGCTGTCAGAAGCCAGGAGTGGAATTCTGCGAATAGACAAAGCTACCATCACATGGATGCAGAGCATCCTTGGTGTTTGACACCTGGCTTTGAAGGGTCAATTTAGTATGGTGCAGGGAAACCACACAGCTACTGGATCTGCTCAATCAATAATGCAGGTTCCCATTTCCTTTTGTCTCTCCCTCCCTTTAGCACTCTGCAGAACACTCAAGCTTTGTAAAGAAAGAACAGACTCCAACCCTTACCAGCAAAACTGGATCAAGTCTTTGTATCAATGAAATCATAAAATAAACACATTTCATAGCCAGACTGGCAATCCAAAATGGTAAGATAAAAGATTCCTGTCTGAAATGGACCCAAACAAAAGATTCCATAGTTTGGTGGCGGGATGCTTCTGGGCAGTTTGTTGCTGTTCTACATTAGTCTCATGTAAAGGAGGGTATTCTTCCTTCAAATTGTATTTTAGCAGTAACCTTGATTGTATGATCTTTAACTGCATTGATTAGAGGAAAAATTTTAAGCATAAGAAGAATACTAATCAAAGCTCGGAATCTCACCAACTGTCCTCCAAAGAACTAAATGGATACATACGACAAGCAGCTAGCTTGAAGATTCTTCTAGCAATTGGTACATAGAACAAAGAAAAAAGAATAAATGACATTTACATTAATTTAGTTGGCAAGTTTAGGTACACAAGCAAGCAGATCATACCAGAATTGCTAAATTTTAATTCCTAAGTCAGGTCATTAGAACCTTTTAATTGTGAAAGTGTTTGTTGTTGTGTTGGTGGGCTATCACCAGAAACAACTGTGTGATACTCAAAATTCTAGCGCACTAATTTTATACAAACTTAAGTATTAGCATATACGTTGCTGGCTTCAGAATTATAACAGATTAACTTCTATTTTAAAAGAAAAAATATCAAATTAGGACTCACAGAAGTTTTTAACACCTATTGCAAACAAGGAACCTAATATTTTTGTTTGCACTGCTTCAGGCAAACAGTATTGCTCACACCCGACCACTTATCTTTAAGTCCCGCAGTTTGGGGAAGCGAGGCCTCTAAAGCGGCCTAAAGCCAGCTCGCATCAAGGATCTCCGTTACAAATAAAGTGGTTAAAACCAGATGGTTACGAAACTCAAAATCCTGAAAAATAAAGAGCAGCAAAGAGCAGTTAACACTGCACAACTCATTAAGATTCTCATGATCAAGGAAGAAAACCACAGATGACCCACAGACCGAGATGCTGACGAATGATCTGCTTGCAAACAGCGGGAACCATGGAGAAGCCTGCTGCTCACACTCCCTGCACAGAGAGCAGAGCACTGCACACTGTGAGGTGGTGAGGTTTCGGCTGGCGAGAGTAGACGACTTAAGGAAAAAAGAAAGGAGTCACTGTTGGAAGAGTCCCAGTGGTAAACAAAGTAAATCAGGATGCAAACACTGCTGCTGCAATGCACAGTTTGCAGCAGCAGTAAACTTCTGAAGGGGAATGTGAAGGTGGCCCTCCCACTGGGCTATCTAACTGCACCGTGGATTCAGCTATCTTTGTCACAAGCCGCAAGGGGACACAACCCACAAAGTCAGGAGCCTGTGTCACACCAACTTAATAGCAAAAAGTAAATGCAGAAGTTCAAAAAGTGAGTCTTGTGTTTCTGACACCAAAGCTAATAAAGAAAGGCTTCAACTTGCCCATTTTTTTTTCCAATGGTATGTTATACCTCCTGATCAGAAACAAGACTTCTCATTCCTAGTTTCTGACTTTTCTTCTTTGAAATTTTAGGTAATTGTTTTTCCATTGCAAAGCTTTGAATAATAATTCAGAAGATTTTTGACTGTGCTGTATTTACTATGTTCTCTTGTCTTCAGCACAATCACAGAAGAACCCCAGCAAAAATTATTAATAAAGAATAATATGCCCTCTGCTATTTATCCAGTAACAACGAAAAATAAGTGTAACTCTGAACAACTCTGGTATTCAAAAACCGTTACCTGCTTTTTACAAACCCGAGCTCAGGGCTTCATATATATACTCACGTAACTAGCAGCCTAGGAGTGACTGCTCCTGGGAAGGGCGCTCTGTCACACAAACCAGTGCCAGTCCAGCTCTAAATCGAGTTGAAATCTGGCAGAGATGTTTTATTGTTTGAGCAACGGGTTGTATTCCAAGCTCACAGGATGCCTGTTAGGGCCATTATATACATTTAATTCAGTTAAAAGCTGCATGCAGACATGGCCTTTGCTCCTGAAGCACCACTCCACAAGTAAGAGTGAGTGTCGCTACACCAGGGAGCAACACTATATATTAGGTACTGAGTAAACAGTTGTTCAAGACCTCCTGGAATTCTTTCTAAAAGAAACTCTACAACTAAAATGACCACCTTCTCTCACACCTGAAGCAGTACACTTGCAAGAGCAAAATTTTTAAAGGTGCTGACCGCAACTGATCTTCTCCATATAGTTTTCATGGTGCGCCTATAATCCACATGGAACAGAAAGCATCCCTGCTTTCTATTCGTACTCTCACATTCATCATGAGTATACGTAAGTCACAGTGCAACAGAGATAAAGGTAGTATTAAAGAGGGTACCGGTTAGGCATATCTTCTTGCCCCAGTAAGGCCAACAAAATATTTTTTAAAAAAGCAGTTTGGTTTTCATTACCTCCGTTCACATCAGTGAAAATAACCACCTAAAAAGATGACCCGTTTCAACTGAAAATCACGTCTTTTACATTGAAATTTCAGTAGAGCAAAGTGAAAGTGAATCACAGAGAATACTGTCTTCATCATATGAAATATTAATTTAAGTGCTCTTTTTCAAAGAAATCTCATTATTCTGAACGCAACATAGGTGTGAACACCTTAACTATAAAAAATGTCATGGAGCAGATGTTGCATAAGTTTTTTCCATGAAGACACGCAAGAAGAGTAAACAACTGTCAGAGGTAAACTAGAGGACTTCTGCGATTCCTCATAGTCCTGCTTTTCAATGATTTTAAAAACTCACTTCTTTGGAACCTTTTGAAAACTTTTGCCTAAGAGTCAACAGATACTATGCAAGACAACTGCCTATTTTTAAAAAAGTTTAGTTGTGGAATTATCATTAACAGACTTAAAAAAGCTGTGATCTATATATCTACTGTCTCAATACTCCAATTCATCCAGCTTGCGTCTCAACTTTATTCTGCTGAACAGCTGAACTACCGGACACAGTACTACCATTCTTCTACTGTCATGGTCTGTCTTTCGGTTGTTGATGCCGACAACATTACTTAAGTAATTATCTTAAAATATTTGTAAAAACAATAGTTCATACACATTCATCTGAAGTGACCTGGGCACATCTTCAAACACTGGCATTTTAGTATGACCACAAAGAGTTTTACCACTGAGGTGCTGAATAATTCCACTCCCAGTATGACTACACATTCCACTTGCTTGGTTCTTCAATCTGTTCTTTTAATCACTAACTTAAGCTAATGTAATTTTAGTTGATATTGCACTTATTTTCTTGCTCTCATATATCTACAGTGGAGCATAAGACTTTACTTCTAAACAAAGCTATTGATTAGAAAACAAATTTAATAAACAAGTAGATACAGAAGTGTTTCACAGGCACAAGCAGAGAAAAAAAATCTTTGTATACTAGCACTATTTAATTAACTTAGAGTCTTGTTGTGTAATTCACAGCAATAACTACTAAAGACAAAACAAACATCTATGTTTGGTCACTGAACAGGTAGAGAATTTTAGTAGGTTTCACAGAGAACAGACATTGACTCAGTACACCAAATTTCTTAGGAAATGAGCAGAACTTACAGAAAATGATGAGCCATCCTTTGAAACTGCAACTGGGTAAATTCCATCTCCTAGACGCACAGAGAGCTCCCAGCTCCTTCTCTTTGATTTAGCAATAGGAATTCTAAAAAAGAAATAGACAGAAGAAGAATTTTTAACAGAGATTTCACGCTTCTCCAATTTTAACCAGAAGCGCTTGCCTCATAGGATGGTCACGAAGGATATAAAATATCATTAATCTATAGACACAGTTGGAGAGCATACTTGAAAAAAATTACTAAATACATTTTTCTGTCAAATGGCATATATAAGGAGAAAATACAGTCTACTTTCTTTCTAGATTTGCCTTGACACACTGTGTACGCTGATAAAGTTATAGGAGGCTCTTGAATACAGCCAGCACTTGCTGCAGAATTAGCTCAAACAGGATGAAAAGCAGACGAGAAAGTGGGTTGGCAGGAGAACAGCAACAGTGATAGCTGGAGCATTCTTTTTAATAGTAAAATATAATCACTATTTCTTTCATCTCATGCTCAGTAAACCTTAATTAAAGGCCAATTACAGACAAAAGAGTCAGTCAAACGAGTAATACAAGTAATTTTATAATTAATGTACATTTTAGAGTATCTCATCCACAGAGCCCTTCAAGCAAACTGAAAAGATAATGGTATATCATCACAGCCCACATGCAGGATTATACCTACTCCTGCAGCATTCTCTGGCTACACCAGTTATCAGGTAATACAGGAAACCTGAATCTTTTCAACTTTAGCATAAAGCAGCAAACCCGACAGCAAAGGAATGAGACCTGAGCCTCCATTCTTGGAAGTTCAGAGTGAAACTAGTAATTTTCAGCTATTTTATTTAAAGGTATATTCAATATCAGTTTCCTCATCCTAATTTCTCAAGTCTCTTCCACTTTGTTGTAACAACTGGTGTCCAAAGGTACACTACAACTTATCTGATGAGCGGCTGCCTTATCTTAGCATCAGCACACACCACATAGCCTAAAGAGACGGTACGAAGGTAGAGTTTAAACTCCATTAAAACAAGGACACGTTATTTTTGTACAGCTTTTCCTCCACCCCGACTCTTGCACATGTTTACATTCTCTGTAAGAAATCTGTAGAGATAATGAGTTCATCACCTTTAAGTTTCTTCTTAAGGACGACTTCCACTATAATGTTCATCTACTGTACACTGTAGAGCTTACTACACCGTTTTACTGCAGCCTTCAGAGTCTTAAAACCTGGAAATATGTCTTTCTGCATTATGCCACATGCATCCTCCTGAGGATTCAGCTGCCCAGTGAACCACGTCTCCCCAAAGTGAGCCCTCAGGTTTCCTGGGGAATCAACAGGGAAAAGCACCTGTGAGGTCTCCAGAGGCCACGGGAGAAGAAATCATCTGCCTAAGCCAAGGATAACACACTGACTTGCTAAGGATTTCAACAATTACTTTAAGAATGTTGGGCTTTTAGACACCTGAAATCTAAGCCAGTACAAGCTCAGGTACCTAATTAGGCAAGGACTTTCCAAAAACTGTGCCTTGCAACGTGCCTGAAAAGGAGTAACGGAAACACTAAATATATTAGCTAGACAAATACTTATCATTAGTTACTTCTGGATCCAAGCCAAGTAAGGCCTACACCAGATTTCACCAAACATCTTAGCTCACCTCTAACTATTACTACCCACAAAGCTCACGAAAACAGCTATTGAAAATAACCTGTTCCCATACTAACGATTGTCAAGTGGTACCTTTCGCATTTAATATACAGCAACAATTGTCAAAACAACAAATACGAGGAAACATCTATGGCTTATTGGGTGCAATGACATTTCTCAGCACCTCATCTTGAAATTCCTGTATGTCACCAAAACATTTAGACTGGCCGATAGGAAACACAACAGACACGGGAGTTCCTGAAGAGGAGGAACAGGAATTTCCTGCACAGGTAGCAGGCAGCAAGCTGAGAGATGTTTTCATTGCACTTCCTGGTATCAGAGCACCAGTAAGGAGGAATGTAGCAGGGTTTTGGCAGAACCTCGCTAAATTCTCCATGGTACTCCACTGCAATAACCAACAGGATTTAGCAGTTTATAGCAATTTCATATATCTTGTACAAGAGGTAAGACCTCATGTCAAATACTGCTTAGTAGATCCACTCCACTGGTGGCACAAGATTCCTTATAACCTTGCTGGCACAGCCCTGCTTCATATTGCATTTGACTGGAAGTGACCTCATGAATCTGGCTGCTGGCCATCAAAGGAAAGACAGTCTTGTTCTCCAGCAGGGATTATTTTTGTTCAGTCCTGTCTTGCTGAGCTTTGTATCTCCAAAGCTGAGTGTATCTCCAAACAGGATGCATGCCTCTTGAGAGGCATGACTATGATCCCTGCTTTGCCTGGGTTTCAAACAGCCACACAGGCATATAATCCCTCTCTCTGCAACACTGGTGGTCAGGAGGGCAAGGTCCAGAGCTGCATCTAACACCAAGCACGCAGCAAGTTGTCCTTCCCTCCTGGAACTGCTAGATCCACTTGCATAGGGACATTTTTTCAGCTTTTCTAATCAAATGCCTGTGGCTTTGTAACTGTAACCTACAGTTACACCGGCTAAGGCAGATACTTACATAACATTAGCTCATGAGAATCCTACTTTTTCTGCATTAAATGAAACACCTTTCAAATAAATTACCTTGCAGTGGACTCCATTTTGATGAGATTCAGGGAGAGGGGTGTCATATTAGTAAGGACCACAAAGTCCAAAAGTAAGGATCAAATTCCAAGTTTCTTGGATATGTAAAGGAAGTTGCTGAAGTCTGTGAACTCCTTTGGAAATGCAGAAGTTTCTATCAGGCTAAGACAGAGGGGGTTTTGGTGGGGGTTTTTTGGTTGTTGTTTTCTTTTGTGAGGGTTTTGTTTTTTTTTTTTTAAATGTCTGAGAAGTCCCAGTGCGTTGGAAATAATCTCTGTGTTCTTGGCCAAGGTTGCTTCCCTAGCTGAGAACTCTCCCAAGTCATCCAAAGGGAAAACATCTGGACATTTTCCACTAGCTCACGGAAAACTCCCCAAACTTCTGGCTATTTTCAAAAATATTTAACTTTTAAAATTGAGATGAAATTTGACATATTCTATTTACAGACAAAAAAATACCGCAAGAAAAAATAACATCATTTTTACCACCACAAAAGACACAAAAAACTAAGGCGCTTCCCCTCCAACCCTAGATTCAGAATCCATACAATATGTCTTCGATAGGGTTCAACACGCCCTCCCTTTGTTCTCCCAGTTTTGGCAAATGACATATTATCCAAAAGATTACTTACTTTACATATAAAGATCACAGGCCACAGGAAGAAACACAAGTTTAGCACAGGAAGATGAGTGCCAGGTGAATGGGAAGCAGGGCCACAGAGAGCTGTGCGCTGCTGTCCCTTGCCAGGAGTATTACAAAGAGACGGAGAGAGCAAAGGCAGCACCGCAGCCGCAACAACAGGAGGTGGATAGAGGAGGGTGTTATGAACTCCCTCCCTACAGAAACGGGCAGTTCTGAACCTCTCTACTCCATATTGCCTTCTAAAGGGAAGTATCACGAGCAATAGGGGCACAGACGAAGAGCACGGCGATGGCCTGGCTCCAAGTCATAAAGGCATTATTCTAAAGCGCTGAATTTATAAAAACATGTAAACAGCGAAAGAAGAAAAACAGCAGGGTTTGCCTGCTTAGTTAGTTACTTATTTCCAACCTCTGTCACTGTTCGTTCAACTACAGATGATGTCATGGTCTCATAATTTATTTCATACATTGCACAGTGTATTATGTCCTTTTTACCCCCAACTGCCATGAGAGAGATAGTTTAATAATAATGCAGCAATTATAGCTCCTGCTTTCTTCACAAGTTTTCAGTGAGAAAAGCAGACAACTGCTAAAAATTTTAGATCGACACACGCTTACTGTGCTCATGAAAAACAGACGCTAGTTAAACCATTATCTATTCTAGTCAAAAACAAATAACGAAAGAAAACAGACATTCACAAAAGCAAGTCAAGTAATAACTCTGCCCCAGCCCATCCATTTTGATTGTCATTAACCAATCAGACAGAAGGAACTCAATAAAACTACAATTTTCTGCAGTTCGTGGCAAATAAACTCCCCTCTCTCGATTACTGCTGCTGATGTAATGAGCTATGATAAATGTCACCAGCTCCTAAAGGGTCAGGAAAATTGAGTATAGATTTTTTTACTTCCAATTCAAAATGTGAGTTCTAACACTGGTCGGGGGGGGGGGAACTTACACACTCTCTTCAATTCTAATATTTTTGCTGCATAATACTTTACGTAGAGAAATCCCAAGCTATCATAACAAATCCCCCCGTTACGAAAAAGATTATAAGCGTTTGAAAACCACATTATATCACACTCTGGTAAAGCTGTTTTTCAATTGTGCAATTACCTATTCAGCAGTTAAATAAAAGTGAAATATTGACTTAAAACAATGTTAATGGTCAAAGAATCATTAAGAAATCCTTCATCATAACTTTCACAGCAGGTGGCCTGTAAAATGATCAAGAATAATGTGCTGGATTCTGTAGCCACCAAGGTCAGTTTCTGCATACAAATCTTTGCAGGGGGAGAAAAAAAAGACCTTCAGAAAGTGGGCCATTCATCTGAACCAAGTTCAGAGAATTTCCAGCACTGTGAAAAGATATGTTATGCAAGCACATAGATGTATTCAGTGGGGGTAGACTGAACCAGCTACATGGAGACTACAAAGGAGCCCTCCCATGGCTCATGAATAAGTCGAGGAAATGATCAGAAAAAAATGGAGAGATGTTTAGACAGATGGCCCACTTAAAATGCCTGGGACAGGGCATAAGCAATTTTAATGAAACTTTAGATCTACGATATAAATTGTTTCTTATTTTCTCCACCCTCCCCCCCAAAAAACTCAAGAAAGGCAAACAGAAATTTAACAACTCACACAGCCTATCTTACGATGTAAAAAAAAAAAAGAGAAAAGGAAGTAAATCTCACACTTTTGAGCATTATTGGTTTAATAAGGTCATATACAAAGAAATATCCTTCACAGAACCTTCAACTATCAGATGAATATAAAAGCAGGGAATGGATAGATTAAAAGAATTGTAAACAGAAGTGTACTGCCAAACAAAACAAAAATCTAAGCTTTACGATCTGAGTACTTTCAACACTTTCCAACATAAAAGTTCATCGTTGCACAGAAAAGATAAAAGCAGCACTTTCACAGGATTACTTTAAGAACTAAAAATTATGTGAAAGGAACCTAAGAATCTGGGAATATTTTATTCAGCAATTTGAAGTATTTTCTACATCTATTCACATACATTTTCTACATATATTCAGACTGACCCATCTATACATATCACATGCACTTTTTCACAAAAATGGGTTTTCCTTTTTGCTTTATGTGTGCATATGTATACATACACGCTTCTCACCAAGAGTATGAAAATATACCATCATTAGAGTAAATTGTAGTTCTGCACGTGTCATACAAAATAATACCCTCTAGTAGCCTGTGTGCCAGCTGATCAGACAAAGGCTGAAAGAATTACTCAATGGTTATGTCAAAATGGTTTTACATTACATTTTCTTACATAATACATTTACATCAATAACAAATATGCGTATCTATAGTCATGTACTCTATCTGAACTGTGACCACAGGAAAAAATTAAATTACGTGGAAGGTAAACTATAAAATAAAAAGCATTGCTTTAAAAGGATGCTATGGAGTGCATTGTGCTTCAATGCAAAACAGCGTAGACCTGGATGCTTCCTTTTCCTTCAACTGAAGCGTTTTGGGGGATTTGCATTGACATAAAGGCCTGCAATCCAGTGCCCAAAGAAAACCTCCAGTGCCTTCATCAATGAACCCCAGAGCAAGGCTAAATAAAGAAACAGTTAAAGCTAGATCTTATAAATCTAGGGTGAATTTAGTTGCCCAGATCTAAGTGTGTGGGCTCAACGCCTTTCATCTTTATTTAACTGGCAAGTAACCCTGCAGACAACGTGAGCTCACTCTGGCTTACCCTCTTCCACTTTAAAGGTCTCGAAGCGTGCAGGGGTTGGGTCCTGCAAACAGAGCCACCCTAACCCGCCTGCTTTGCAGCTAGCTTCCCCATCAGCCTGGCAGAGGGGCTTCCTCTGCCAAAGATGTCTCCATAGCCTTAAGGAAAACGTGTGCTCCAAGCATGCAGGCAAACATTAACAATTCTAAGCATCCTGAAAAAGCTTTTATGGTTCTTTCAGCTTTAACTCTATCAGGCAAAGAAAGCAGGATTGCTGCTATTGCCCATCTTGCTATAACAAATGCATGCAGCATGTACATCCATAAAATGAAAGAGCTGGGTTATCAGTCTCGCTCTGCCTCTGAGGGTTCAAATCTACCTCCCATTTCTTGAAAGAGCCATGGGCCCAGATAGGCATTAGGGGACTCACCATCCTACCCTGCCGATAGTAGGAAGGAATGAGACATTTAGAGTCTCAGAGAATACATCTTTGCAGCCTGATGATGCACCCTCTGCGACAAAGAGTTTTGGCATTTGGTCCTGCTCCAGGAAATTTCTACGCACTTTACATTTAACAAACTGGATGAAACACAAAGCAATCCTGGGAGCTGCAAGCACAGCCCAAGACCTCTCTCAGTTTCCAGGGATGGTCAGACTGCCCAGTCCTTCAGCAGATGCCAGCATACCTTGAAAATTGCAAATAAATAAGTGTAAAGCACGCTATCTGAAACTAATTTCCTCTCCCATGGCATGTCAGGGCTTACTGTAGCACGTGGTTTCTCTTGGAAAAAGGAAACATCACAAACATTAATACTGGATAAGAGATGTTGCTCCTTGTCTCATTGCAAACACCTGTGAGATGAGAAGCAAGGAAGCTTCAAATCACATGTTCACAAGTACAGAGAAAAGACATTTATTTTCCATACAATTTACAAGCACGTGCTCCCGATCCGTTCCTTCAAACCATCCTTCCTAAACCAGCAAAACTATTTACCAAAGAACTACTTGCAGCCAGGTGTTTTTAATCAGATCAGTCAACAACATTGACTTGTGCGTGTTGACAATTGTTATAGAGAGAAAAACCTGAAAATCTGTTTGTCATCAAAAAAAATTTTGGGCTATTTCTCCTCCATTAAAGTATTTAATTTCAGAACTGTGTTTCGCTCTAACACCCTTTAATTTTAATAAGTGTTTACTTTGGACAGGTGGAAAAACTAGTAATAATACACTCCACAAAAGGAAAATTACAAACTCATTTTCCTGTACAAATTCTCCTGTATTTCCTTAAACAAGGAAACTTATTAATTCTCTTACTGCACAGATATTTAGGAATAGTCTTACAGTAGTTAGCTCACTGTCATGTAATGCTCAAAGAACTTCAGAACAAATCACTGTGATGCAGTAGGGAGGACTACAGCTCTTTTGTTAGCATCATCCAGTAGCAGTTATATCCTTCCATGGAACATGATGGTACTGGGATGCAGCTGTTTGCTGGGCAGCCTGCTTCCTGCACCTTATTCAAACAATGCCTGTGCCCAGCAATAATGTGCTATTTTTCACTTTGTATTAAGTTTAGAAAATTATAGGTTTCCTGTGCATGTTAAAAACAGGCAGCAAGCAATTTCTAAATTACTAATATGAAAATGGACATGAAATGATTCAAAGATTACCTACTAATAAGTTTGATCAGGTAACAGTCATTCAGTTTTACATCTACACATAGGACAACTTTCCATACTCAATTATTTCGAAACATCCAGGTAAACTCCATGTTAGGCTTGCTCTACTCATCCCAGTAGTGAGATCTGCCTGACTTGCAGCCTACTAATCTCAAACGAAATTGCTACTAACCGCTGTTAAACCTGAATTCAAAACACATTTGCTGCTTATCCATCATCTCTTTTGTCAGAATTTAGAATTCCAGTTATTCACCCACTTTTTTTCAGTAGAAGTTCCAGAGAGTATGATAACTCAGAAGTAATCAAGGCAATACAGAGTGGGTGTGAGAACATCAGCATTTTGGTTCAGATCCAGAGTAGTTCTCAAAGCAAATTATTCCAATCACCTGCACTTACCCTGCTTTGGATCAGATGGCAGAACAGTCTGAGGACAGAAGAACCAGGTTCCTGTCTACTGCAAGTAAGACAGAAGCCAGGCTCCAGAACTGCACCCAGCACACTCCAGCCACAAATGGGCATTCAGTGCACAGGACTGGACTAGAACTGATCAAAAGTCAAATACAGACAAGTGAGAGTATCAGCTCCTCATCATGAACTAGAAATCCACTTGCACTGGTGGATTTCACTCCAACAACAGCTAGATTAAATACTGAAGAATCTTTCATTCATATAAAGAGATTTTGATCTTAACAACAATTTCTGCAATTACATTCCCTCAAAACCATAAGCTCAGTATTTAGTTTAGATATTGGGCCATAGTTTAAAAGGTAAACAAAAAAATGATACTTAAATTCAGGCTCAAAACTCCTTTTTCACTTGCCCCAGTAAATAAGAGTTACTTTAAGAAGTGCTTAGCACCTGCCAGCTCCTCTCAGTTGAAAGCAATGAGAATACTGCCCAGTGCAGCATATTTGAAAAATCATTCTGCCAGGTTTTTTATTTTTTATATTATTTTATTATTTTATATTATTTTAAATTTTATATTATATTATTTTATATTAATTTATTTTATATTATTTTATTATATATAAAATACATACATTAGAATCAAATTTAAAACTTCCCTTTTGAAGAAATCTTGACCTGAAATTCCAGTGCTGTCTCTATAGTATCTTCTTGAACACATCACCATTTCTTCAAGGTGATTTTCCTTGTAATTTGCAAGGTTAATCCTTAAAAAACACATTAACCCATCTCTTCTGTATTTAGACATGCACATCTGCACTCATCGACTGTCATATCACCAAAGGCAGTAATATCTGACTGAAATGCAGCATTACTTTAAAGAGTAAAGTTTATAAGACTCAGTACAGCAAAACCTGTCAGCACCTGCTCAACTTACTAAATGAAGAACCAGATCAGGAGTGAGACACAGCTGCTACAGTCGAGGGAAAAGGAAAGACATCAGAATAAGGCCATCTCCGAGGAAAGCTGGCGACAGCATTGGGAGTAAGAACATCGGCCTTCTTCAAGGTCCACAGGGAATACACTGTGCAAGCTAATGAAGAATTATAAATTATATTAAGCTAACAGAAAAACCCCAACAAACTGTCTTAGACCAAAACTGAAAATACCTTCTTATAGGTATCACCTCCCAGTATCTTTTTGAAGTTACTAAGAACTACGTATTGAATGCTACCTTTTCTGTGTTTAATAGTTTCATTTAGGTCTCTCACCTAAGACTTACTGCTGTCCCCTTTTGATGTGCAGTCCCCTCAGAACTGACCAGATTGTATTGCTACGACCATGGAATGTTTTTCTTTCTGCCCTACTTTGTAGTAGCAACGATTTGAATTGGTCTCTCTGAAGCCTGTCACATAGGCATTATGCCAAAGGTCATTATTTAGACCAGAATTCTACTCTTTTGTGTATCTTGGAAAATACGATGCTTGCAGACTTCAGTGGGGTTCCAGAGTATTGCAAGAGCTCACTCATCACATAGAGCTTACCATCTCCTGCAAGCTTGGTTGCAGCAGAACCAAAAGAGTACATCCAAGAGCTTAAGAATCTCATGCCAATGGGATCAGTTCTGTAATATAGCTGTACTGATCATATTCGTTCTGTTGTGATTTCTCCTCTATATGAGACTTAATTCAGGAAATATGTAGAAAGCACAGGATGGCACACAGTCCCAGAAAAAATATAGTCAGATTTTCCCTTACTAGCCATCCTACATGCCACAGTGTAAGAAAGAGAAGCTGGCCAAGAACAGTGATTGACTTGGAACAATACATGTTTCTAGACAGTGCCTAGCTTTTCAAAAAGATACTTTTCTTTACTGCATACACAGGATCTAGTACTGGGTGACAGCACAAATATCAGTGATACATCCACCAAACCACAGACAAATGCCATCAGAGCGTTTTGCTAGAGGTACTCAAGCCAGTGTCCAACAGGCAAAGTGACAGATACTCTCCAACATGTAAAAAGTGAGGCATGTTTCACAGATTCTAAAGCTTTGTTCTCTATTTCTTCTGCACTAGATTCCTATGGAACAAATTAATGCCACTAATTATGTTAAGTGAAAGAGAAAAAAACATCAGATGAGAAAAACCCCAAGAGTTCATTAAAAATTATATTAGATAACATAAAACATGCATATCTTCAATAAGTACTAATTCTTCATGTCTAGACAATTATAGCACACAGCAGAGCCCCAGTGACTCACATTACCTTCAATACATCTTCTACTGCACTTTCAGCTTACATCCGGAGTTCACACCACTGAGCTTTTGCCGCCTGTTATTAATCATCTTTTCCCTTTATAACTAATGGAAAGAGAAAGGCACCTCTCCGCAACGAGTTAGACCTTAGATAGGCTGAACCACCTTTAGGCGACGCTTACCTATATTTATTACATTACTTGGGCACTATGAATCTGGGCCACACAAACACAAGCTCAAATTGTTATTTAACGAAGTCATATGTATTAAAAAAAAAGATAAATCTCCACTGCCTTCCATATATTTTCGTTCTTTTAATAGGTCATCTGCCATTGTTCATATTATGGTCTCACAAGTAAAGAGAAGAAAGCCAACAAGAAAAAATTGTGGGTAGGTTTCCTACTTAGCTAAAGTTATATGCATCAGATGCCAATGAAAGAACTTTGGAGGAAATTAGTTAAACTGGGGTTGATTGTAAAGGACAATAGATTTGTAACAGCTGGTGCCTCACGCTCAGTGTTAACAGAAGAGACTTTTGCCCACTAAGCTTTCTGCTGACTGAAGTAAAAGCAGAGAAGCCAAGCTGTGTAGGTGGGATTGACCCTAGAAGATGCAGTAACACAACTGCACATAAAGTTTAACACAAAGTGGGTCGTCATCTTAGATTTCCTTCTGCTTATTTTGGGAGAATCATGATCAATATAGCATGGGAACATAAAAATGGCCATACTGGGTGGCCCAACCATCATTTAATCCAATGTTCAATGATCAACAGTGGATAGTTAAATAAGGTATAAGGTACAGCACAAGAATGTAGTCACAGTTGTACAGTGTACTTAACTAGAATTTTGTTCCCCTTCCTTGCCTTTTGCCAAGACAATTAGCACTAATCAAAGTAGTTTGTGAATTACCAAAGCAAAGAAATAAATTTCCTAAATATAAAACATTTTTCACACACACCACATATATAACATGACCCATACATAACATATGCCATATAGGTACATTTTTATATGCTACAGAAAACACATTTTGCTTTAAACATGATTTCTTACACATCCAATTATTACTTAATGATTACAAATATTGTTAAAAAAGATGGTATTGTTCTGTTCCTCTTAGTAAGCTAATACATAAAACTGTATTTTCCTGTGAATGTTCCTATTCTACAAATCACGAGCAAACAACCCGTCTGTGGTCAACAGGATGTTCAAAAAGAACATCAAGACTTTTTCCTGACACAGAAAAAACCAGACACATTTTGAACAGAAAACATAAAGTAAAACTGTTGCACAAACATGACGTACATTACCTAACTGGTTTTGATCTAGTGTCTGCAACTATGCCCATTGGCATCTCCTGAAAATTAAGTGGAACACTACCAATAAGCAGTAAAGAAATAAACAAATAGCAAGGGAAAAGCCAAAGTATTTTCAAAATACACCTTCAGAAGTAGTGTATAGCAGCTGATGGGGATACCTTAGGAAGACGTTCAGAAATGGTTCTCACAACTTTGCATTCAACCCCAACCTTTCCTTTGTGCTCTCCCGCTCCTGCTGAGCAAATCCATACACGACAGCCACGTTCCCTCTAAGCCCAAGGCCTCCTCACCCATATCCAACGTAATTTCTCTAAAATGCAAACGACTTGCAGCCCCTTCTGGGTCTTCCTGTGCGAGATGAGCTGGGCCCATCTCTGAAGAGTTGTGTTCCACCCTTTAAAGGCTTTCAATGCAATGACTTCTCACAGCTATCCAACTTATTTAAACTGTGAAACAGCAAAATGCTACCAGCTCTCAGTAAGCCTCTTGCTTCTGGGAAGACACATATGAATGACTGAAAGCTGAGGAAGTTGAAGAGAGTTGTGGAATGGTGCTGCAACGCTTGATGTAAGGAGACTGAAGCTTAAGTGGCCGTAAGACTACCAGGATTTTGGAAATCACTGGAATAGAGATTCACTCTATTCACTCACAAGGGTTCACTTAAAAATGGGTGTTAAGACTTGGGAATTCTCTAGTAGAGGCAGACGTGCAACACCCAAGATCAGAAACTGGAAAAATCACAGCTAATACAAGGAATAAGGTGGATTTCCTGTTAGTACATCTTTAAATGATTGCGATTTGCCCAAGGATACGAGTAACGCAAAAAAAAAGATTTGCTGCAGGGGAGCGTGGGGAAAATGTAGCATGTAAAAGATAAGTGCTCTCACTAGTTCAGGTAAACGAACAGAGAAAAGCTGTTGGTTTATGGCATCTCCCTTGTCTAAGGAGATTAAGGGTTGGGTGCAGCCAGATGAGGATCTGCTTTACATTTCAGTGTCTGGTAGAAAAATGGGCAGCAGGGCCTGCAGAAAGTCATTACTGCGTGACCAAGGTGTATCAGATCACCACCCATGACAGAGACGAGCCTCAGAAACACTTACCAGAACACTGGGGCAAAGACAGGAGCTTAAAGTCTAGGAAGGATACAATTTAACAAATACTCCAGATTTTTTGAGGTGCTTTTTAAATCTGGAATTCAATAGGCAAATAAATTATTTGTATTGTTACACTACTGACTGCAGCAAGACTAATTTTACTAAGTACCACAGAGAGAGAGGATAAAGACCCATCACAATCTCCTTCCTACGTCAATGGGTAAACATCCCTGGTTTCAAAATAACAGGGTCCTGCGCGGTTCTTTCCTGCCTATTCTTTCTCACACTTCGGGCTTTGAAGACACACGTTCAAGGGAAGCCACAGCCAAAACAAACTCCAAGCACCACATCTAATTACACAAAAAAGTAAACCACTAAAGACTGATTCGTGAAAGATATTAAAGAATCATCCATAATCACATAAGGAAAAGTTATTTGAGTATTCTCAACACAGATCCAGGGAAAAATATCCAGGCCTTTGAATACTTAATATGAGCCAACAACAACCAGGGTATTTTTTATTTAAGGCACCATCTATCTCAAGTAGTCCATGTGAAATACGGTAACACCTCCATGTAGGTTTGGGGGTTTTTTTAAGATTCACAACATCACCAGTTATGAAGACAAAAATGCACAGTACCTCAGGCAGAACAGAGAGGGGTACCTCAAATGCAGGCAGGAGATCACTGATTTTGAGTTGTGCGAGTCTCAGGCGTGAGATTCAACTCCAAGATAGTGGATAGCAGCACAAATAGCAATGTTACCTCTCAAATACTTGTCCCATTAAACAAACGTATATTGTTGCAGGGCAACAAATGGGCCTGTGGTCTTACACATAAAGAAATGAAAAACGTTCTCTTTTGTATCATCACTTCCAATGCACATACCAGGAAATGTCTTATCAAGAAAAGCGAAGAAAGAGCTCTCCAAGACTTCTGAAAGAAAGGCAGGACTCATTTTTCTTGTGAAAATGTTTCTTCAATATTTTCACTTCAATGCATGCACACCCACATACTAAAACTATGCAGAGGTGACCTGCCTCTGAAAAATGAAAAGAAACTAGTCTTAGCTCAATCTTGTATGTTTACACTTTTAATCTTACCCTTAAACAAGACTGAATTGAGTATAACCGCACTGAAGGTCAGCTTCTACACTGGCATATCAAATTTCAAGTCAACAGCTCTTTTATTTAAAATATGTTAGATAAAAAGGTAATATGCTCTCTGTAAGAGTTCCCTTGAGGTTAAAAGGACCAATAAATTAACTGTTACCATATGTTTGGCTCCTTTTGGCAAAATTCAGTAACAAAACACTGCCAAACTTCTTTTGGCAGGTAATAATATTTGGTAGCTTATAATACAACTTGCGAAGAAATGAAAGCGGACAGAAAGCTTGGAAATTAACAGAAGAAACTTCATTTCTATACTTGTATAGTTAGCTATATGCCATTGAAATAAAAATTCTAATAAAGTCAACTCTTTGGGTCTGATCTATAACAAGCAGTTGTCCCCTCAAAAAGAGCTGTATCAAATGCAAATCCAAACACTCCAGCCAGTACAGTAATGCAAATAATCTGCATCTGTTTTTCTAAACAATGCTAATACGTATGATCTATTCTGTAAATGAGAAGCTTTGAAAAATTAGTATTCCAAAGTGTGGAAATGCATATTATTAGTGCATTCATTATAGTGAATTTATTTCATTATAAAAGAGGGAAGTCTGGGCTTATTTGCAATGTCGTATTCTTAAGTTTCACTTGTGTTAAAAAACTTTTTCTTCCCCCACATCTTTTACACCCACATAATTGAGAATAGAACGTGACAGATAAAAAGCCTCTAACACTACACCTCTACTTCTAATTATAGACATAGGAGATGAAATCCTGGACATTTTAAGGATATCTATTACAGACTTTTTTTAAAATTCCAGTGAAACAGGTGGGGGTGAACCTAGCTGGTGCTATTCCCTTACCAAGACAAGCAGGACTTGCTCTGTAAGGTTTCATTTATACGAAATCAATGCTTTTTCAGATGTGAAAAAGTCCGTTTCAGTTCATTTCTGTAATTATCTATGATAACATCCTCTAAATTCATTATTATTCTCATTTCCAATAAAATGAATATAGGCTGTTGTTCACGCCATGTTGGTTTGCATGTACAGGAAAAACAGACACTTAAAAACTCTGTATTTCTTTAATCAATTGCATCATCCTATTAAATTCTAATTTTTATGTATATAAATCACTTGCTATTCAGCTTACAGTTCCACACACACATCTGGCAAGAAGTCTGAGGCAGGTTGACAGGTACAGGCCAGACATTTCACTTCTTAAAGTCATGCTATTGCATGGTTAATCCTATATTTGCATTAATTTTATTACAACCACTTACAGGTAAAAGTAATCCTAACGTGTAGGTCTAAAGATTATAATATAAGCTTCTGGAAGATTTTTCCAGAAGAAAAATATTTTTGCTATTCTAGGGATGCTTGCCTTATTCAGCCATTTGGGATTTTATTAATAATCTTCTCATTACTGTATTCATCTTCTGATTTCTTATTTTTTATTTTAAGTAAGGCAATTTCTGTGAAGACTTGACACTGAAATCAGAGACTTTGCTACCCTGCAAAATATATCCCCAGTTCAAAGTATTTAAGAGGGTTAAACAAAATGCAAACATTTAATGCAACATTAAGCATGTGAAACAAAACTTGATTGCCTAAAGAAAGCATGCTATGCTGTTACCCTGGTGACAGGTTAAAAAAGGATTGTGAGCTGAATGGCTGTATGATATGAAATTAAAATGTTTCACATTGAACAATCCAAAATGAATTGGGAAAGGTTAGAGCAGAGGAGAGAGAAATCAATTCTCCAATGGCAATGGTGAATGGAAGTGAAGTCTGAATAGGATTTGCCAGTGGGGTGCAACAGCTGCCAAATATCCTGCAGCCAAAGAATTACAATAATACTGATGAAGTGTGCAAGAGCTTTTGGAATCATTGCAGGGAACAGAGAAATACTCCTACAATAATGAGGCTATTCTGTGTCCCATCCCACTTTTGCAGTTGAATCAAAGGGAAAAAGAAACGGTTGAAAATTGTAATACTCAATAACAAAGGTATAAATTAATTATCTATCCCTTCAATCAATATCTTATATTTAACTACAGCCTTTGTGAAACATGAATGAGGCAAGCATGCTAAAGACCAGACAAATCAAGACACATACATGTGAAAGCATGCAGACAATATTGAATGAGAGACTTTTCTTCCCATATATTTTGTTGACAACATTTCTACAGCAATAGCATCNATCTTATATTTAACTACAGCCTTTGTGAAACATGAATGAGGCAAGCATGCTAAAGACCACACAAATCAAGACACATACATGTGAAAGCATGCAGACAATATTGAATGAGAGACTTTTCTTCCCATATATTTTGTTGACAACATTTCTACAGCAACAGCATCCAGAATAAGCTATACACTACAAAAACAAACAGCAGGACACAATCAGTGCCTCAAGGAACTTCACAAGGTAAGATCTTGATGTTTGTGCTTAACAAACTTCAGTTAATATTCCTAGGAGTAAAACTTCTCACGTGAATGCAGTTACATGCATATTTACTGACCTTAGAGTCCCCCAAAGTCAAGAAAAAACTTTGCCCTTCCATAAAAACCTCCAACACAACTTCATTTCTGCCCTTCAAAACTCCAAACGAAATATACAGATGGAGAGGAAAAACTATGCTAAAAAGAGCTGTAAAGTGACCAGGGAGCACATGGAGATTAGCACACACTTTGTTAGCTCTACAGTTTCACACACACACTTTTCATACACAGACAAATATTAAAGAACAGCTTTAGTAGGTGTAAACCTGCGTGACAGGAAAGAATTGTTGGGCTTATAAAAAGGATCAAAGTGAAGGAAAGAGAGAGGGAGAGGTAAAGAGAGGCTCTTGCAGAAGAAGAGGCCCTAAGCAAAGCATGGATGAGAAAAGGGCCGGATTCACAGCTAAAAAGGGCCAGGAACATGGCAGCACAACAGAAAACGTTCACACGTGTATACTATGTAAATTCAAGATTCAACATGAAGTGAACAGCAGCCACAGAAGCTATAAACTCCTAGAGCAGCTGCTGTTTTTCCCAGCAGACATGGTGAAAATAAAAAATAAACACAGGGACTTAGCCAGGTCCGTTTACTTTAGCAAACAGCTTTCCCACCAGCAATCACCTCAGCAAGATGCACGCCGCTGCTTTGGGGATCCTCCCAAGAGATGCTCCACGAGGTTCAAACTTTTCGTAACAATTATCTTCATAATGATTTCTCAATGGTTATCAACTCTAAAGACTGAGCAAGCGAGGATTCCTGAGTGCCCAGGACACCTTTTTCCCCTGCAAATGACATAGGGATGATAGGCTACGAGAATTTCCCATAAAAGATTATTCTGCTTCTGGAATATACATTCATGAATCATACGAAAATACGGCTCTGCTTTCGAACAACTATATAAATACCTGGTATTACCTACGTTAGCAATTCTGATTCCATATAATTTAATCCAATCAAAGAAAAAATATATTGTGTAGAAACAGTCATAAATGCTACCTCGAAATGTCCCATTTAATCTTTTATATTTTACATAAAAGTTCATTTCCACTCGCCAAAAGTACCTGTTTCATATATTTGTCTCTACTTGTTTGTCTCAAGCACACATAATCCTCTTTCTGCAATAAGCAAGTGAAAAACAGAGACGGGTAAGTAATACCAGATTTTAAAGACAGCTAGAATATTATATAGGGCAGCTGGTTTAGCAGTGATTAAGCAAGATCACACAAAAAAGTAATTATTTATGAGAGGTCAAAAGAACAACATTAAGTAACACCTAAAGAGACAAGAGTATGTCGCCACAATCAGAAGAGCCCATTATAAACAAGGACATCGCACACAGAAAAGTGAGAATAGAGTCTTAGTACCTTGCTAGTCTACAGGGAAAGAAAAAAAACCCACACAGTGGAATAACGGTCTGAAGCTGCAGTAGTTACATAAACATATCGAGGGCTTTCAAAGGCGTTAACAGTAAATCACAAAAAGAATGCTTGACTTGCTGACCAGGGGACCAGAACGGTAAGGATAAAGCAGTGTTATTTTCATGAGCTAGGGATGACTGCATAACTCCAAAGCGAGGGAACGAAGAAAGTCACAACTGGGCTGGACTTAGTCATCCTTATCAAATGAAAACAAAGCATTTTATCTTTATATCACACTAGAGGATATTTGTAGGGTAATGCAAAGTATAAACATTTAGCTGTACTTGCAATAACTGTTCATGTTATTACTGTGGTTGGGGGGGTGGGGGAAAATAAAAGTCACGTAATGCAATTGATACAATTCAGCGGTGCCTGTGACACTGCTGCAAGTAAGAACTCTCCCTCCTTCCAAGCAGCCAGTTCGGATGACTACAGTGCATTTTCCTGACATCATCTTCCTTCTACTTAAAATTAATGTAACATAACCTCCAGCAGTGCAGGAGCACCATAAAGCTCTCCTATTGGGAAGCTGACCATTCTTCCATACAGGGAAGCCCTAGGCTGACAAAGAGCTGGCTCTGTCCCAGACTCCAGCAGGGTAATAGGTGTAGCCTATGTGAAAGCAAGCATGCTTGAGAGGTGCAGGGCTCCACCGGCTCTCTGAGCCGTTCCCTCACTGCCCTGATCATGCAATGGCAAGGCAAAGCAGGCATCCAAACCATCATTACTAAGTGTACCTGAGGATTTATGTCAATATATCTGTACCAAATCAACCTAGACACAAATGTACAATAACTCATTAAATAAAAAGCTAAACAGATCCAATTTTGTTCTTGCAGTTCACCAGTTGTGTTATGACCACTGCACCGGACCCCTGGATTTTCAGAATCTTAAAACATACAAAAATTCCGCCCAGCTATTTCAGAGCTTTAAAAAAAACTATCTCTAATTTCTCACTATACACTTACCCTTCTTGTGAAAGTATTTTATGCTTAGAAAGCATGATTCATTTTAGGTCTCAAAATACTTTACATATGTTGATAAATAAGTATTTATAAAACCTTAATAACGTTATAAAGTATTAAGGCCATTTTGTCTTTTTGTAAGCTGAGGTCCAATACAACTGACTTCTCTAAGTTCCCAGAAGAACAGTTAGGAGTTTAACTCAAGGCTCCCTCGCTCCAGTCTTCTATATTAAAAACACACGAGCAAGAAAAACCTTTAGGGTTTTTGCCAGCAATATAAAACATTTTCCAGTGTGTTACCATCTTTTTTTGTATGTAGTATCAGGTACTATGGGCATGCAGCCTCACTGTTTTTTTCCAAGTCATAAATGATGAAAGGGTAAAACCCATAGAAAAATTAGGAAAATACACTTAGCAGCCAACACAAGCAACACATAGGAAGTGCTGTAGGCAATTGGGTTTAGAAGTATAAACATCACATTAGTAGACCCACGAGACAGCATGATGTAGCCACACCTGGAGAGTCGCTCTCCTATTCCTCTCCCAACCCACTAATGAAAACAAGTCTGAAGCCAAAATGTGAAGATTCAACTGTACAACATCATTTTTGGTCTCAAAGGCTAACTACATCAAACAGACGTAAAATAAGCTGGATTGACTTCAGCCAAAATATGTTTCCACTTGAAACAAGATCGAGGTCTGTCTAGAAGACCTTGGGATTTTACTAGATGCTGTAAATCTGTTCAGCAGCTGTGGGTGGCACCAGTTTCACAATAAAGTGGACTATGGAATAAGTAGGGAAAGTCCTAGGTAACATGACTGAAAGCTGAACAATGAAACAAGCATCAATCATCCATGGCTCTTTCCTGTAGGAAACGTGCCCCTATTATCTGAATACCATGGTGAAATAGTCACGTTAGTATCTGGCTCACAAAATGCCAAGCATTTTCATTAGCTAATTATATTTCAAAAAAAAAAAAACCCACCCCAACCACCACACCCCACAACAACCTTTTTCCCCAAGAAAACTGTTTAAATAACAACCAGTTAAATTAAAAAAAAAGAACCACAGAAAATGCTCTAAATATTAGATTGCATAATAGAAGTAAACATCTATATTCCTGTACCACTGAGCTCACACAGATCTCCAGCAGCTGTTCTAACTAAAGGTTGGCACATTAATCCTAGGAGACTGTTGGTGAGGCCAGGGGCACACAGCAATGCAGACAGCAGAAACTCACCTATGGGTGCTCCACCCAAGTCATAATACATTTTATTCTAACACAGGAAAGGCAAACCGGTCTTCAGCTTGTGGCCTGTATTAACCTCAACACCACACAAACTACTGCAACAAAGAATCCCACTACAGGGGTCACAGCTAATTGAAACTAGCTGAAGAAAGTTGAGTGTTTGATCCTAATGAGGCAATAGCTCGCTGATCATCAGAGAGCATTCCAGTAAGAATCTTACATTTGACGATTCAGTCACCCAGGGGATTGCAAAACACATTTTCCAGTCACATCCCTGCAAAGATCATCGAGATCTTTGTAGAGAACTCCCCTCACGAGGCTGCTACTAGTCTGACGTGTGGTACAGAGCTAAGGCCCACCTCTGCATCCCTTTTACAAGCCATCCCCTGCCTCCTTGCTACACATTCCCACCCTTCCTAGCTCTTGTAGAATAATTTCACATGCTATGAGTACTTAGCCTGGTTCTGTCAGAATGATCTGAAGTATTACTAACTGGTTTTAGGCTAATATGGATCATTTTAGCAGAACCAGAGTAGAAAGCAACTACACACCAAATCACATCTGCATATCTGAAGGAGAAGGAGGGAAAAGGCAGAGACCAAGGGAGGAGCAGGCTGGGACAATTCCTGAATCTGGCTCAGCTCCATTTCATCTGATCACAGTCTCAGTAGCGCTGCTAGTGAAGGGTGGAGCTTCGGTCAAGACTTCCAAGCCTGGTTCATTCTATCTATTTATCTGGCTAGAATAACAATCATGAGCTTGGGCTGAATAAATCATGGGGAAAAACAAGGAACTCTAAATACCCCTGCAGTTGCAAAAAGAATGCATATTATACATATGGCTCCCAAAAGAGAAAAGAAAACGAACTAAAACCAAAGACAAGCATATAACAAGTTCAGAAAAAAAAAAGTCTATTTGGTAGCTGTGACAAGTTTAGAAGAAATAACACATGATTGCAAAATACTACTTTTCAGTGCAATTCCTCAAACAATCCTCAATTGCCTTTAGTGCATGCAAAAGAAAAAATGCTGTCAACACAAATAGTGCCAAAGAGGTGAAATTTTGAAGATGATCATCAACATGGCAATGCAGTTTTCCAAACCTTCAGAAGAATGTTATGGATCAACTCTGGAATGTGCAGCCTGTCTAATCCACTTACATCTTCCAACATGTATTTAAAATTCACACAGACTCCAAATGCCCAATTCTGCCACAGCGAACCACATCCAAGATTACAACTGGCCTTTTTGATTTGTTGCCAGTAGCACAGGTTCCTACTCTGCACTTCTTGTTTACTAATATTGTTCAAACAGATTGCAGTCATACCAGTAAAGACGTACTTTCTATGGCCACAATCGTGCTGCCCAAAATGTACCCATGACACATAATACCCTCAAAAATAACTCAGATGCAGTTTGGGTAAGTTAAGGAGATGCTGTGAGGGATCCCTGACGAGACTGCAGTAACTTGTATGCTCCGCAGTTCTCGGTCCCCTCTAGAGGGAGTCCCCTAGCTGCTCTAAGGAGCAAGAACACTGTGCAGGACACCACAATCCTTTGACCTCATTCTGCCTTTGTTTCTGTGACTTTTCCTCTGAAGGAGCTGCATGATTTGGGGGAAGGGATATCATTATCAGGTTTGGATTTCTTCAGAAGTTACCCACCAGTAAGCTTTTTGCATTAACCTTGTCCTTATCTGGCCTCAAACAGACAGCTTTACTACCACTATAACAAGTAGATCAAACAATATATGTAGATTGTAACAATGACCTATTCACTAAGAAAGACACTCAGACACTGCTTTGAAAAAATTTTAAGCCTCAATTTCTGAAGGGTTCATTCCAGAGCTGCATGTGTCAGACAGACAGAAAAACATCCTTTGAAAGCTGAGCTGAACGTAAGCACACCCCATCACGGCAACAGAAAGTGATCTTCCCAGTACGAAAAAGATTTGTTGGGTCCACCAATTAAAACCTGAAATATCAGACCTTAATCTAGTCTTATCAAGCACAAACTTCATGTGGTCAGACTCTGCTGCCTTCTCTGCTCGTGGTGGAGTGGAGGGAGTTAGGTTAGGAAGAGTCAAGAAATAAGCTGGTTTTTTTCAAAGCAAGAGCGTGCTTGTTTCTCTGATGCAGCACAAAAAGAGATGAATCACCATGCCTGACTGCAAAATGCAATACTTAGTTTACATATTATTTCACATCTCTTAAAATAGTTGTGTACGTCTTTTTTTAAGATACAGATACCTAGTCCTGAAAGAAAATACTTGCAAAGAAAGAACACATTAAAAAATTCTTCTAGCAATTGGACTCCTTTTCTTCTCTTGCTAGCAAGTAAGAACATTCTACAGTCCAAAGAAAAAAAAAAATCTCAAATCAGAGCAGAGAATGCGACCACAGTTGGAGAATCACTACTTAAATTGACAATTCCTATCCTTACTGTATGTACAAAGTAATCCATTACTTTTCTATAGCAGTACCAGACTAAACTTCCTACGCTGGCCAATAAAAACTACAATCAAGGTTCCTCCTCGTTTTCCCTCATTCATCTTTTATTTAGGGAACAGTGGCCTTGGAGTGTCTGTTCTTCTCCTTATGCCATTTGCTATGGAGGATATGACTTGTGGAAGGAAATAAAAAGGTGCTTTACTTTCCCCTATAGGTGCATAAGGCAAGCAATGACCTAGCCCTACATATGCTATATATTACAAAGCCATTATGCTTGCTGTAAGTATGTCTCTTTTTTTGTTTGTTTTTTTTTAACACCATATGGTACTATTTATCTTTGTGAGTACAAATAAAAATAAAGACTTCTTGAAACCACATTTGATTTATTCCTGACCACTGTAAAATCAGTAATAGAATACACTGTCAAACCACTGGGATGGAATGTGAATAATGCCTATCCTGCATTCCGACTTCCCCCTCCCTCTCTCTCACACACACATATAAGCTACTACATTAAAGAACGTGAGGCAATCATAGAATCATAGAATGGTAGGGGTTGGAAGGGACCTCTAGAGATCATCTAGTCCAACCCCCCATGTTGAAGTTACGATTCACTGCATGCAGCCATTACAAACACCAACTACCCAAGCAAAGTTCACAAATTCAGTTGTTCTAACAGGTCTCGAGGCATTAACAATGATGGGCTGAAGGACAATAAAGGCTAGAAACATCCTAGAGGAAGAAAGCATACTGTTCCAAAAAGTCAAAGAAGTGAAATTAGTATTTCGACACAAGGTACTGAAACAGTTGGCCAATTAACAGTACTACCTAGGTTACTAGCAGCTATTATCCAAAAGAATGGGGGGGAGCACCAAAAACATACTTACAGCAAGATGCTGACTCGTCCAGCCTCTACCAGTCAGAAAGTGCTTTCAGAATTAGACCCTAAACTATTAAGGTTCCTCATCAAGGTAGTAAATTACTCATGAATCCACAACATTTTAGAGCTCTGTAGCTGAATATTCACATTATCCCAAAGTGCTTACATTGCTTCAAATGGGCACATGGGAAATTTGTGATGCTCAATTTGTGGTTAGTTACTAATGCAGCAACGTTTTGCATTAATGAAACTCCTGATGTGCATTAATTACTGTACTGGCTTGTAACACATTTTTGTGCCTATTAGTTTGCTAATATGTAGAATAAAAATAATCATGTATGACTTGTGTGAGGAGGGAAATGTAAGCCACAGCTCATCTGAATTTAGAAAAAACAGACTATAATAAGAAACCATGCAGTTTCTCACCAGTGCCTCTCGCGCATGAGAAGGTGCCATTAACAAATCATATCAGCACATCCTATATCCTAGAAATGAACTTACCTTGGAGTCCCTAGAAATCGCTGTGATCTCAGTTGGTCAGCCACATACAAAGATCCTGCTGTTGCCAGTAACTCTCTTCTTTCAAGATCTGTCAACTTGTGTCCTGGTTTTCAAAAAACAGTTAAAAAAATTAGATACCAGAGACCAGACACAAAAAGTAACAACTACCAGTGAAGACTGTTCGGTCCTTTACATGAAACCTACATTTTTTTCCCCCTAAATTAAGATGAAGCTCAGCATAGCAGACGCTCTGAGTTGCAGAGTTTAAATTGCATGTTTTCATACAGATCAGCCCTACTGCTAACACTGGTATCTCTGTTAAAAACAATTTGACAACTGAAAAAAAAATGAATGATGCTGCAGCATCTTGTTTTCGTTACTGAAATGTCACTGCTTGACATATTGTGCCTCATGCTGGTAAGGAATCCATCTGTACGTTAGAACTTCCTCAAAATATACAGCATTCTTTCTCAGTACTTTACCTTGCAAAGGCTACACATCTTCCAGGCGAAGTGGATAACACAACAATACAAACCCCAGAAACAAATGCCCATAAAATGACTTGCCAGCCCTTGGTCCTTTAGCGTAATCAGTAGTTTGCAACTGATGAAGTCAAAGTCATGTTTGGCACTTCATAAGAAGAAAATGGCTCAAAGTAGCCTACAAGCTGAAGGCAAACAAGCTAATAAAGGTTTGGACAAAAAGGCTGAAACCAGAGTGACTGCAAGCAGGTTTTCTCCCAACCTGGTCTTGTTCCAGAAAGTGAAGTTAATTTGAAATTCAATTGTTCATTCAGCAGCCTGACATACAGAGCACAGTGAGGGAACTTTACCTGCCAGAACCTTCAGGTTAGAAACAGCACAACACAGATTTTGTGTGAGAAGCTGGCAAATAGGTGGCCAAGGCTGGTGTGACCAGAGAAGTAGAACAGTCAAAAGTGATATGAGCAGAAGCAAAACAGCAAGTAAAGTAGTCAGTCCATGAGGCAGTGGAAGGAAGTTAAAGTCGACACAGAAGAGAACAAGAAGTGCAAAGATGAATTGTCATGGAGAAAAACAGTCAAACTTTATCCTCAAGAGAGAGATTTTGCATAGATGAAAGCAAGGGTGTTTCAAAAGCCGGAGGAGAGGAAAAGGCAATAAAAAACCTTTTTTTAAAAAAAATATAAAGGTAAGACTGAAAGGTTTAGCTGAAGGCAGTTACAACAGAGCTCTCAAAGTGCTTTATGCAGCTGCTGTGTGCCTCACAAGACCTTCATGTGTGCTTATCACAGCAAAAACCATCATCCGTGGCAAGTACAGATTCACATGAAGGGATGGGAGAAGAACTGGGGAAGGGGTTCAGAGGGCTCTAAGTCCCTGAGCAACTCTGTCCAGTGGGGTATGTTTGCTTCCAGTTCTGCAGCAGAGAAACAGTTCCCTTTTACACCTCCACTCTCTCATCGCCTCAGCACTACTGCATGTCACACTAACTCACGTTCCTCAGTACTGATCACTAGCGAGTGACAACTATCAGTAATATAAAATAAGACTAACACGATCCTCAGGAAAACACGGTATGGAGACCTCTGAAAAGGACTGGAGCAGACTTTGTATTAACAAGAACACAATTTCAAAACAGGATGCCTTCTGCACAGGACCCATCCTTCCACTGGGCACATTAAACGCAGATAGGTGAAGAGGCTGCTTAGAGTCCACCTCAGCAATGCACTCATGCCACAGTGATGAAAACACGCTCATTACTCAAACCAGGACACAGTTCCAGCTAACAGTACAAAGAAGCTGTAACAGGCCGAAAAATGTAAATTTAAAAATAACAAAAGCCAGCAAATCTGCATCAATTTATTTTTAATTTAGTCCATATTAACATATTCTGGCTAAAGATTACTGTAACTTCCTTCGCTCAGTGTTTATTATTTTTTATCTGCCTTGAAATGGAAACTGTCTTTACTTTAACAAATTTATGCAGAAATACAAATGTTGAAAGGTTGAGGAACTGGCTTGAGAAACAAACTTGATCTTTCCTTTGCCAGTTACTAGAAAAACTGATTGCAAAGCAAAAGTCAAAAAATGCTGAACCTTTGTACTATTTGTATATACACAAACACATATACGTGTATATATAAGCCCTATAAATTACACGACGCAGTAACGTCAACTATCTGGCTCTGAAATGTGCCAATTTTCCAGTTGTTTACACAAAGTGAAGAAGTTCTGAGATCATTTTTCCAAAATACTGCATCTAAAATTGGTAATTCGTTTACATGTCTCAGGTAAAAATACATCAAGAAATCCACCCTAAAACCTTCGCTTTTCAGTCACTCTGTCTAACCCATGACAAATCCATGTGACCAAAATTGCACGTTCCCACCTGCTCCAACACACGCTGGCACCATCAACTCATATAAAGGAACAAGGGAAAACTAGAAAGATCCCAAACTGAAGGTTTTATTGCATGACCTTCATCCTGGATGAAATCAATAACTGCTTTTGCACTTGCTGTGCTGCAAAAACTATTTTCTCCCTGTATCTTCGATAAAAATCGAACTCCAAACAAAGGTCAATAATTTGAAGCAGGTTAACAACCTAACAAGAGTTACGTTTAACAACCTAAGAGTTACATACACCTCTTCATTATCACAAACATGAAAAAAACATTTATCCACTTTCCCCATTTGTCACTATTTGCATTAGTCACGGCACAGACACGGCATGCAGAAAACCAGTCACAACTGTAGTAACTAATGTGGGCAATTTGCATTTATTTTTCTAAGTCTTGGAGATAATATAAACTGTTACCAAAAACGCATCAAAATTAGGTTTGGTCTTGGCTCTTTGGCAATAAAGATACAATCTTACCACAGAACATCCTTAGTGTAACTTTGAAGGCATATTTCAGAAGCTGGATTAAAGGCTGCTTCCTAAGGATGTCAATTTACCTTTATTAGACAAGACAGACTGCCTGAGTTCTGTGAACTCCATGCCCATTTCCCTTGCCTTCTGCTCTTGCTCTGCTGCTACGCACAACAGAATTTTAAGCACTTTTAAACTTTCAATTACATTACTATATTTGGAAATACATAAACGCACCAGACAGCAGTATCTCTGTTTCACTTTAAGTCTTATTTCACCTTACAAGCTACCCCGCAGGACTTCAACCGGATGTCTTCAGGTACAAGTTAATATTCACCACCAACAAAGATATAACACCACAGCCTTTCGTATTCACCATGCAGAGGACTGATCTGCAAAGTAACAAAGCTACCTGTGGGACATTTCTCCAAGCACTGCCCTGATAGGGAGTGAAACGAGTAAGTAGCAAAGGTGCTCCAGCTTCCATCATGGGAAGCTCTGTCATTGCTCTTTCCTACCGTCATCACTGCATCCTGTGTGATGTGACGCATCACTGCGTCCTGTGCCACACGGAGATTTTGTCTCCGCCATAAAATGTAAACCAGCCCCCAAATCTCTCTGCTCAACCTGGGATATATGCCTGCATTCTCACTATCATCACTGAACTGAATTACATAAGGTGAACATAGAACAGGATTAATGGCTATAAAGTTAAGTCACAACTGAAGGAGTGGAAGCTCTGTTGTTTGTATTACTTAAAACTAGACCGCACACATCTATTACTACTAAATGACAGGACCCTGGTCGGAAGGAAGACAAGGAAAAAGTATTTCTCTCTCATTTCCCTGATGTTATGATTGCTTAAATCAATATTATCCCAGTATCCCCCAAGCTGAGTCAAAAAGGTTCATGCAATTACTTTACATAACCAACTTCAAATTAAATTACATAAAAGGTCATTTTTCCCATAACAGTCTCATTTGCATTTTGTCCTAGAAATGAGTTTCCTACTATCAATTACAGGGTGAAAAAAAGACAAACTCACAAAACAAGCAAGCCCTGGTTATGTGCCTGGGTCTGTTACTTAATACTTGAAAAGTGACTGTTTTCTGACTAGGAAGAATAAAAATTAAAGGCAAAACAGGCAAGATAGAAAGCAGAATGCATAGGTCAGATCCATATCAATACAGGCAATGTTTACATCGCTCCTAGGTTCTGTTTTGGCTCAAGTTTTTCCCCGATGGATTTTGAAGTTGAGCATTACAGATGGTATGTAGGCTGAGACAGAAAAAAGTTGCACATTACTAGAGGTTTCAATTTCTTCTGAAGTCCAGCAGAGCTTTGCTCCACCCAGATGATCATGGTAAAAGACACTGTGTGTCTTGTGTGTGTATGCAATCTCAAATCGTTCAGAATAGTGAAGACGTCTCTCAGAGAGCTCGTGATCACTTATAAGATGGATGCTATAGCATACAAAAAGGAAACCTCTACTATTTTGAATTATAAAGGGATTAGTGACAGACCAAGAAACATTTCTTGGCTTCACCTGTCGGAAAGAAGAAAGTCAAGTATCTTAAATCAATTTTTATAATCCAGTAGCTTTATAAAATTAAGACAAAAGATTAGACTCTAATGTGTAGAAGACGAATGAAATTAACAGCAACCATCCTGTCCCTTCTAACAGCCAGGGTAAGCCGCATTCCCCACCCCACCACCCCAACTAATAAAAAAAGTGTCCAGACTTAAACTTAAAAGTTGTACCTACAATCCCAATTCACCTAAAAGGTGCTTTTGTTTGTAACAGAATAATGGAATGACAAAGGCTGAAGGGACCTTGGGAGGTCTTTAGTTTATGCAGCATACCCCCTCTCCCCACTTAGCTATCTCAACATCAAATTCAGACCAGGTTGGTCAGAGGTTTGTGCAGTCAGATCTTGAAAATCTCCAGCTTATGTGTACCTCACAGAAGAGCCTGGCTCTGTCTTCTTGGGAGTTCCCTCAGAGGTATAAGACGGCTGCCATTAGGTCCCCTAAGCTTTCTTGTTTCCAGGCTAAACAAGGCTGGTTCTGCCAGCCTCTCCTCCCGTCCTCTGTCCCAACCCCACCACAACCCTGGTTGCTCTTTGCTAGACTTACTGAAGTTTATTGACATCTTTCTTATATGTGTGAGGGGGTTAAAGCTGGACATAGTATTCCAGGGGTGGTTTAGTAAGTGTTGAGTCAAGTGGAACAATCAATCCCTTCAACTCATACAATTATAACAAACACAATGTATCTGAAAGCCTTCACCTCATACACAGTCCTCAGAGCCAGTACACAACTGCAGGAGAGCACACTGTTTCCTCTTTCTTTCCTTCTGTATTAGAAACCAGTTAACATAAAGGATTGACAATCAGAACCTTCTGCTTTTCCTCTCCACCCAAATGAGGTAAACATGCTAGAACCGGGGCAAGTAAAGGATTCCTATTCCTTTTTCCTTGTGATGTGGGGTATGGCTTTTGTGATAATCTCTTGGAAAATGCCTCATTTCTCATTTGTACAGAATGTCTCTCCCAAAGAGACTGACGAAGCATTTGAAATTCCATTTAATAACCAGGAGAAGTAGACTATTAAAAAAAAACCCTCAGCATTCAAACAGATACCCAGGAAAAGATGGATTAACTGTGAAACAGATTAAACCACAAAGAATGATCTAATGGATATGTTTCTAACCTAAGGTTCCTTGAGTTTAATTTGTCCTTTGTCAAGGACTCCTCTTTATGAAAAGAGAGATAGATACTTTTTGTGCCTATGAAAAAGGGATAATGGATAGTATATTCCTTTCTCACCAGGCAGGTTAGGAAGTAGAGTCATCCCAGAGGCTGTCTGGAAGCTACAGAAGGACAGCTTGTCTGACAATACTCTAGCCAACAGTATTGGCTAACTGCTGTCTGCTTGGCAAACATTTTTATTCTGTGAGCAAAGTGCTTGGAGGCCACTAAGACAGATGTATTTGTGTCATCTGACCTAATCGGTGTTGTTGCACCCACCCTCAGATCCGCACTCCCCCCAAACACGCGCATGTGCTCAGTGCAATAACCCACTCCAGCTGACCCACTGCCAGCCAGCGCTCTAGCCATCCATCCCTCGGATAGACAACAAACGGGTATGGCAGCAGCTGTTTTCCCACGCTAAGCATATCCTGAGCAAGCTTAGTTTCAGCACAGCAATATTTTAAAATAACTTGCAATAAACAAACTGGTTTTGTTAATAAAAGCTTATTTAAAGAATGGAAGAAAAAGAGTTAAACCCTGATCATGAAAATTACTAAACATTCCCATTCTAGCTGTAATCTGAAGTGGGCATCACAGGTGAATGGAAAAGCTGCCAAGATATTTCTAATAATTAATTTTTTCTTGACTTACAGTGAAAGTCTTTTAATAAAGGACTTATAATGAAACCCTTGAAAATGAGACCAGAAAACAAAGCATCTCTTATTTTACTCTTAAGAAAGACCAAAGTTAATATTTATATTTGAAGAAAAATGCACATAAGAAATGGGCCAGTACTTCAGGCAGTCACCAGACAGAACAAAGCTGACGTTCGTTACTTACCATCAATGCAAACCAATAGTGGCAACTGTGTAGTTTACAAAAGCAACACTGGATTGTGTTCAAGCATTAATATAGCACACGCCTTCATTGAAATTTTGTTATTTCTTAAGTTTTCCAAATTTAAAACACTTCTGGTATGGATTTCTACTGCTAATAGCACATATTCCTAAGTATTTCCAAATACACTTTGGCTACACATTGCTCTGATTTTTCAGACAATCCTAGATCTTTTTGTAAAGCTACACATCTTCTATAAACAATATTAAGACATATGAAGCTATTTAATTTTCAAACCCTCCTAGCAAAGTTTACCTTGGGTATTTATATAAAAAGATTAGTTGAAGTGCATAGGGAACTGACATTGCATGAGTTAATTTGCCCTTGTTTCTGTTGCTGAGCTTCCACCCATCATCTGCCTATCACCCTTGCTTCCCTCCAACAGTTCCCATTAGAGTCTTTGTATTTGCAGAAATATTTTTCAACAGGTACTTAAAAAACTATCCTCTAATTCAACTCATGGATTTTTTTTTTAAAGCCAGAAGGGTCTGATCCAGAGCAAACTATATAATTAAAAGGGCTCTCAATTACTTCAGTGAGCTTTGAATCAGTATGCATGAATAAGTACCCTTGACTTGAAATACAAATGCTTTGTAATACTATCTGCATTTTTTTAATCATTAAGAAGGCTAATGTATGCTTGTATCTGATACATGGAAAGAGAAAAGCGAGACTGTTCATGCAGCAGGAACAAAGTCTAGTAATTTCACATATCCCATTCATTAGTTTCTATTATAAAATGTCACAATATCTCTTCTTGTGTCTTACAGTGTCTAGAGCAAAAGCTTATCTTCAAAACTCTGTTAATACAATATTACTGTTTACCTCATACCGCGACACTAATCAGCCGTTTGCATCAGTGTGTATGTGCACACAAATACATGCATGTACAGTCAGATGACCTCAAAACAAATGTCTTATGCTGCAATTTGTGGACCAACAAGTAATTAACTGATTATATACAGGTTAACATTGCAATATAAAAATACTAAAACAAGAATAAAAGAACAAAAGACAAGAGCGCATTTCCATAGTCAAAAAACACAGAGCAAGAGATCTCCTCCTGGGTCAGCAAAACCTGTCGCAGCTTCTCACAAGCGACCAAGGGCCCCAACAGACCCATTATCATAAATAAGGCTGGAATGGTTTACGTTTTTATTATTTCCAGTTGTGCACCAGGTGAGGCTGCCTTTTTGCAACGTGGTATAAACCTAATGTCTTGCATACTCGCCTTTCTCCTCCATTCCCTTCTCCCCATTCCTAGCCTGCCACTCACTTTGCACATCTGCTGGAGTTTACCAGATCCCTTCATGAGCTAAGTCAACCCAAGAACTCTGAAAAAAACACCTGAACAAAAGCAGCAACAATTAAGAAAAAAAAGCCATTTTCTGGTGGTTTCAGGACTGAATCCACTCAGGACAAAGACTGGAAAGTCACAGAGCCATCAAAGAGACAGGACATGGGATGTTATATGAAAGCATCAGGGAAAGGAGACAGACCAGCTAAACAGCAGCGTTGAGCCTTCAGAGCAGATGAGAGTATCCTCAAGTCTATGCTGGATGAAACCCAGCTGAGTTACCTGAAGATTAGCTAAGGACACCTTAGCAAAGATGACAAAGGAACACCGGAGCTTCAACCATCACAAGCCTACTGCCACCCAAGGTGGCTAACTTCTGTTGCTGTGGTCTCAAGTCAGGAGCTAACAACAAGCTGGATGCATTAATCCCACATGTAGTACTGTACCACAGAGTCGCCAACTACATCATGATACCAAGTAGTTCTGTGGATGAATATTCTTTGCACTAAACACACACACTCCGAGTCCTGAGGTAAGAAGAATTTGTTCTGGTCCTTAACGAGACTAAAATTTGGCAAGGTGCCAGTCATGTCCAGTGACTGCCAAGCTGGCAGTGTTGTCTCCAAAGAGGGATGAGGATTCTACCACACTGGATTAATGACGAATGGGGCAGAAAGATATCTCCATGGGATTCGTAAAGGACCCATGAATGATGAGCTATAAATGCTGTCTTTTTTTTTTTTTTTAAAATAAGGAAGAGGTTCTGCATGATGAATGCCAGCTGAGGTGTGAGGCCTGTATGGAAGGACTAAGTCTCTGACCACACAAGTCAAGAAAGCATCTTCAGCAGACTGGCTGAGAGAGAAGACAACCTTTTAGCATTTGATCCTTGTGAAAGGAAACAAATCTATTTGTTTACTTATTTTTCTACCAACTGTTGTTATAAATTTTTGAAACCGAGTTGTTTGGGATGTCGTAAAGAAACATTTGCACTTGTGTTTATGTTAGCCCAGTGTACGAGTTAATAATTTCAAGGTGATGCCCATTACTGTATGTAATGAGTATGAAGACCAGGTTACTGAAATACTCTGATGAAATGCCAGGTCCTCCTGACAATGCTACAGTGAATACAAAGGCTGTCAAAAGGCGATTCTAAAGATGCTGCACCAAGTCATCGGAGAAGTAATAGTGTCAAGTAAAGAGAAATCTTATCTTCAGTTAACAGTAGGAGCACTGTCTGTAAAGAAGCACAATAGCATGCTAGATTTGAATTGATGTTTATTTCACATATTTCATATCACCTACAAATTGTTTTTTCTTGACTTTGGATGTACTTCATTTACTATTTTCTCACTAGAAGTATGTATTTTGCCTTCTTGAAAGTAAAGAAAAAAGTCAATCTTTCAATTATATTATGCATTATTTGAAAACTAATCGTGTGTATGCACAGCTACATTTGAGGAGAAGTAAAGAGTGATTGGGGAATGTGTCAGTATATAAATATAAAGGAATAATAAACAGAAGCAACAACTCTTAAAAAGAAAAAAAAAAAAAAAGAAACATTCCCAAACGGAACAAACCTTTGAAACCATCAGGATAGACTTCAGGAAGGAATTTAGTGCTGATGTCTCCTTGAACAAAGCGGGGATGGACGATCACTTCTCGCAGTAAAGAAATATTGTGATTCACCCCTGAAAACAAAACATCAATACAAAATCACGTAAACATATTAATTACAAATTACTGTAGGAAACAACTTGTAAATATGAGCTCTGATCTTTGTAGAATAAATACTTGCTCATAACTAAAAGACCATAGTACTGATGTAATCAATGCAGATTCACCAGCTTTGTTCCACTCCTGCCTCAAGATACGCTCCTTAAGCGCTCAGTTTAAGACATAAACCTTCCAAATATTCATCTCACCAAGCCTGATTCAAACACCTAGTTAAGTCAATGACAGCAAGCACAACCAAGAGACTTCTGTTTCAGTCCTAGCAGATGTAGGCAAGACCAGAGCCATCTCCTTGAACTGACCGATTAGTCTTGACTAAGTACCAGCTCAATTCCAGTGAATCCTGGCCCACCTTGTCACCCTGCCACCTTATATACACACACACTCTCCTGTGTAAGATATGCACCGTGTTACACCCCAATCACAGTAATGACAGACAGTAAAAAGTTCTATCACATAAATAATTTTACAACATTTTTATCATTTGTAAGTCATAAGAGACTCTTGTGGAACTTACAAAACAAAGAAATCTATTGCTTATTCCATACAAACTTTTATCCAACCTTGCTTGGACAATTTTTATTGAACGCCCTGTTTCCCTTTTAGCACCGTTCCATGACCATACCAGGCATACAGCCTCCACGACCCCCCCTCCAGAAAAAATTCTTTCTTTAATGACAAAATTAATTATCATAGAGCCCTTATAGCCACCTTTGCCCTTTAATTTCTTTGACTATTATATTTTTTCTTTTCTCTGAATTTCTTCATCTCCTTTCATTCTACTTCCCAGCCTGTCTCCTCTCTCTCTTTTATATTTTTCATTCCCTTTCCCCCTGCTTTTTGTGCCAACAAAGATAGTCAACTTCCAACAAATGCAAACCAAAGCTACCACAGCCCAAAGGATGCTGCCAGTGTTAGCCCAGTACTTGCACAGAAAACACTAAGTCCTCTGGCCCCTTCCTCACAGATGAGTAAAAGATTAATTTGTTTTCTCAGAGAGGAAAGGCATAAACCATACCGCACTTCCAGCACTGGCTGGAAAAAACATAATCAGGAGTAGATGTCAGCACAAGATATGTAACTCAGGACAGTTAATAGTGGAAAAAGATTGCCTAGGGAAAGATTCTAGAGTCAGTGAAATGTTTAAAAGGCATTAAAGAAACACCTATCAGAACACAGATACAACTACTACACCTTACTTCAGACAGTGGGACTAGATGGCTTTCTGAAATCCTTCAAGTTTTATTTTTCTTTGAATTTAGCAAGGCTGTGTAACCAAGTTAGTAACATAATGCTATACTGCACTTTGTTGAAGTACTTGCAGTTTAGCACTGAATATGACAGCCATTAAAAGTCATTTCACTGAAATATTAAGTACAAAGAAGCCTTTACAGGAGATGGGAGAGGCAACGAGGTGCAAAAAAATCCCTGAGGAAAAAATCCCCAGACAATTTAAATTATCTTCTGCTTACTGCACTCCAAACAACTTTCAAAGAGAAGATACTTTCTCTGTTGAGTAGCACACAGGTCACCTCTGGAAAGGAAAGTTTAAGATTATGCAGGTAAGAAAAACACCATCATTATCTCAACTCTCTTCTCAATTTTGGGAAGAGATTTTAACCAAAAATTTGAAGAGCCACCACAGTTGAATCTCAATATGACTGCACATAATAACACCGCCTCATAAACATTAATATTTCTTACGAGAAACTGAAATAGGTGTGCAATTCAGGAGCGTAAACGGTAAGTGTTGGCTGCAGCTGTTGCATCCATTCCAGGTATGGATAAATGACAAAGCTGCTATAGGAAAAGTTATCTAACCTCAGCTGTGCAGCGTGCCCATTCTCACCCTTCAGGAAATACAAAGCAATTCAAATTCTTTCCTCAGTATCAGAAGGACCCAATCCATTGCAATTCACATCGCATTTGCCAGGTCACATGAACTTTGGTGTTAGGTGCATACCGTGAAGCATAAAATGCAGAGCACATCACAAGCTAGTGTATCTTGCACAAATTTGTCCGTGTACCCATATCTCTTGTAAAGCACAAGATTCTGAACTTCAACTTTAGATATGCTTACTTACAAATTATTATGATTAATACAGTGATAACACGACTCAAACATTGCATATTTTTTCTCGCAGCTCTAGTTTAAAATAACGTGAATAAGAATTCATTGTACACTCAGGTCTCTCAACCCTAAATTAAGCTGTTCGGACTTTTTTCCCTATCAAGATTTCACCAAAGCAAAAACATCAGCAATACAGTGACTGCGAACTGATGTAGCTATAGGAGGAGAGTCTTTTGCGCTCTTGCTTCTTCTCCCTTTGTGTTTTTCTAGTTTAGAAGCATGAATAACATTCTTGTTATTTTATACGCAGACCAGTTCAAACAGTTTCAAAGCTTTTTTCCCCTACAGTCTGCCACTGGTGTAAATTTTCAGGCTCTCTGTGTGGCCGTCACTGAAACCACTTTCTACACACAAAGTCAGACTCAACCTCATTGAATCACGAAGACATAGCTTTAAAGACTAGTTCATGAGCCATTAATACCACATTTACACAACCGGTTCAACGATGACAAGATAAAAATTTGACCATTTGATTAAAAGAGGATCAGCCTCCTTGCTGCCTGTGATCTAGACAGTCATTCATGGACCCTGATTTCACAAACACTGACTGAAACTCCCACTGCATCTCCACTAAAGCAAAAATGTTTTAAAAGCCTCATGTTAAGTGACTGTAACTTGGAAACAAAGACTTTCCTTGGCTGCTACAAAATCCCCCCCCAAATTTCCTATTTGAATAGTAAGTTGAAATATCACAGAGATTTTCATCTACTAAGTATGGCTTCAGGACTATAGTTAGAAGACAAAGAGGAGCTCTTCAATGCTCCCCCCGACTTTCAACCCAGGATTTAAACACGCTACAATGTGTAACCAGATCATCTCATGTTTGTCTTTCCTAAACTGATATAAGATCCCTGGTGAGATGATGGCTGATGACAGATGACAGAGCTTGGTGTCTCAACTGACTGCCCCAAAAGACCCAAAATCAAAAAAATACTATGAGTATCTTAATTATATCCAACTCATGTGCATCATAAAAATCAGAGGCTTCTGCAATGTTTAAAGGTCAAAAATTCCTTTAACAAGTTCAATAGAGCAGACAAGTCTAGGTGTTTGGGAAGCAATATAAACATACATATTTTACATACTCAAACTAAAAACGCAACAGCTTCCCTTTAAAGCATCGTGAAAGGCTATCTTTATCAGTCCCCATGATCATTACGTGAACAATGACTGCGCAGTTGATCTCAAAACCAAGCTGGTACCTTTAGTGATGTTCCCAATCATGTGGCTTTAAAAAAAACCCTTCAGAAGTCTAAAAGTTTTAGATTCGCAATTTAGCATGACCTCTGACAAAGTTCATAAGGTCTCCATCTGTGTGTGAGTAACTGCTAGGCTACAGAAATATGGACCCCTAGAGCAGCTTGCTCCTGACTACCTGCTGCTTCCAAAACACTGGCCAGACATTAGCCCCACACTCTCACAGGATCAAACAGAGGCTAACAGGCAGTGCTTATTTCATGCAAAGTTAGACACTAAACTGAAGTACACTGTATTTATGTTGCAGTGGTTTTCAGGGAATTTTTCTTTTTCTTGAACAGGTCTGCAGTCTGCCAGGAACAAAATCACATTTGTTAACCTGACAAGCCATGACATTTCCAACAAACAAACAAAATCTTAAACTATATCAATTTATTTCCCCTCCAGAAAAAAAAAAAATGACTTCAGCGTCATTTTTTTTTTCAGTTAAGATTGACGCAGAACTGCAGTTACAGTTATATTCTTCTTTTCTCTAAGTCAAAAAAATAATAAAAAATAATCAATGTTCCTTGTACCTCTATTTTTATTTCACTTGGCTGTATTCTTCATACAATATTACATCAGTAGAAGCTCAATTTAAGATGAACTTCTTGGATTTCAATTTTGACACACTATTTTCCAGAATACAGTTGTAAAAGAGAACAGACTTAACACTTAACTTCTAGAGATTTAATGAAATAAAAAAATTACATATTTGTATGTTTTATATATAACAAACGTATTCCTGAGGTTCAATTAATCTTCCAGTTAAATTGTAGTTATTGCCTAATAAATACATAAGCAGACATTCTTCGCCAGAGCTGATTAATAACTACTACCTGAAGAAGCTCTCATTAAAAAAAATTATAATCAGAAGAAATTACTCCCCATACTGCCCATCTATCAATGCCTCCTTTCTTCCTCTTTCTCTGGACTACATCTGCCTTAAAACCTTGCTAAATATACAAGATTTTTCATTAACTTACAAACTGTAGCCTAACTCCTAACCTGCCTTCCCAAGAAATCACAAAGAAAAAGAGACAAAAAAAATTAATTCTACAGAAAACAGAAAGTTTATAGCAGGTTCATCATGCCACATTTTTACTCACTAAAAATCAGAACTTGGAATGCCAAGACACAAAACTATAAGCAATGTTATCACTATAAATATTTACTGACACTAAACATATTCAGTGTTGATTAGCCTTTTTACAGTATTACGTTTCTGTCACCATGACATCTGCAAACACAAACCTGCATTTATCCATGTAAACTTAATTGGAGTCCTACATGCCTCTCTGTAGATAAGCAGTTGAATATACTTAACTTGCTGATAACTCCAAATTGTGCTAAGTGGAATAGAAAGAACTTTATATGCGTACTTACTGATTGCAAAGACAGCGTGGGGAGTACCGTACTAGAGGTTTCTCTTTTTAAAAAAAGCAAAGCTGAATTATCACCAATTTAAATGCTGAATAAGAATAAATTCTATGAAGTATAGGAGGCATCCCAGCTGATTTATCTAACCAAAAAATAAAGTTAACCAAGCTCTGCACTGAGCATTATGAACACTGATTATGTTACTCCCCACTTAAAACATCACAGATTCACACATATGATGAAAACACCACTTGCAACACGATTACTACCCAGCTAGCCTCCGTGTTTGCAGTTCCAAAAGTTGTCATAATATTTCCTAAACCCCTCATCATTCAACTGTTTAATTGCCTTTCAAAGCTTGTGTTTTGTCTCAATTCACTTCAGAGCAGGCTATCTGCATACAAAGTCCCATCCCAAAAGCGAGAAGAAAGGGTTTTTTTAGCTTTGTAATTTTAATGTACAAACATCTACATAAAGTTCTCACATAGGATCAGTACACCGCTGACCCTCAGAGCTGAACATGTATTTCAATTAAACCATTAATTCTTTTAGATATTAAAATCTGGTGCTCACAGAACTCATAGACCAGAATAAAGAGGGAAAAGAATGGGGGGGGAAGCAGAGAATATATGGTAATATCCTACTGTAAAAATCACTAGTTCAAACAAACTAAATTTTGTACTGCATGCGCTTCTGGAGCTCTTAATAAGATTAAGCAGTCCATTATTTATGGTGTTAGCAAACACGTATGAATGTTTGAATCAGCAGAATAATTGGAAACAGAACTTAAGCAGACTTTGTCAAGAGCAAGTAAAAGAAAATGGATGGCCATCCTGCCATCACCCTCTCCTCAGTCACCCCTTTACTCTAAAGAAGGCAAACAGAACACCAGGACAACCTTGTATCTAAGGGGCATAACTACAAATAACAGCACTTGTCTTTCAGTGCCTCCTCAACCTGGCACACTGCATTTCCTGTGGTTTTTCACTGCCACAACTCTCTTTTTTCCTACATTAAATAAACCAAAACTCCTCTGACAAAACAAAACAAAGGACCTTATTTCCCTTCTCCTGCACCAATAACATCGCCTTCCTCTTTCACCTGATCAGCCTATACTTCAGTTGCCCTTCCCTCTTTCTCCTCCATAGTGTAGTAGTCTATAACCCTTCCTAAACTACACGCCATAACATTCCCCTGAAGCTGTCATTCCCACTCCCTCCCCTGGAACCCACTTAAGAAAAAAATGAGAGGAGAAACAGGAGAAGAATCTTCCCTCATGTCAGCATCTGTGCTCCAAGCTGCTGTTACCAAGCATCTTGCAACAGTCCCTCCTAGTGGTTTTGAACCAAGTTTGTTGCTTTTCCTTCTCCAATTTCGGTCTCCACACCGACATACTTGGGAACACGCTGGTCCCTGTTGCAAAGGGTCAGAGAACACAAACTCTTGCAGAGCTCCCAGCCCCTGTTCCTTCTGCTACACAAAGTGGAGAATCCACAGTTCAGTTTGTACAACCTGTTGCGGTTTTTTTTTTTTGAAGAACAACCAGGAAAATGAGGTCTGTTTCATCCTTTTTTAAAAACAGACATTATATGCCTTTTGCAGAAAGGCTTGCTTACAAAGATTATTTTGTTTGCAATACCAATGAGCACACTTGCATACCTGCATGAGATCAGAATACTTGAGAGTATAAGACTTACAGGTATCACCGCCATTGAGAAGGATCTTTCAAGTTAATACACAAAAGACAAAATCAGTCAATAATTGATGACATTTGGATTTAATTAAAGTTCATTTTTAAAACCTTTGTACTTGAAACTTATTTTCTTTGCAATACATAATAAAAATACTAAAATTAAAGTGGGTTGGTTTTTTTGTTGGGTGCTTTTTCTAGGAAAGCTAAAGCCTTCTCCACAATACTAGGCATAGTATTCATTTTCCTCCCAATTAGTTTACAGCTGCAAAAACACAAGACAACAGGTTCTGCTACCACTGTTTTGCCAGGTCTCTATTCATATCTGAGAGTTAACTTCTATATTCCCAGTGCCCTCAGACGTTCACCACACTTATTTACAAGTTTTCCAATTTCTTTTCTACGACTGCTTTTTAACTCCATGCTGGAAGATCCCACCCCAGTTGGTGGCTCCCTCATTTCCTCCTCATTTCTACTACTTCTTGCTCTATATCTGCTGCTTACTCTTTTCTCAGGCACTCCTTTTTCCACTCTTTCTCCCAAATGATCTACTACATTCCTCTCTCCCCACAACAAGCAGTATCTCAACAGATAACAGCTGACTTTACACAAAGACTGTTGATTTCATGTTACTGTTTTCTATTTGAATCAGCAAGGAAGATGAAAAAGCAAACAGTGGTGGAAGGAAAGATTACTCGAATCTCTGCACTCAAGAATATGAGCTATCTGCCCAATCAAACCTCTGGTGAACTGATAATCAGTGCTACTTGCTGCATAAATAGGTCCACTCCTTTTATTTAAGTAGATAAAACTGATTTTCATACATAAACTTTCCAGAACTTCGTACTGGGTTTTGTATACACCTTTAAAGGAACAGATTATTCAGCATCATAAGTTAAAGGACAAACAAATGCTAAAATCTTAGAGAAATCTTCTCAGAGGGAAATCACACATCATGTTCACACATACAGCAGACACACCGAAAGGCATTCTTCCAATACCCTATTTCTGTTGTTCAAACTAAACGGAAGAAACAAAACCTTAAGTTTCTGAAGATAAGTAGCATAAACCAAGTGAAAAATGAACTACTAACAACACTGCAAGCTTGGAGGAAACAACTCATGCCTCATCCTGATGAGCAACAGTGCCTCTATGCTTGACCGATGTCTTGAACTTTTCAGTATTCACAAATTCTCCAATGACCACTGGATAAAATGAAAAGAGTATCTGGTTGAGACAAATCTGGGTTAGTCCTTGAACATTAATCATCCCTGAACTGCACTGGAAGACCCACGTATAAAAGTGTTACATAATTAGACCCTTCCTCATTCAGAAGTATCAATTGAGATTCTGAATTCAGATCAGTTCTCAATGGAGGAGTCAGTTCCTACCATGGCAATTTAGACTGTAAAGCACCTTAGGAGATCATTTAATCCAGTCCACCACTCAAAGAACTGCTATCCTAGACTTCCGCCTGCTTCCATTAATAAAAATGTAGATATTATACAGGAAATAAGATGTAGCTTACATTCCTGTGACCACACTGAACGTATAAGTTAGTCATATCGTTAGCATCTATCAACGAAGAGAGTGTAGAATTTCTTATTTCCATCTGTGCAAGTTGTCACCAGCCCAAACTGTAATAAAATGTTGAAGCAACAGACATTTTCAGATCATAGCATTAAATCAAATTATGATATTTGCAGCATTCAGCATTTATAATGAAGATACTGCTATTACAGGCACTGTACGATACAGTCTTGGTTGCTTAAAATATTACTCGCTCAAATTTTGCATATCTGCTTTCTTTGCAAGTATAAATTGATTTTTTTTTTAAATGTAACCTAGATTTTCTTTGTGATGTTGTCAGTCAGATTTAATTGGGAGGGACAGCTCAATCATGGATTAAAGGATAGATACTATCGAGTCCTACAAAACAAGCCAATAAAGACTGTAGTCTGAGGACTTGTTCCCTGTAAGCAGAATGGACCTGAACAGGAATGGGTAACTCTTGGATATCCTAAAGCCAAAGGAGTAGAAATTGAATGTCTGCTCATACAACCAGTAGGCAAGGAACAGCAAGTCCTCACACTTCACACTGCCAGCATGCCTCAAACCCAGCCTGGATGAGTCCCCTCTTGAAGGGTCACTGTGTTACTTCAGCCCCTGGATTCTCTGCTGGGACTGTCATGAATTACATTATATGGTGGCAGTTGTTCCAGCGGGACATTTGTCTTCTAGGAACAGAATAAAGACCACTGACTTCACGCAGGTCAGCAAGCAACCATCAAAATATTAGTGACTAAAAGTCCTTTCCAACTTTTGCCCGCTTTGAACTGGTGACACAGAAGTGATGGGAAAGACTCCATCTTCCATTAGGAGTCCCTAAGCTACCCATTAGAAGGTCACTGACCTGTTACCCGGTCACCCCATCCCATTCCCACCCTATGTGAGCGAACAAGCATTTTTGCTTACAGAAATATTGCAATTCTTGGGAATTTAAATATAAATTCTCTCAGTGTCTATTATCAGTACAATTCATACTGACTTCAGCTGGTAATGCTTAGCTAAAACGCTCTGCAACTCAGAAGAGACTTGTTACTTACAGGGAAAAATATGCTGTCTCTAAAACACAAAGCAAATATAAAAACTGCTTCCAAGGAAATTGGTGGGGGGCAGGGAGGCAGCGTTTCAGAAATATGAGCATGGAACACACTTTATCATCACACCATCGTCATCTCTAAATACTTATGTATAGGTTCGCTATTCAAATATAAAACCAAGTAACTTCAAAGCTAGGTAAAAACCTATTCTGTATCTTTTACTACTAATAATGACTCAGTTATGGAGAAGACTTCATGTTAGGCACTTTCACCTAAGAACAAGGCGGTTTAGTATTATTTTACATAGCACTCAACGTTTTAAGGCAAAAATATACACAATTGTTTCAGAAAAAACACAGGAAATTGCTTTTACTTTTCTGATGTTTAATTATTTTTGTCCATTTAAATACCAATATATTACTAGTAATGCATCCCCCGTCAGGCTTACTTGAACTGCTTAGAGACAACTTCTGTGAACAAGGAGCCAGGTTCTGTACATGTCAACACAGTTCAGAACATTACAGATAGGACAGCTTCTACAAACTGCCCTATCAAGCATCATTCACACTAGGTAAGAGAAGAAATACTTCATGAATGTTACATTTGAAATAAACCCTGTGAAGCAACCACCAGCTGTGTAAAACTATACAAAAATCCTCTTGGCTTTCAAATGGAAACCACTGCTCACCGCAACTAAAAAAGTGTTCTGGAAATTCATCTACTTTTGAAACCTTTGGTAAATCAAAATTTGTCCTTTGTAGTATTTTTTAAAAATGCATTCCCCCCGTAGTTCATTTATTACCTCTTTTGATGTTTTTAACAGATTAAGAGCTTTTTCACAGGTAGAAATACTACAAAGATATCAGGTATGAACACTTAAATGCATGCTAATAAAAGATTGTAAAAAAAAAAAGAGAATGCAAATTAGTAATTTTGATATGTAATACGTCATAACCTTCGTAGGTATTTCTGTACCTGTGGAATACACCTAAGAACAAATAATTAGGTTCCATCTCATATTACAGCACACCATAAAAGACCACGATCCACACACAATTCCAATATTCTCATTAACTACAATCCTTCTAGCGTAGTTTTCTATTAATTCAAACTGAGTTTGAATCCAGAGCCTGTCTCCATTAAAGACAAACAAGAAAACCAGCCTCACAGTCTAGCTATAAAGGTATAAATCTCTCTCTCACATAAATTTACTCAGCTGATATGCAGCAGGGGTTTACATCAGCACATTGTACTGCAATAGTCTAATGGCTCAAGTTGCACCAGTATAAATGCACTTCAGAGTTACGCAGTTCATTTGCAACAGCTAATCATACCACCTATCCAGCTAAACTGTGGTAGAGGGATGCTCCTTCCCCTAGACAGATAAATACATCTTTCTAGTCTGACATAGCATCTGTAGTGTTCAGCAGACAGTATTAAGAGCCAAACCAAGTTTTACAGAAACGCTCATATGACTGACTGCTATACAAAGTCTCTCCTGCTCCTCCTCCCAGACAGTCAGAGGAGGAATTAACTAAGCATTCAAAGTTTTTCTCCCGTCTCAAACCATGGAACAACCTGTCCAGCAACCAAAGCAAAGAACAAAGATAGCAAAGCCTCCAACAGTTTCCTTCCCGCCTACCCTGGTTCTTCTAGCGTACTGACTACTAATGAAACAAGTAACTCCCCCAAACACCCACACAGACAAGGGGTAAAATGAAGATTTTTGCCACATTACAGTTCCCTTCTCTAATCATCCCCAGGAAAACAAAGGATCAAAAAAATCCCATTTCTTCCCTCTTTTCCTTCCTATTTTCCATAGGACACAGAGGAAGATCTAAGGATTTCTGCTACACAAGCCATGAGTTCCCTCGCTAAAACTTAAAAGGAGTTAAAGTGGTCACGGTTGATTCACCCCTGCTGCTTGCAAAGGCTAGAAGAACAGCTACTTCTCCCAGGCAGTCAGTCAGCAAGAGCTGAAACATGTTCTGATCATCAGCCTGCGTCTGTATTTGCCCAAACTTCTACAATTACCTCGAAAATAAGAAATATATATCTACAATCAAATACTGCATTGTGATATTATTTGATCATAACCCACGTATTAAACTGTCAAAAAATAGCAACTACTTTAAATTTCTTACAGTATAGTGGCCTTTTTCTTCCACAACATAAATGAATCATATGCTACTACTTTGTGAAAAAACTCCTACGAGTTTAAGGAAACTACTTAAATATCTCATAATATTCAAGCAAAAACAACACAGAAAAAAAAAAGAAGTCTCTTTAGATTTGATGTATCTTCTCAACTTAATTAACACAAGCTTTTCCTGTTTTAATTTGCACTTAGGAAGTGGGAACTTTACTCAATTTGCTAATTACTACATTTTCAAGCTGTTTTCTTAAAATAGATGGCAGCCTATCACACTAAGAATCCAGATTTCTGTAGTTACCTCGAATAACATAATTGTCCAAAGCCTCTTCCATTCTTTTCAGTGCTTCAGCTCTATTAGAGCCATAGGTAATCAGCTAAAATTAAAAAAAAAAAAGTATTTAAGTTACCTAGAAATGAGATAATGTTTGTCTCTAGATTCTGAATGGCCCTTCAAATGAAAATGGTTTGTAGAATTTCTGTAGTCACAAAAACATTTCTCACACATTACTATATCCATGCTTCAGAGGCTCTCTAAAATACCAAGAAAAAAACCTAAGATCTCTTAACCCATTCAATGAAAGAAGGCCAAGCACTTCTCCTTCATAAAACTTAAAGCATTTAAACTACCTACCTCTCTCCTCTTTAGGCACACAGAAAATTAGAGAAGAGGTTCAATATCTAGTTGACTCTCCTGACTTCTAATGCCCAACCATCTTCTAAGATTTAAGTGCAATTTTTTTTGACAACTGAACTCTGACTATAACATCGTATTTTCATTTTACCAATGTTACTAATGAATAAGAACTAATACTAAGAGACACTATCAACCATTTCTTTCACCACTTCTTTCTGGAAGCCAGAATTATTGAAATTTTAGTTCTGGCTAGGTTACATTTAAAAAGATAGATTGGCAGCACATAAGTCTGAAAGAAATGGCTCCTGTTTAAATTAGAAGCCTTTTAATAATCAGAAACTGTAAGACGACGAATAATTACAGTGCCAAGAGATAAAAAAATTTTTGTTTAGAAGGGACACTACCTCTCCTCTCCTTCACATTCCCTTGAGGTACGTTATGCCTACCACTTATAATACTGATTTTCCAATCCCTTAATATACTCTCCCTCCTTTAGAAGATCTGCATATAAAATTAGTGTTTTATATCTTTAGAATATTCAAAAATAATCAACTCACTTTTGAGATCATAGGATCATAATAAATGCTAATATCACTTCCTTGTTGTATGCCACTGTCGACACGTACCTTCAAAAATAAGAAGCAGAAATAATTATATATTGGAAAAGAAAAATATTTCAACATGTGATCAAGTCTACCTGGTAGGCTTAAAACGTAACACCCACGATGCTCGTTGCGTATAGTTTCTTTTCCCCTTGAAGAACTAGAATAATTTTTTTCAGGGAGGCTGGGAGCAGGGAAAGGGAGCTTTTTCCTCCACCAGGAAAAATACTTGCAAGTTAACACTTGCCTTTAATAGAAAACACAACTGCAATCTTCAGTTGATAGTCAAAATTCTCTTCTGTTCTCTGAGAATGCATAGTAAGCACATTATATTTGATCTAACAATTCAGGTTGCATTACACACTCTAAGCTTCAACTCTGAACGTATCCAATTCCTATTTAATTCCTGTAATAAAATACGGTTGTAATTATTCTTCTGACTGACACCCGGCATGAAGGACACCCCTTATAATCACATCCTTTCTGCATCTCTATGTAATCACGTCCCCCGTGTTCCGCTACAGCCCTTCCAAATGCTCCAGTAGGAATACAAGTAGGGAGCATTCAGCAGGAACTTTGGAGCTCTGCTTATCAGCTCCATAGGAATACTGATCCTGTGGTTTTCATCTCTGCAACACTTTCCTTCTTTGCCTCACCCTCTCAACTGTAAAACATTTTTTTTCTGTTGCCGCTGTTCCCCTGAGGCTTTAATGTTTACACAGCTTTTTCCATGGCTCTGCTTTGTAAGGACACAGCCCCAATTAAAGCTCCGATTCTGCAATATTCATGGAAAAAAATAACACAAGTTCAAAAATTTCTTTTGAAGAGGCTGATTGCTGTTAACCAGCCAACAAGTTAGTTAGTATATTGCTGATTCTTGTTTTCATCTCTCAGTTTGATTTCATCACTGTAGCGATGAGGTTAGCCATATAAAACTTTTCAAATGAGCAATTTCTAGGGAATAAATATTTATTAAATTGCTGCTTTTGAGCACTGGAATTTGTAATATTTTTTTAAAACTAATCAAAACAGCTCAAGAATCATAAACACATTCTGGGGATCATAAGGATGGAGGGCTCTAATGAAAGCTGTTGAAGCAGCAGGGCTCCAATACACCGCATTGTAAAGGGGGTGGGAAAGAGGGTCCTGGAATCTCACTTAAATCTTCACCTGTGGGAAGAAACCTTTGTAATAAACAGCAGCTCATCTGCCTGCAGCTAGGCAGAAAAAGGTCAATGCAACGGCTGTTAGGCCTTTAATATTTTAATTTAGGCAATTATCAAGGGGCCACATGTAGAACCTCTTGTCTACAGAATCCACATGAGGGCATGATGATGACTTTATTATCCAAATGACATAAAAAGACACTCTAGCAGGTGTACTCACTTTCTTCAGTAAGAAACTGACCAGCTTTATGACATTATGTTTTTATTTTTAAAAGCACATATTTATTCATATATTTGTATTTATACTTATATATTGACTTATTGTTTCTTGCATATTTATGTTTATTTGTATTGCGTATTTATTCATATGTAAAGGTAGCAGCACTTCTGCAACATCTGATCTGAATGTGCTTTATCTATGCTTAACTAGGCCCCCCACAACCCATATCAGGTATGTTTAGCATCAGCTACTGATGAGAAGGTAGTTCAGACTTCATGATTACAGAAGAAACATGCAGCGTATTTCCCACCTTATCTTCTTGTAACTGCTAAACCATCCTTCCTCCCGTGACGTCTGCCCATATATAAAGGCAATGCATACATGCTCACATTCAAATCAAACAAATAATTTACCTACTCGGCCCCAGATAAATCCTTTGCCCACAATATTTTTTGTAGTATACCATAAATACATATATAGGACGTGAAGGTACGACATACATACTCCACCCATACTTGAATTATAGTGTAATTTTTCTCTTCAAAGTAGCACCTATAAAGTGATTACATACAAGTGTTCAGGGATGCTTTACATACACATACACGTGCATGTAAGTATTTATACATGTATATCATACCTTGACAAAGAAAGAAAACATGTGAAACGTGCATAATTCAGACTCAGAGTAAGCAGGTTAGTCAGACCCTGAAGTTAATGCAAGGCTTCTGAGGCTACTGACTACATTCTCCATCCGCTGTGTGTTTCTGTTGATACTCAACATACTTACCGCTATATGATTTACACTTTTTCCTAAGTACAGTATCTTGAAAAACAAAAAATTACAGTGAGAAGTGAAAATTCTTTAAAAACTACAGCATAATTTCCTTTAAAAAAAAAATCTGGAGTCCTCTGTAGAAGTTTAATTTTCATAAAAGAAACTCAGGATGACTGAAAAAATGACAGCAGAGAAGAAATACATTTACCATCTTCAATTCTCTCTGTGGTGCTTACATTTTCAGAGCCTGGTAGCAGTAGGTGATTTTATAAACTATATGGTGCGACCGAACTTAATGAATATTGGATGAAAAAGAAACCCTAATTCAACACATCCTTGCTATAATGTGCTTAACTTGATAAATAATAGCAATATTTATTAGACTGCCAGCGTTTACTTCTGCTTAACATATTTCCTTTCTTTTACTCAGTATTTAAAATACTGAAGAAAGGCTATGGGGTTCAAGATCCTACTGAACCCTACAGCTCCTTGATATTACAGCCCCCAACACTTTTACTGCTGTTGTACTACCATATGTTATTACACCATGACAACAGCAAACAGAAATACACAAAAAGCTTAAGGAATAAAAAGAAAGTACAATCTATGTCCCAGTCCTGCAATGAACCGTTAGTGCCTCAAATTCCACTTACCAACACACACAGGTTCTAGTATTTCTCAATTCTTTGCCATATCAGAGTCTAAGAGTCTTCCGTTTCTAGTAAGAAACATTAAAAGACCAGACTGCCAATCATACTGGCAAAGAGCAATGCCAGAGCTCTTCAGATGGGGCACTACATTTGCGATGTTGTGTAAGAGCACTGAACACGAATGCTCGCTATCACAATATGGGGTTTTGTGGTTACCTATCTTAAGCTTCATTGTAAAAGACAAAAAATTTATATTTATGAGTACCACATTCTAAGGAAATTACAGACTACGTGGCACAAAAATAATGAGTATATTCCTATCTATGGCTAAGAAAAAAACCCTCTCACAGCCATGCACACCATTTCCATCAGCTTGAGCAGCTGACACATGGGCACAGGTAGACAATCGCAGCTTAAGACACAGAAGAAATGAATTGAAAATGCATTTGGCAATACACTACTCATAAGCTGAGCTCACTGTCAGACACTACAAGCCGCCACTATTTTTTAAGCCAATTTGTTGACAATTCTAAGATCTAAAATGCACAAAATACTGTGGCACAATGGGCCTGTAGCATTGAACTTTTTTAGTCATATTAACATTTTTCTTAGTGGTATGACATTCTCAGAGATAAATCAGTTTCAGTGGCAGAAAATACGTATTAAGACACCAATCCATGAGCGTCTACATAAAAATAGCTGTTCCATTTCTAATACAATAGAAGTAAACAGAAAGAGAACAGCCTAGACACTCCATATGAGCTCCTCAAACGATTGCTCTGAAGCNCATGAGCGTCTACATAAAAATAGCTGTTCCTTTTCTAATACAATAGAAGTAAACAGAAAGAGAACAGCCTAGACACTCCATATGAGCGCCTCAAACGATTGCTCTGAAGCCTCCAGCGTAATTAAAATTTCTTTCTTCGGTACCACGGTGGACCACGTGAAGCGATCAGGCATCTCCCACCCTTCATTTTCAATTCACCTCTCCGCCTAAGCACAACTCCCAGCCCACCCCGTCTACCTGACAAGTGACAGCCCAATCTGATTAAATGCTTGCAAGGGAGGGGACTCACGGGCCTCCATGACAGGCCAAAAGTGATCACCATGGAGATACATAATTACAGCTGTCAACGCGTCTACTGTCCTGCTGGCATCAATTTGATTGCTCCCAGCAATAATGATAGACAAAGCTTAGTGTGCACTCTCCTGCACCCAATCACTTTATCTATTCCGTGGTCCATTTAGCTGACATGCAACATTCACACAAGCAAATAACAGCAGTAAGCAGAACATTTAAGGCATTTTAATTGTTTTTTCTTTGTATGGATGGCTCACGAGCGCAAACGTTATTACATAAAACTCCTGCTGCAGCATTAATTGAAGAAAGATTTGGTGGGACAAAGACTGTAGGGGGTACAGTTTGTCCATTATCACTTGTACTTTCAACAGGTCTCACGTTTGGAAAATTGCAAATTGCAAAAACTTGCAAGGGCAAAATGTTTGACATCCTGTTAGCTATTACAACATGGTGAAAACTTCTAATAACCACTGGAGTATTCATTATAAATTCTTACTAAATATACTCTTTGTTTCATTAAAAAAGTTTAGATACATCTAATGATACCTTTTGCCCTCATCTCCTCTTTAAGATCACATAAATGCCTTTTAGATCGTCACAATTTTTTTCTGCTTTCAGGCTTTGAACACAGCATGAAGCCTTAAAGACCAGAAAGGGTCAGGTCCCTTCAGAAAGTACACGGGCAAAAACAATTTAAGCAGCTAAATAAATCATATATCCAATAACATCTCCACATTTAAGGTTCCTCCTGTAATCATTCACTATTTTCTGTGCAAGCAATCAGACTGAATAATTGTATTCACAGATGGTACAGCCTTGTCATTCCACTAACTGACATAGTGTCATGTATACGTGCACTTATGACTCAGACTACCTTGGTTTTACAGAAAGCGCTGTCCTTGTTCTTTACACATAGCAGAAAACACTGTCTGTTGAACAGCCATATAGTTAGACTGTATCCTCAACATGCAATAATCGCTGCAACAAATTTCCTCTTGAAAGACTACAAAGCTGAACAGAAAGCACCGGCATTTTCCCGCTGGTGTCCCCAGTTTTCAGTGCCTTAAAGAGCCAACTCAACGTTTCACTGTCCTTTCTAATTACCATGGTATTTTTAAAAAAGCTGTGTATGAAAGACTTAAGCTGAAAGTTATAGAATGTAGCAAAAAATTTCAACATGTAACGGTTTCCTGTTATACTCAACCTGAACATTTTAAGCCCAGTTCAGAACAGTACGTTTTTAAGCAGTTGCTCAGGTCAGGTTGCACAAATAGGTATTGCTATGTCCTGTCCCCTGCGCCTGGCAAAAAGCTGGCATAAACACCCAATTTACAAAGATGCTGAGTACTTATAGCCTCTGTCTATAAAAGAAACACTCAGCCCCTATGAAAATCAGAACCAAGTTACTCACACTTGGCACGTGCAATGGCTCCTGATACTGAGACAGTTTACCAATGGACGGCAGGCCAAAAGATTTGTAGGGGTCCTGAAATAAAATTCAACACAAGAAAGCATTAAGCTTTTACAGATGTGGAGAAGATAAAATTAAGAAGCTTGAAGTCTAACAGAAACCACTGCTGAAATAACTTTGTTTTCTTCCCCAGAATTACTTGGGTTTAAGTACATTTCTTCATTCACCTACCCCTGTGACTTCAAATAAAGAACTGGAAGCGCATAAATTCTCTTGCATAGCAGTTAGAAAGCAAGAAAGAAGTGCTCAGCACATAGCTACAGTACACCACCAAAACACACAAAAATGACATTTTCATTTGCTACATTGTGTCTTGGAAGAAGGATGGGAAAGTATTTAGAAGGGTGGAGTTGAGAAGAGAGTAAAAGAAAAAAAATCAGAGATAAAAAGGACAGTTAGAAATCCAGTTATCTTAAGAAATTAAACCAACCTTTATGCCTTTGGAAGCCTCCTACGTAATGCAATGCCAATACAAACTTAACAGGACAGCAAATAAATATACAGTCTACAGAATATCAAACTCATGGAAAAGTAGTTGGATCCATTACTTAGAAGTGTGAGGGAATCTAAGTTGAAAAAAAATCCCAAGCATCGGTTACTCCAAGGTAAGGCCTACTCATACTCAGAATAGCTTCCATGTCTATCACAGAGTAAATACTTATTCTTTATCAAAATAGTTCATATAACTTGTAATCAGTACAGCACATTGAAGGTTATACGCATGTCATGAAGAGAAGAAAGAGAAAAACATCATAACCCAAGATGCTCTGGGTCGCAAAAGCCATCATAGTTAACCGAGGAGAAAAACATTGCAAGATGCTGAATTATTTTTGAAAAGCACAGTTACTTAAAACGTTCTTCAAACAAAGTGAAGGAAGCTAAGCATCGTTTTCTAATCAACAAATCTCATGTCCATGTATCAAAAACGACAGCAAAAAGACATTACCTTGAAATGCCCTAAACATGCTTGAAAATGGGTTTTACATTTTAGTAAGCTTTTTTTAAGGCGAGATAGAGAGTTATACCGTAATTATACAACTATTGTCTTGGAGTGCACTTTGAAAGTTTGTCCCATAAAATGTAGTTTCAGAACATATATAACTTGCTATTTTAGCGACCTATTAAAATGTTTTAGTAAAACACAAAAATTCTGTAAGCCACGGAATTTCAACTATCTTTTTAAGACAAGTTTCAAGTACACAAGTTAAGAAACCTGGAAACAGTAGTTAACTGCAGCAATAACTCCAGCGCTGCATCATTAAATGTGAACAGAACATACAGCAAACGTCCTTAGAAATAAACCTTGGTTACCTCTTTTACCACTTTTAATTTTCATTTTCAGGAAAAACATATGTTGAAATACATAATTTATTTTGCATTAAAAAATAAAAATTCTACAAAAGCTCATTAACCATTTGTGTTACATACTCTAAATTGTGACTTTCATATGATACTCCTTGACTTCACCTTGGCATCTCTCCACACCTGGGTACTATTACTCCGCAATTCAACCACCTACCCTCCTCCCCATTACCACTCATTTACCTCAGCATAAACTCGACATTCAACCGCCCAGCCGTTGATGGGAATATCAGCCTGTTTGTGCCTGAGAGGGTAACCCTTAGCAACACGGATCATTTCTTGGACTAAGTCCAGGCCGGTAATGCATTCTGTGACGGGATGTTCAACCTGCAAGGTCAAGAACTGTCAGTCAGTAGGTAATAACCAAAAAAAAAAGAGAGAAAAAAGCCCCTCTCCATAAACAAACACAGATAAACAAGAAATTAGACCAGCCAACCAATAGACAAAGAGTATGTTCCCATCTTGGACTTTTTCCTCAAAAAAATTCTACTTGACAAACTCCAGCAGCCACCATCTTTGCAGGGAAACCCCAAAAAGCAAAATAATTAGCAGATTACAATAACTAGGAGCAGCATATAAAAAGGAAAACTAGAGAATACCTAGGATCCTTTGGGGTTTTGCAAGGGTTTGGGGTTTTTTTCCCATTTATTTTACAAATTCAAATGCACCTTGTAACAACGGGTTAATTTTACTTTGTTCAAAAGCTTTTCCCATTGAATTCTGTTTTGAAAAGACGCACACTGTAGCCATAAACATATTTTAACTGAAAAATCTCAAAGTAGCTGGTAATCAACCCATTCTGCTACACTTAACATGGCACATACAGGAGCTGCTTGCAATTTTCCATAGAACTAGCCTACCCTAAATCTCACCCATTCGCCTGCTTTCACTAACCTGTCCTGACAAGCAACCAGATTAGCGTAATCTTGCATCAGCGCAGTGTAGCAGAAATGAGCAGATGGATCCTTCAATTTTTTCCCCCCCTCCAGACTTATCTGTTCAGTGCTTAGCATGCACAATAGCTGGGCTGGACCAGAAGAGTCACTCTGCGCTCTCAGCAAATTGCTGCTAACGGCTTTGGATGATGCTGCCATGGGAATACCCGTCGGTCACACTAACCCTGGCATGTGCGCACAAGCATGCGCACATGTGCGCGCATATGCACATGCGCATATTTTTTCCTTGAAATGGGGATATATATGGACACAATTATTAACTTTAAAGAACCTTTAACTAGACATAGTATGGTAAAAAAGCACCCAAAGCCAGGAGGGCGCACCAGATAGAGGAAGTAAAAGATAGGCATGCTAAAAGGACGTTCTTCCCACAGACACAGCTGTAAGACTCTCCATACAGAACTTACGACAGAACTGCCATTTTTTGTTATAAAATGTTTGTGTTCCAAGGGCCAAAATACGTTAAGAAAACACACTTCACAATGGTTTCTCTATCATGAGATGTCACGCTATGCACGTGTTGCGCACAGGAAAAGGTCAGTGACCAAACCACTTGTCTGTCTTCCTTCAGCTACAGGAAAATATTTAGTCACTATAATAATCTTGTGGCTTATCAGAACAAGTACATGCTTTGGTCTTTAAGAAAAAAGCTTTGTAAAAGTAAACAGATGGCATCCATAATTAGCCCTGTGTGTGCTGTGAGTTTGTTTAGAGTTTCAACAACATTTTAAGATGTTTTGACATAATTTTAATGACAAATCATCACTGAAAACAAGCACCTATTCTTTGAAGGATAAAAGTGACACTGAAAAAGGAATCTGATTATACAGTTTAAGGATGTACCTTTGGGATTCAATCTTGATTCTACCTAACACATGATATTCTCCAGCACATCAAGCTTAATAACAGTATTTGGAGAATCTATGAAACATCTCAATGCCTACCCTGCAGTGCTAAATTGAAGCAATTCAATTTCTATTAAGACTTGAGGTTTCTATTAAAACTCCCTCAGTTTTAACAGAAAGTCACTTATCACGCATTCGTATTTGGACAACAGAACCTATTCTCTCATTTTGGAATCCGAGTTAAAAAATTCCCTTCAAGTTTAGAACACGTTTAGAATTCTAGTGTTCCAGATAATTAAAATACAATATTTCTTTCCCCCCCACCACCAAAGACTTTGGTTATACTGTCATTTTTCTTGGATTGCAATTGGCATTCCAGATTCAATAGCTTCATTGTTGTTTTCCGCTTTATTGTTGATGATCAAAATAGGATGGAATGTTTCTGGAAAGAGAAATATTTTTGTTGTTTGGTTCTTACAACTCACAAACATTTATTTAATCCATTCTTCAATACAGATCTTTGACTTGGTCAATATTTTCTTCTGTTTCTTAAAAATACTCCCTTTGTATCTGCACACAAAACAGCATTCAGAAAATATGATGAGGAATCTCGAGGTTTTTTGGGGGGTGAGAAGCTGTTCTGCTCTCTTTTAGGACTTTGCTTCAACTAGTGCTGTTCAGGCATAATGTAGGCAGTACCAATCATATCACTAATTTTGGGGTACAAATAAATTTAAAACACATTTTAGTATACATTTAGACCATCGGATCACCAGAACGGGGTAGAATAGAATTTTAACCTTCAAATCTCAGTCAACTTATTTGTAACTTTAACCTTGCAGTGAGGTGCACAGCTCAAACTGCGTTTTAGCATTTGCAGTTTTCTTTCGGCAAGGGGAGGTACAGGAGCAGATCAGTATTTTTAGCATTATACAGAATATGCTTCAGCATAGAGTACAAAAAGATTAAAGCAGTAATGCCATACATCCCAGCTCAACAAGCACCCTGCAATGAGGTTCTGGAGGTGCAAGGATCTACCCACAGATAGGTACATGCAGGATTTAGAATTAAAGCTCTAATCTTTCATAAAGCAAGGATGGGTGGGGGTAGAAATGAGGAAATTAGTCCCCTCTTCTCCCTCCCTTCCCAAAAAAAAGAAAACATGAGCATCACCGTTCCCTACTTAGGAAAGCTCTGGAATAACTGTCACACCTATTTGACTAAGTTAACTGTTGTTTCTATTTTCAAATCACTATTAAAAACTACGCTTTACATGTTTTCCTCTTACTTCTCAGCCTTCTACTTCAAATGTCACTCTTGTTTTGCCCGCCTGTTGTATTTTCTTCTATTAATTTTATACTATACCTCTTCTCCATCAACAGCCTTAGCATCCATAAATCGGCAAGTCAAGAACTAAATTTTTTAATAAATCAATGCAAGCATGCTCACAAACAGAGCCGCATCAGACGCAACTGATCAACTCTTCTAGCTTTGGGCCACACGCAGATTTTGTAGCCAGCTGATCCAAGATCTTGCCACTGAAGCCCCAGCCAATACAGTAAGAGCTAATGGTGGTTATATGACAGTGGGTGAATTCCCATGTTATCTCTGTCTTTAACACAAAGGGCAAAACCAGACATGTCTGCAGCAAGCAATCCACAGGTCATAGGTATACCAAGGCAGTTGTACCTTATTCTCAATGGGACTAGCAGAAAAATTGATCAGCGATAACTCTCCATTAGTTAGCTGCCAAAAGTATCACCTTTACTACCAGTTCCTTTACTTACACCAAGTCTAGTCATAAGCAATTTATAACAAATCATCATTTCCATGCACTTAAGTACAATACCTACCTCCTTTAAAAAGTCTTACTCCTTGCTTTCTGTGATCCGCACACCTCTTTCTCTAGAAAAAAAGCCACTTATGCTCCTGCTTTCAAATTCACAAAGCCATAGCTGTTGTGGTCAGTAACATCCATACAGGGTAGAGAAAGTTCTTCCCCTTCATACCGGATCCGCTCTTCTTCAGACACCTCACAGCAATCAGCTGCCCTGTGAGCATTACAAGTGTTTTTGCTTCCCTAACCTCTTTCAGTTTATACAGCAAGCCACAGTGGTGGCAAAGCCTGCAAGAAAATAACAGCTAAGACCCAGTATATAGATGGTGAAGCAGGTACAAAAGAGCTAGGGGAACCTGTCAACGTCACAGTCCAGTTCGCGTCCATCCCCAGAACAGTACAGGGAGGCTGCTAACTCTCGTCCTGTTCTACGGCTGCCAACAGTCTTAAAGCTTTACCATGCTGGGGTTCATTCACAGCTACACAAACAGTCATGCAATTTTTATGAACAGTAGGAGCTAAGAGTTAAATTAGCGATGAGTGCTCCCCTTATATTCAGGGGAATAATTTTGGGACACATTTTTCTCAGGACCATCAAGGTACTCAGATCTAATAGCAAACACTTCTGGATACTCTCATAGATTGCTGTCTTGCCCCTGCGTGCTTAAGGCATCAAGTTACTCGCAGACCAGTTGGAGCATTCAAGCAAGCCACAGCGGCCAAGAAAATCTAAACTTCAGTAGACTTAAAACTACAGCTTATGTCGCTCCTACTACCGTCAGTCCCTAGTTGGTGTCATATACTCCTTTGCATTCAGATAAATAATCGCAAAACTAACTTTCAACACACACCTCAGCTTCCAGGAAACATGATTCACCTGGAATCCCACAGGCAGCCAAATCCAGTATCAATTGACCCAAACCCATCAACTTACAGATGCTCCTCAGCCCCCTTTATTTCAGTAAGCCTGATTTTTATTCCACAGAACTGAACAGCAACAGAGACGCACACGTGTTCTGCTCTTCTGGCATACCCCCTTCCTGAATACCATGAGCAGCAGCGCTCTGAGGTCACATCATCTTTCCGCAAAACAGTTCACAACAGCCATGTATACGGAGTTTGGGGGCACATAATAAAAATACAGCTTTTCAGAAAGGATGCTGGTGAACAGACAATGTTTGGATTAATGCACAGAATGAATGGAAAGCACACAGGAGTACATAACAGGCAATCTCCTACACTGTCCTTTTCTATAGGCGTAGTAACATAATATGAGTTGCCACTTATCTTCTGATTTATTAGTATGTGATTGAAGAACTGAGCACAACCAGGACTACAAAAAATTCCATGAACTAAGATGCTCAGGTAGACTTCTTTTATTGTTTCCTAAGTAAGATGTTGTAGAAAGAACCTAATGCACAGACATTTGGTACCAACTAATTTTTTAATAACAGCATATAACGACTTTGAAAAATATTTAATCTCCTTCCTCATAGGAAGTTATCTTCCAATAACCATTGGTTCAGTTTTGTCAGTTTTTCTTCGCAAGGATTTGTTTCTTTATTGTACTGGACAGATGAGGGTAAGAAACCACTTACATAGCCTATGAATGCTGAATCTGTCTCTTCTGTGTTTTAAACAAACAGCACACACTTTGTATCAACAAGTTACTTAGCTCACAATTTCAACAGAACTTTCTCAATTTACATCCTGCACTTCAAAAAAAAAACCTTGCAATTCAGTAATTTGACACAATTTCCTTTCCTCTACATACCCCACATAAGAAAATAAAGACACTTGCACCCACAAAACCTACACTTTCTTTCCTAAAGATACAATTCTTGCTTTCACTATATTTAGGAGCACTATTAAAGCCCCCTCAGAGCACTTCATTCAAGGTGGCTCTGGTCACACTACAGCCATTCTTGGGTTTTCCTTACATTAAGTTCACCAAAGAAACTAATGTACCCTTTGAAGAATGATCTTTTCTTTCTCTACCTATTAAAAAATGGAGGGAAGCCTCCTTCTCTACTTTTTTAATAGTATTCTATGAAAGTTACGTGGTAATGTCTCTAAGATATCACTACATGCCCTGGCATCACTGTTAATGGCATCTTTCGGATTCAATGACTTATACAAACAATGTCATTCTCTTCTGTCAACAACAATTAGCAATGCTTTGCTGTAGTTCTTTTGGGAAGCCTGAAAAGCAGACAACCAGTAGCTACATAATGGAAGTTGCATTAGGAGGCAAGAATGTGGCAAAAATCTGGTTAACTGTTGTCGGCTGACCCTCTTGTGTGAAGAGGTGTTGTTTGGCAGCAAAATCACCTTTTCTTTCGTTTCTAAAAATGGCCATGAACAGCTGGTATAAACTGTGTGCAGAATGGATTCTGGTGGGCTTAGGGGATTGGTAATGGGATAAGAGACCTTTCACCTTTAGGTCAGTAGTTCAAATTCAGTCCAGGTTAGCAGCAATTGAAAGTCTTTACCATCTGACACTGTTCGTTAGCCTATTTAAAATGACTGAGGCAAAGTGTCACAGTAAAACAAGATTCCAGTATTAAGAAATATGAAGAGTCTGAGGAAACAGCAGAAACAGTCACTTGAGACTTTACTTTGAAATCCCGCCATTCAGACCTTGTAGAAATCTACTCCTCTAACTCCTGACAGCTCCTTTCACTGCTCCCATACTCCTGCCCACCTATCACAACTCATCCCCCAGGCTGTTACGCACACCAAGACAACAAAACCACCTCTTGCCATCCCATGGGTCTGCTACGGATACCAAAGTCACCACCTCTCCGTGGTTTTAGCTGGCAATCCAGACTCAGCTCATCACTTTGCTATTTGTATTTCGCTGCTACTGTTTATATGGTGCAGCTGCACTATTTTCCAGCACTTCTCTCCTTCACTGAGCAAACGTGTAGCAGGTGCCGCCTAATGATGTGCAACAGAATACAGATACCATTAAGACACTGTTAGAACCAGCAGTTCATAACCAGTGGAGCTCCAGACAGTCACCAACAGACTTCTACATCCTTCTAGACATTTCCCAACCATGCTTTTTATACTTTCACAAGTGGACAAAAAGATGAAAAGGGAGGCAGAAGAGACATGTTGCACAAAAATTCTTCCTTTCTTTTACACCAAGCACAGCCAGTTTCGTACAAAGACAAAGCTCTTGGAATGCAACATTTTCCAGAGGTCAGTAAAACCTGATTAAAACACTGAAAGTGATGAACAAAAATCTTAACGCTGGGTAATGTTTAAGGGGTGTATGGAAGTTTATTTACATTCACTTTACGCCTTAGAATCAAGTTACTTTAAAAGAACTTGAAAATATTTACATAAAATAAATCCTCTCTGCAATTAACTGCAAAATAAAAACATACACATATGCCATTTGCTTTCAATAAATCTCTTACAAACACATCAAAATGAATTTTTAATCCCTAAAAAGTTATTACAAAAATATGCAAACTTTCACATGAGGAGAAAACACACTGCTGCTCAAATTACCATATTTCTCAACTCCACTGTGCTGAATCCAGTCTATACAAACAGCCTTTTCAATCAGATGACTCTAAGCAAACGCGGTCATGTTTTGAGGAGCAAGGGAGTGCTCACTTGTTATTGTAAATTGCACAATGCCTGGGGGAGGCAGATAGTTGGGAGCAGACCCGAGACAGAGGTACAAACCATATTCAGGGTAAGTGCTCTCTTCACACTGCTCTCAGTTCTCGTCAAGCCACTATAAACTTCCAGAATATGTGGTATTTTCCCTTTGCTGTCACCTACTGATTCACCTGTAAGAAGCTTAGCCACATCGCACAACCATATGTTAACAGATATTCTTTATTTACAGACTGTAGACTCTCCTCCTATAATGTCAAAGAGAAGCATTTCTAATCTTCCAAGGAAAAGCAGAAGTGACTTTTCTGCCAAAAGCCAGCGTTTCTGATGGTAGCATGATTAGGAGATTTTGACACGATTTGGAAGTTAGAAAGGGTATCAATCTAAGATGTCAGAAACTTACTTATTTCAAAGCTTTTATTTGGCTATTTTGGACTATGACTGCCTTTGACTAGGCTGATGACAACTACGTACCACAAAGCACACCACAGCATGAGCAGCTATAAAAAAAATCAGATACTCAACATCTGGTCTGCTTCAACAATCCTAACACTGGTAAGCTACCTGGAAACCACTCAAAGCACCCTAAATGACAACACACAGAAGTTCTCTTGTAGTTGCTAGGGTAGCCATTTCTACATTTTCTTGTGAAAGGGAAGAAAGGTAAGAATAACTAGTTTTGCTATGAAATATTCCAATCTCATGTCTCATGCTTATCAGCCAGCCTCTGAAAGATGGCAGAGCAGCAGATACAACAAAAAGTATATTGCCGAAAGCAAAGAATAAATCATTCTAGCCGAATCACTTGGAGGGAAGGAAACATCTGTAACAGATTTGTGTAGCGTACAAGAGACACAATGGAGCTGATTCACCAACTTTTTTTCACTTTCCAACCTCATATTGTATTGCAGCAACACTTAAAACAAAAATTAAATAAAATATAACCTTCCTGTAAGGTGCCTACTTATACTTTTTTGCAGAACTATACAGCAGAAAATGTATATTCCCAGAGAGTTCCCCAAAAAGACAGGCAAATAATAATGCAGCTCTCAATGCTGCTGTTAGGTGGCTGTGTCTGTAATGCAAACCAAAGACCTTAGGAGCATCATTTATCAACCAGATGTCCATCATTTAGGAAAGTTCTTCCAGCTGTGAAGTGTTCAGCAAGAACAGGGCAAGTGAGCCTGTTAGCCACTGTTCACAGTAAGGGGAGGCAAAAGGCAAAGGCTGAAACAATACAGGGGCATCTAAGTTCTGAAGTTAAATCTAGACAAGCTTCATTAAAGTTTCTATGTTTAGCTCTTAATAAAAGGGAGTAAAAATGAGATGTTAGTTGCATAATTGTTAGCTGAACAGAAAGTAAAGCTTGAGACCTGGGAGAAGTGACAGATCAAGTGGGTAAGCCTGGCTAAGAATCAGAGAAAATTACTATTCTCCAGCCTCAAGCTGAAATGCTAATTAGAGACAAAACACAGTCAGGATAGAGGAATTAGAAAACATCTCCAGAAGTAGTGTAATTTAAGACTAGCAAATTTGTTTAAGAGTTGGAAAGAATGAGTCTGCTATTACAGGGGATTGTCAAACTGCTTAGGCTGTATTTCAAAAGGAGTCTTTAAAGTCGTTAAAAGATGGAATTGTGAAAGCTTACTTACTGTACACATGTGGAGACTTCTACAATTAAGCAAGTTTGAGGTTTGGGACTTTGGACACTTAGCACTATGCATTGTGGGGAAAGAAACCACAACACAGCAAAGGTAACATCTTAAAAACAACTCGCAAGAAGAGTCAAATCCAACGACACTGCATTGCTAATTCCTTTTAGTAACTGATGGACAATAATATACTACAGCAAGAAAATGGTTTTGGACTTCTGGTGGGTAATGCAGAAAACCATAAATTAATTTTCTTCAATGTAAACAAGAATATGGAGAGTCAGTAAAAAGTGTTCTCTCAAAAACTACAACATGGTGAAAAGTGTAAAGAATATGACCAAAGAGACAGAAATTCTTAAAAATATTTTAGTGAACTATACACTGCCATTAACCACACACTCTCTGAGCCTAAGGTACACCAGATTGTGCCTAGCAAATTTCTAGCAAAAGCATGTGAAGTATAACTGTTGTGACTAATTCCAAACACACTGCTGCCCTGCAAGGCAAGACAAATTGTACCAATAGTCTTCCCCTGGTACAGGGGAAGATTGCAACACCCTCATTCCTCCTTCATACCCCAAATTCTCTCTCACTTCTTTATCCAAAGCATAAATTTACCCAGTCATTATACAAAGTCATGCAAAGATGTCAGAATTACAAGGATCTCTTTATCACTGCCCACAAGTACAAGCAGCAAGCAGGACACAGCCATCACAAAGTGTAGGAAGAAGCGGCTAATTGCTTGATTCCACATTCCAGTCTTACTGGCTTTATTTAACAACGTTAGAAAAGGAGGATAAAGATGATGGAATTTACTTGCTTACAAGATGAACTTTCTTCCTGTCTTTGAGAATGATCTCCAGACTTTAAGTTGTGTGCCTGTTTTCTTAGATTATGACCAGAAATGCACTATAACAGTCAAGTAAGAGGTAGAGAGGGTTTTCCATAAAACGGTTTGCCTGTTCATCTGCAGTGTACATTATAACATCCACTACTGACTATGTGAGTAGTTACAAAAATCCCACACCACATCAGCATGCTTTTTACACAGTTCCATTCCAGTCACAATTTCAATCACATGTGGATTGCTAGTGTTTTCATTGCTGATATACACATATAGTATTAATCACCCTCCTAGAGAAAGTCAGCAAGCGATCAAAGTATAAAAAATAAAAAGGAAACTGCAGGGACCAGTGGGGAAAAGCAGAGCACAGTGGCTAGCCACTTACTGTGAACTCACAGTGGCACTTAACAGTGACCTCTTGCAAGGTCTTTAGGTCAAGTGTAACAAAGAGCAAAAGCTCTGAATGCTTACTTGAGTGCTGTGTAAGGGCTCACTGCTGCAAAGTCTTGTACACGCAGGCTTATTTGAGTAGATATTTTAAGTTCAGTGGGAAGCGCTCACACACGTCACATTAGTTATGTGTAAGTCTTTGCAGGAGCAGACCCCTAAGCATGGAAGGAGGTTATGTTCTGTTTTTTTAAATAACACTATTCTGAATCTGTAGAGCTGTTTTTCTTACCTGAAGTCTAGTATTCATTTCCAAGAAGTAGAAATTCTTACTAGAGTCCACAAGGAATTCTACTGTTCCAGCAGAGGAATATTTTACTGCTTTGGCAAGAGCTACTGCTTGTTCTCCCATTGCTCTTCGAGTTTCAGGGTCTAGAAAAGTGCTACAATACAGAAACAATGCCTTTCTTTAGTTAAAGGGAAATCTTCTGCTCAAACTACCACTAAAATAGTGTAGCATTATTTAAGTTATGAAAACATGTCATGACTGTCAAATGTATGCCTTTACATACTGCTCCTAAATAGATATACTGCATGCTCTGCAATTACTGCTAACATATAGGAAATTCAGGAGAAATGCAATACTCTCTAAAATATAAATTAACAGAACACAACTTTTTTAGAACAGAGATCTATAATAACGCAAGTTAAATAAAAATAAATACATACAAATCCATGATATTTTAGAAGGCATATCTATCTGCAAAAAAACTGTAACTAAAAAATCCAACCAACAGAAACCTGAATGCCAAAACACAAGACAGGAGATCTAAGGTGAATTTGTTTTCCAACTCTGCATTAAAAGAATGTGGTCAACGATGCAATAAAGAAGTTTTGGATATTAATTATTTTTTTCGGCTTCTTATGTGACTAAGACCGCAATGAAGAAAACTCAGGCATTCATAGTATTTAACTAAAACACCATCAACAATATCCTGACTTAAAGCTTCATATCCTGTATTTCCTCTCTCAGCTTTACTTATAAGCTGAAGACTATTTATCAGTGTTTGTTAATTGCAATTCACTCCTTTCCACAAATCCTGGATGCACTTAAGGGCGCCCAAAGAGCAACTCAGCTACCATCTTGGGAGCCACTGTGAACAGAACGGGTCAACTCTCTGCTGCCAACTGCACACAGCCAGCTCTACGTGGGACAATACAAGTTGTTTTATGTAGTTGCCTTTAACTCATCATTACTTTTCATGTTATCTCCCAGCATTTCATTGCTGCTATTTTAATTTCTGTATCTCACAGGTCTGGGACAACTCATCCCAGCCAATCCAATGCATCAAGCTGAACTGTCCTAGACCCGTTTCTGCTCACGTATATGCAGTGAACTTTGGAAGTGTCAAAAAAATGCAACAGTAAAACACGAAAAAACATTTTATTAAACTATTTGATAATTGTGAGCTATGGCTAAATCACATGTGAAATACAAAAAATTAACGATGAGATAAAGGCAACTAAGTCAAACATGAAATACAAAAATTCAAGTAATGGTGATGAAATGCTAGGAAGTAATATTAAAAGTAATGACAGGGTAAAGGCAACTACATCAAATGAGCTGTGCTGAGCCGCACACAGAGTTGTCCTAGACCCCACTGAGAACCGTGCCTAAATGCCAAGCCTTCTCATTCTAGGAGAGCAACACGACACTTCCACTGGTCCAGTGAATCAAAAGACTCGGGAGGGTACATATTCTGCTATTACTCTCCTCTGTACTGCAAATTCAGATTTAGATTAACCTCTGCAGATTGTTAATTTAGAGTCAGAGAAACTTCTGTGGCTTTCCATCAAAGCTGTGAAATTGGTTGTCCCTCACCCTAATACACTGACCTTCAATGAAAGGCAACATGTAGCTGTTCATCTTATATGAGCTTATAAATACGCTTATTATATTTCTGTCGTGACTTATACATTAGGCACATAACTCAGCTATCATTTTTAAAGTACTTTTTAAATGGGAATAGGAAGTAATTTCTAGTCTACCTCTAAGTTACTGTTTAAAACAAAAATACCAAGTGTCATGTATTTCTTGAAGTGTCCTCAACAGTAGGTCCTAATTCCGCAAAGGAGTGATCAGGAACCTCCACGTATCTGAAGCAACCCCATCAGAGTCTGTGAAGCTCCGTCTGGGGCCCAGGACTGCACTCAGCCAGAAGCCAGCACTGGGTCAGGACGTACCTTTTAGTACTTACTATGTGTTTTTTTCACTGAGACCTGAACTCACAGGAGAGCTAGAGACTTCTGCCACAAAAAAAGCCATGTTTCACATGACATAAAGAGGGAAATATCTAGGCAAACTGGGAGACAACGGAATCCTTTTCTTCACATGAAAAGTGCTACTTAGCACCTCCATCCTTCCAGTGCTCCCACATGGGAAGATTCTGATGGATGGCAGGGCAGGCATTTTTTGAATTTGGGGAAAAAAAATTCTTTCTTGGAAAACAATGGCATCAACAGGAAAAGGAAGTCAAGTCTGATCCCAAGAAAGCTACCAGATCCTACACCAGATCAAAGGAAAAAAACAGATGTGCAAAACTGTGTCATACTTATTCAAATGGTAATGTAAAAGTTTCATAATATTGCTTATTGTGATTTTGCGTAATGTATTACCCTCTTGTTGAATCAACAACCTATAATTCAGTTTGGGGTTTCTGCGGGGCTTTGATCATGAAAGGTCAATGAGTGGCTTATGAAGAACACAACCTTTTCAACTTCATATTCTATGTCTAGAATAACCATTATTACTTCCCATACGGATGAAAGACAGTTACTACCCCTTATTACAGTGGTGTCTTCCCTATGTTTGTTAAACTTAGGTCTGAGATCTCTGTTCACCGCCTGCTGTAGCCAACGAATGGAACAGAGGTGCCACACTGCCAAACCTGATCTCTGCCACATGGTTAAGGTTTATGCTCTAAAACGACTGGATGATCCTTGCAATCGGCTAGGTTAATTAATGAAAGTTTTCGTATTTCCCTCTGCTGCTTTATCTTTTGTATACATTGTTTCTCCCTTCTGTAACAATGCACCTTTTACAATCAAAGTAACTCTTCTCCAATCTAATTAGGCACCACTTGAAAACACAGCAATTCAAACCAGACTTCAAATCTTTCTCACAAACGTATCTGTTATTCTTTCAACCAAATTGCTCCTGTATCAGCATGAAGGCTGCAAAATAAAGATTCACAAGATAAAAGCAGCAGAAAGAAAAAATAAGATCAGACCTGACATTTCACTCGTAAGACTTTCTTCAAGCTATTGAAAAGTTGATCAAAGACAATACAGTTGGTTTGTTCCATTGTTTCTACATGCAGATAGATGACCGCATGGGTAAGATGTTATCCCTCTAGCTCTACTTCATCAGATAATGTTTCCCAAAATATTTCCAGCACCTTCACTCTCAGATAGGTTGAGAATCCGAAAAGTACAGACAGCTACATCATCAGTGGAGATTTACTGCTCAGCTTAGACAAAAAAAAAATCATCAATAACATTTACCCTTCCTCTGAAGGTACTAGTATACTGGGAGAGAACAGTACTTTCATTTTCTAAATGTCAAGGTCAGTTTACCTGTTCTTAGTAAATAGCTAGGCATACCGTTTTTTTAAAAAATTACTTACCTACAAAAACCACTCTCCTTTGAGATATCTATTATGTTCTACCACATTGCGGACATATATATGCTAAAGTATTTGAGAACACAGTTTTGCCCCTACACCTATAACTGGGCCCACCTATGAATCATGTACACAGTCACAACCAGAATAGGCTTGTTGTTTCTCTTAAAACCAAATCCTTCAAGGATTTCTAGACAGAGTGATAGGAAGCATGGAGTCTGATACACACACACGCAGCACAACTCGTAAGTAGAGCTTGTACATAGTCTAGTCCAATAACATACCTTCCTGCTAAGTTCTTGCCTATACACATTCATTCAAGTTGTCAGTAGCTTCAAGTAACACCTTGGCAGTTAATTTGAAATATGATCCTGAAGTACTTGGCATCATACTGAGATCTTCCAGAGAGGGCTTAGTGCTTGGAGAAAGTGAAAGAAGTTGGGGTTTGTGTACCTCCCGAGGACAGAGACATTCCTGAGAGAAGCTAACAACCGAGCATACAAAAAAGGTCACAAAAACAGTTTAACTGTTTGACTTGCGTTCTCATGCAGTGACATACTAGTAAAATAGCCTCCCTTTTAAATCTCCTGTCTCTTANGCCCCTACACCTATAACTGGGCCCACCTATGAATCATGTACACAGTCACAACCAGAATAGGCTTGTTGTTTCTCTTAAAACCAAATCCTTCAAGGATTTCTAGACAGAGTGATAGGAAGCATGGAGTCTGATACACACACACGCAGCACAACTCGTAAGTAGAGCTTGTACATAGTCTAGTCCAATAACATACCTTCCTGCTAAGTTCTTGCCTATACACATTCATTCAAGTTGTCAGTAGCTTCAAGTAACACCTTGGCAGTTAATTTGAAATATGATCCTGAAGTACTTGGCATCATACTGAGATCTTCCAGAGAGGGCTTAGTGCTTGGAGAAAGTGAAAGAAGTTGGGGTTTGTGTACCTCCCGAGGACAGAGACATTCCTGAGAGAAGCTAACAACGGAGCATACAAAAAAGGTCACAAAAACAGTTTAACTGTTTTACTTGCATTCTCATGCAGTGACATACTAGGAAAATAGCCTCCCTTTTAAATCTCCTGTCTCTTAGGTCTTTCTGCCACAGGCAGAAAGAAACATTTTTATCCTTTGAACTGAAACTGAAATAACATCTTTCAATTTAAAAAGACACCGCAAAACTAACATCTAGTATAGATAAGGCAATCTCAACTCTGAATGCATGCAGCTAGGAAGAAAAAAAAAACATAATAAACAAATGATTTCCTGCCTCAGATGAAACTCAGGGAAATTTTGGGAAATTGCTGAGAGACTGTCCTGAGAATCATCTTACTCTGAAAGTCTTGGATGCTAAGGTTTAACTCAAAAGGACGTGGAATCGCCAGAGAAAATTAGAGACAACAAAGGAGAACGAGTAGTCAGGTAGTAAGTTCTGAAGACTTGCTCACTGTGCATGCTAATGTGGATCGTGCATGCTAGTACAGAATACAACCGCAACGCACTGTTCCATCACTACTTGTCCAGGAAGGGCCTGCAAATGTTGAGAGAAGGTTGAACACCCAGTGTCCTGAAGCTCAGCATTTTGAGATATGATAGAGACCATATCTCAAATACTGCATTCAGTTTTGGGCCTCTCACTACAAGACAGACCCTGAGGTGCTGGAGCGTGTCCAAAGAAGACCAATGAAGCCGATAAAGGGTCTAGAGCACAAGTGCAATTGAGGAGCGGCTGAGGGAACTGGGGTTGTCCCAAGCAACAAGTGATAGGACAAGAGGAAACGCCCTCAAGTTGCACCAGGGCAGGGTTTAGATTGGATAAAAAAAAAAAAAAAAAAAAATCTCTTCACCGCAAGGGTTGTCAAGCACTGGAACAGGCTGCTCGGATAAGTGCTTGAGTGACCATCCCTAAAGGTATGTAAAAGATGTGTAGATGTGATGCTTAGGGATATGGTTTAGTGGTGGACTTGGAAGCATTAGGTTTACAGCTGGACTTGATGACCTTAAGGGTCTTTTCCAACCTAAATGATTAAAATAGATTGTAAACATTATTCCATGGAGGATCAGATGTTTAATCTCTGACTGCTACAGCACAGGATAGCGTTGGATGATCATGGTGAGTGGAAGGGCCTTTGTGTGGCACTTCTCCGTAACAACATTCCGAAGTCTTAACATCAGGCATCAAATAGTACAGATTGTTCAGAGGCACTTGACTGTTGGACAGTCCTTCACCCAAGTGGTGAGGTAAAAGTTAAAGAGCATTAAAAAGCTTCTAACAGGTCCTGAAATGGTTAGATAGGACACCTGCTCTCACCAAAGTGAAGTTTAAGAGCACTTCTTCAAGCTCCAGCTATTGAATAGGAAGTCAGCTAAGACTCTTGTAAATTTACTTTCCATTGATTCATTTACTTTAGATTGATCCTAAAGGATCAATGGATTTTCTGATAAGCTTATGGGCTTTGCTTCTTCACATGAGAAAGAATTCCTTGTTAATCACTCTAGCAGACAGGAAAATACAACCACTCCCTCGCATTTTTTCTTGCCAAAGTACACTGTCTCATAGCAACTGTCTCAAAATGAATTGAGAAGAGTTTGGGCAGAGCAGGAACAAAAACCGAACAAAGCAACAACAACAGACTATTAAATGTTACTCATCTGTTTTCAGCCTCAGTGCTGAAATAAGAAGCCAACATCATCTTCTAAAAAGGTGTGAAGCTAGAAGCAAAGAAAATTACTGTAAATCACTGGAAGTTTTGCCTAGCACTAAATTTGCCCAGCACTAACTAAAAAAACTTGCTACGATCAGATGTGTCTTACTGTCTCTGCTTCCCAGAACCGAGTGATTCTGTTAAAAGGGTATAAGCAAAGTTTGTTGGTCTCCTATTTGAAACTGAGGGATTGACCACCATGAACACCAAGGCTCCCTTGAATACTGTAACCTCACCAGCGTGTGAATTAAAGAGTCTTCTCTCCTCAAGAGCGAGATTTTTTTTTTTTTTTAACAAGAGACTGAACTTTCCTAGAAAACCTGGAGATTCAAACATGAAATGATCCCATACGGATTAGTTCAACAGCTGCAGCCTAAGCCTTACGAAAATAATAGACATTATTCTCAAAGCCAAAAGGCCCTTAACAGTCTCTTAAATTAGATACTTAGAAAAACACCATCATAGGCAAAAAGTAAATCAAAAGAGACTTGAGAACAGGTCAGAGTCAAAAGCCCTAAACTGTACAAAAGACAAATAAACATTTTAGCCCACAGCATCTCTATCTCCTGGGCTTCATGAAAGAAAAAAACCAAAAAAGCTTAAATCTATCTCAGAGCTTTTAGCAGCAGCTACCATTTAAAATAGGAGACAAAATCAACTATGGAGGACTTTATATTTCCTCCATCCAGCCATACAATAAAAGGTGTTTGCAGGAGTCATTGATCAATGAGACTAACTGACACAGTGCTCACAGGAAGGGCTAACTTGAGGCTTTAGGGTCTCTGCTGTGTCTCACAGAAGTTAGTGCCTTGCTTATCTGCAACAGTCTTGTAACCCTTTGTAAATAAATGGATTCTGCAGCCAACTGCAAGTGGCTGTAAGGCAGATAAGGTTTCCAAAGCTGTCAATAAAAGTCTGGCAGAGTCTAAAATATTCAACAAGAAGAGTTTTCATGCCAAATTTCAGCAGCTATTGACTTACCCACACTCTTTTGTAGAGTTATAGGAGGGGATGAGAAAACTTACAGGGAACTCCAACAGAGAAGCCCAAGAAAGTTTAAAGGGAGCGGTATGTCTTCCTCTCACCAGCCAACTGTGATCAGAACGTTTTCTTTCATCAGAAATGTCAACCTTTTATTGACCAAAGGCATGGAGAATGAGCAGGCAGCGGTGGAAGGCAGTGCCTTACATGTACTCCTAAGGCAAAAGACTCTCCTCTCTGAAGTGCTTAGGTATATGTATTTGCACATGCACATTGTATCAGTACCTGAAGACTACATTTCACAAACAAAAACACAGTAGGATCTTTCGGCATAAAGCTTCGAAGAAATCCACAAGCACTACTGGGCAGCAACAAGAGCTATTTAAGCTTTTATTAGTGGGTTTGTATCCTTAAACTTTGTTTTTTGATTCAAAATCTAGGTCACAAACAGTGCCAGTCCCACAATTATTATCCAACATTAACTTACATGCCACCTCTAAATAAACATCATTTGAATGTCGTGCTTTTCCTCACATCCAAATTGTTGCATCACACAGTTCTGTGCTATAAAACAATGGCAAACCCACCCCAAGCTGGAGAACACATTGCACTGGGAATACGTCCAGTTTTCTGAAATCAGAACTTCCTTCTGCCCTTTCTTCTACACACATTCTCTGATGAATGCCATACAACAGAAAGCATAGCAAGGGTGTACCTTGCACAGCAGCAATGTATTTCAGCTCCATTTGAGATCTGTGGGATTAAGATCACTTGGCACTTTTAAGTTACTGGACACCTACATCTATATTTCACTACCATGAATGGTACTTGAAATGGCACAGAGTACTTAGGACCTCATGTACTTCAAATAGAAATAAACAGTATTATCAGTCCCTCTCACAGTTACAATAACATAGTCAAATATCTGTATATGTGATCAAATAAATACTTATTCCGTATTTTATTCTACTCTCAAATCTGAAAGTTGAATGACAAAGAGAAGGAAAAATATCTCAGCTATACTAAGAAAGCCATCTCATATACTACATATATTTGATTGGTAAGATCCATATCTGTTTTATACAAGGGCATGAAAAAAATTTAACACCACCACCTGTTTTCTTCTTACAGAAAGACATCATGAAGCAAGATCAAAACACTCTGAAGTATGACATCAAAACTGATTAGTCAAATGACTAACTTAAATATTTTATTTTCTTTGTAGTTTTTAATAGAATAAAATTTGCTTGCATTTGTACAACAACAAAAAAAAAATCAGCAGCTTTCCAAAAGGGGTTTCAGTAACTATGAAGCTGCATCAAGAGTCTAGTATACATACCTCGGTGCTTCCTCCACAACTTTTTGGTTTCTCCTTTGAATGGAACACTCTCTCTCATTCAACCACAAGGCATTACCATGTTTATCTGCCAAAACCTAAAACAGTAACATGCTGCTATTAAACAGATGCATGCACTGGCCTTTTGACATTATACTATTAGGCAGCATTCAGTCTTATTTTAAAATAATTTTTTTCCAATCCAGAAATAAAGGTTAGGGGAAAACACTAGCATAGAAAATTATTGTATATGAAATACTAATTGAATGCTCCTTCAAATTCTGAACAGGATTCTTTTAAAACCTCTACGTAGAGTCTATATGTGGCAAAAAAACATTCACTTCAAAATTTGTGAGAAGCTCCTGAAAGCTCAGAAATAAAAAGACTGAAATGAGATTAAAACTACATTTTCAAGCACTTAGAATTGTATTGCATAATGAAATTACTGAGAAGCATATTGTTAAGCAATATCTTGTGTCAACAAAAGAGAGAAAAAAATCTTGAAGGATACCAAATTTTGCTCCTGAATTACACACAAAAGTTTCCAGAAACAATGGCTAATCATTTCTGATGGGGTTTTCTTAGCAGGCAAACCACAGCACTCTGTCTTTAACGAAGAAAAAAATTTTCAGAAACTTTGCAATCTTATTAAGAAGAATAAAATTTGCTACTTCCTCAGTACTTTCAGTGGAAGTTAAAGCAGTAGTCCCAAGGAATTTCTTAAAAGTCAGGTGACAACTACAGTTCTTGGCTGCAGCTTCAGTTCATGGAAGAGTTAAACATACAGTCAAGCATCTCGATCCAACCGCCTAAATTACATGTTAGAAAAAGACACAAGTTCGGCATAACAGAATTCTCAATTGATTCTGCCTGAATTCTGCTCAACTGCTTCTGTTTGAACTTCAAACTGGAAGGAAAAGTAAGAAAAGGAACTCTCTCCCTTTATGAAATTGACTGTACAGTGCAGTCATTTCCAATAGCAGGATATTGGATTTGAGGATTCAAGTAGACTTCTTCCAATCTTATGATGTTATATTCTCTACTTATGCTTGGAACAACTTCTTTCGTTGCAGCCCACACTTGCTCCCTTTCTTCCTTATAAAGTTTTCCCTCTAATCCGTTTTTTTTTTCCATCTATCTTCCTGCTCTGATCTGCAGGAACCCGTGCCAACAGTCATGCTTCGCTCTTTAATAGTGCGGTTCTACACTGAAAACTGACAAGATAAAAAAAGGAGATAATCTTCCTCAAACTGTGTGAACTCAACCATACCTACTCAAATTTGTGACAACAAATCTGTATTATTTATTATTCCTTTTAGCACCACGGAATGAGTATGGCACTAAGCAAGATTAATTCCTGTTTCTACACCATCAGTGTTTGTTGATGCACAAATACTCTGGGTAGATGTAACTGAAAACAAGGCACTGATCTCAGGGAGACAACTCAGGTGCACTGTGCAGCACCAGACCCAGAGTGCTCCGCACCTGGTAGGATCAGGCCCGTCTTTTCCTCAGAAATTTTGTTGCGCTTCCATAAGTTTATGGAGCTTTCCAGGGATAAGACCCCCTCCAAAGAGTTCTACAAGATAGATTACTTTGGGAGTTCCAAAACTACAACGTGTCCCAGAACCCTCTTCCCTGCCCAGGGGGAGGTTTAGCAGCAGCAGCACCAGGGTACCCCAGCCAACTGCCACATTCTGTAACAGGAGTCTCAGTACAAAGCAAAAAAACCTCCCACGGCCAGCAGCATCTAAAGCAACTTGCTACCTGAGTCCTAACTTGTCAAATCCAGAACTAAGCATCATGGAGCTCTACAGAAACTCATTTGGGAGAACAAAAGACTTTAGTGCTGTTGTTTTTTGTTCTTTAGTATTAAAAGAGTACCTCTAGGGCATAGCATGGTACTCAGACAGAAAATCTCTGCCCTTTAAGTAGAATGATCCTTTGTGAGTACTTATGTTCTCTTGCTACAAAACCTACAACTTTCCACAGAATTCAGCCTCACCAAAACAAACAAAACAAAAAGTCTTGGAATATTTCAATAAAAATTAGTTCCTGGGCTTCTCTTCTCTCTATGTTCCTGAATAGGATAATAAAATATTTTTCAAGTCAGCTAGTGAATATTTTCTTTCATTTCAGGACACTTTTCGCATCCTACTTAATTTCTACAACCAGGACCTTAAAATAAGCGTTTTTCCATTATTGGCTAATATGACTCAAAAGGAGACATGCATAAACATTCACTATGAAAACGTAATTATAAATAGAATCAGCCAAACAACATCTAGTGTTGGGCTTTTACTTTCATTTTGGGTCCATTGTTTTCATTATCAGATACTGAAGAAGATACTTCATAAAACAATTATATTTCAGAGGACATTCATAGAATGTTGAAATCATCATCTCTAAGATAACATGAGATTCCAGGACACATCTCACTAGAAACGCATGTTACAGCTACAGCTTTTTTCTAAATATCCAAATACTCCTAAAACAAAATGTCCTGGTTTGTGGGATTAGATGATCATGACATTAGTATATGCTATGCACATCTATATGCCAGAACAATTAAATATAACGTATTGCAATCTCTCCTACATGATTCAGCTAAATTCTATTTCCAGATGTAGGATTATTATTAAGCCAAGTAATAGTTAGACATTCCATGTACTCTTACTTTAAGCTCAGGTCTTTTATATATCAGATATTTCACGAGAACAAGACTTCAAATCAGTTCAAGCATAAAGTCTATTTGGACTCTATTTTCCTGTTAATTGTTTTAGTCTTTTCTCATGTTTTACAAAGTGTTTGTTTTATAGCTAGACACAGGAAACATCTTATTTAACAATTTTAAGTACCAATGCTTTGGAGCTATATGAGAATGTCAAAAAAAGTTCTATTTAAAAGTTACTGCTAGATTAATAAATATTTGGCATCTGGTCTCAAATTGTTTGTGTATTTAGTGGTTTGAAAATTAACCAAGGTCAATGTCCTAAAGCTGATTAGAACATGAAGTCAAAATGATATGCTATGATATTGTTGAAAGGTACCATCAAAGTGTTTGTCTCAGGAAGGCAGCCTTCGTTGTACACTTACAAATAAATCTATTAATGGCAAAGTTATTTTGTTTAATCTAGATGAAAATTATTTGACTGTTCTTAAATACCATACTGTAATTTAAGACAATGTAAAATCTGGCCCTAACTCATGAAAGTATGGAGGAATCAATCTCATCTAACTTTAGCCATCAAAGAGTCAGCAGGAAGCTGCTGAAGCTCCCCAATCTGCAAGCACCAAAAGCAATAGATCGTTAAAGTGTACTGATTTGCATACAAAACAAAGAAAGAAACAAAGACATAGGTAGCCAAAAATTTTTAGCCACGGCAAGAGAACACAGGAAGATGCTCTAGCAATCCGACCTCTTTTGTAACCCAAGATCAACACTGAAACTAAATGTTGACTATATATCTTTCTGCGACCCTTCAAAAGAGAATAGGTTGGGGTTTAAATTTCATTTTACAGACTGCTGCTTCATTTCACATATGCAATACATTAGTATGTGCACAGATAAATTTTATATGGAAATCTAAAATAAATAAAAACATAGGAAGTATCAGGTTTGAGTGGGCACATATCTGGTGGAGTAAAACACGTTAAATATTTCTTTTACAACTCATTCCACACTATCAAATTTATTGTTGTTGGTTCAATTCAGTTACTGAGCTACTGTTAAAATACTTCAGGCTCTCACTGTAAAAGAAAACATGCCACAACTTAGAAAGAGTTTGTGTTTTGGACAAAAATAAATGACATTTCTGTTGATGAAATGGACATACTCCATATAGATTTCTTGTCAGGAAATCCTAATTTTGCTAAAGAGGCTGTCCAAAACAAACAAGACTTGTTTTGCATTAGCACATCCGGTTTAATACTAGATCCAATAAAAGATATAAACTGTCACAATCCACAAGTTAAGGAGCATACACCTGATTTAGAGCCACAAACTGCCCAAAATAGGACACAAATCCTCCTGAGTTCTCAGAGAGCATTAGATACTTGAGAACAGAATCCAAAATACTGACAAAACCACCTAGAGGTGGCAAGAAAAACGTTAAGCATGGCAGTGCATGAACATGCTATGCTGCGTTCAAGCACTGCAATCAGGATCCAGAGTTCAAGCTTCAGTCCTCAGGACAGATACGTATAATCTTTTTTTCTCCCCACCCCCCCAAACAAATTGAGCATGGTTCATTGTCTTCCTGCTACAGAAAGGCTAGAGAATAAAAACAGGAAGGCTGTATTGTACATGATAGCCATGTAGTTTGAGCAATGGCCCAAGACACAGGAAAACATAAGACTCTAGGCCTTCTTTAGCAGAGTGTTTGAAACGTTTTGAACTTTGATTGATTTATGAGTTCAAATCTTATTATATAAAAAATAAACAATAATAGTACTAATAATACAAACCTGGATTTCTATGTGACGAGGGTTATCAATGAACTTCTCTATCAGTAAGCGATCGTCGCCAAAACTTGAAGCAGCTTCTTGAGATGAAAACCTAAAACCTTCCCTTAAATAACGAAAACAAAAAGATTACTCTGTATTTTAAAAATTAAGTCAAGGTCTGCAGTACATAACGTGAAGGAACACTTATTCATTCCAATCATCTGGCAACACACACATACAAAAATAAAGTTTTACAATTTGCATTTGATTCTTTAATGAGTAACTCTTTTATTCTTTCTTTTCTTACCAAGACAAAAAAAATAACATTCCCAAAGGACAGAGAATTTCAGAGCGCATAAAAAGTCTGGACATTTATGACAATTATTTGCATTAATTTTCTTTGCTGGCACTTCCTTCTGCAAAAGTGATCAAATTTTAAAAACTTAATTACAAAGTATTGTTATACAGAAGTAAAGGTGAAGCTCACCATTATTTAAGGTACACTGCCCTCTTAATACTCAAGAATAGCAGAGGTTAGTTGCACATTAGATGAAAGAACTGCAGACACAATATTGCCAACCTTGTAAATTCAATCACTGAACACACAACCTGAAGATGCAGTACTTCACTTTATAGAACATACCAGCTGTACTACTAGTTTTTCTCTGCATTAAACTGTTATACTGTGCAGTCCGTATGCTCCCTGTTTTCTCTTTTACGTATGTAATTATCCAAACAAATGAAGACTGTAAGATACTATATTTATTGACTTTATTTTTCATGGCAAAAAGATTACTCCTTTGGGGCGTAACTGCTGACAAACAATTTCATGTACAGTTTTCTCAGGGTGAAATGTACCATAATGCAGGGACACAAAGGCTCCACAGAAGTTTTCTACAGGCACGTTAACTGGCACACTGGTCCCACTTAAGTTGATACATACAGAAAGTCTGGGGTAAATTTATGTGGGACTGACTATTGAAATGCAGCAGCCCCAATATTTGTGCCTGGAATAAGAACTACAGTACAACTGAGTTGAAGGCCCATGCTTTCCATCTCTTGAACCTAGTTCAATTCCACGAACAAAACCCAGACAACAGAACTGTGAGACAAGTAAATTTACAGTATACAGAGGCATATGTTTAAAGGTATTTCTTAGCCTTTTTTGAAGATCGTAGAATAATACATACTGTACTTTTGATAGATTATACTCAATGTATAATCTTTCCTAAATTAATATTTAACTTCAATGTACTGAATTACTTCAGAGAAAGAGACATCAAAATTTGTTATGCTGAACAGTACCTGATCTGTCAAAAAAAAAGTGAGCTAACAAACAGCCATACACAGTGTTTTAGCTTACTGAAAAAGCCTTAGAGCTATTTTAACTCCTATATCAAAGGCTCTGTTTCCTTTTGTAAACATTCTATCACAGTTTTATGCACAATTGACTATTTTACCTTCATTGATGTATGTGTTAATTAGAAATCTAAACTGCAATGTTTGTTAAAAAAAGGCAGGTACCTAATTATCTAATCCATACACCTGCAAATCTTTAAGTTATACATAACAGGAATTACTATCTCAGGTATTCTGACCTTGTTTGTATCTTACAAATCTGTGCACTTGCATTTGTTCAGTGATAAAAATTACTATAAACACACTTCACCTTCCTTAAAGCGATTGTACTAACCAAACAGAGATGCATCCGAGTCTCTTCATGAATATTTAATTTTTTTAAAAAAGCTGTTTAGGCTAGAAGAGAATTTGCATTTGGAACAAGCAACAGCCCTACAGAACCCCACGCAGCATAACTGCACTGATATGTGCAACAAAGTCCAAAACTTTCCTGCCCACGCTAACCCCAGAAGAGAAGTGCAGGGGAACTTGGGGCAGGGAAAGCTGAGCTTACTGCCCCTAACTGGGCCCAGGTACAGTTTACCATACACCTGCTGTCTGCAGCCTAATCAAGCCCTGATGTTTGACAAGGCACAACCACCATTCAGGTTGATGTTCCTCACCTGTACAAAGACCACAGCTGATAGCTCCATGCTATGATTCAAAGTAAATACACACCCTGGTCAGAGGATTCCTGAGCAGGCGTTCTACACAGACTCACTCTCCAAACACTACCTACCTACTAACACAGCCATCTTCACAGTCATCCAGTGCCAGCCACCTGCACTAGACCGATGGGCAGGCCATGAGAACGGACTGTCCATCAGACACTACTGGGAGCTCCACGCTACAGGGACACCAGCTGAGCGGGTACACAAGGAGCACAGCAAACAGCAGCAGCTAAGAGAGACTTTGGCATGAGATGCTTTTGGTAGTTTCTCATAAGCAGTTGGTGATGAAGATAGTTTTGACAGCAGGGCGGGGGGCATTTTAGTTGCAAGTTATTTATTCAGGCAAAAATTTCTATTGATTTAAGGTTTTTCTTAAGTTCTCAATAACTTTTAGTGGTAGGTCTTTTTTTTCTATATGCAAATGTGTTGCTTTTAGGCTCTCCCATTAGCTTCTGCTGCCTGTCTCCCAACTCATAAATTGATAGACTAGTTCATGATAAAAGGGGGCCCATGTCTGCCTGCTGCTGCTGCAAGGATGACTGAGTGTTCATGCAGTTTTGCTTCCATTTTTTGGGGGGCTGTGGGTTGTTTGGGAGGGGTGTTTGGTTTATTAGTGGTTTGGGGCAGGGCGGTCCATTGTGTTTGTTTTATTTTCAAACAGGAAACTAACCTCCCTCCCACCTGTTGGAAAAGCAACACAGAAGACCACAAGCAAGCTAGGAGGTTTCTGATGGATTTTGGGGACAATTCCTCAACGCAGACATTAGATGGGCTGAAAAAGAGGAATTACCAGTAGCAGAAGAGGATGGAACCAAGGATCTCTTGAGAAATCCACCTAAACAAGTCAGTAAGACCAAATGGGATGCTGAGAGGTAGCTTATGTTGTTGTGAGACTGCTCCGTCATCTTTGAAAGGCTCTGGAGGTCAGGAAAGATTCCTGATGACTGAAGGAAGACAAACATTGCACACATCTTTGAGAAAAGCATGAAAGAATCGGGAGAACTACCAAAGCTGGTCAGCCTCACTTCAACTCCAGAGATGAATCATGGAGCAAGATCTCCTAAAAGCTACTTCCAGACATACAAGAAAGTGACTGAATTTACCAATAGTATCATGCTCGACCAATCTACTTGTCTTTTATGACTACACCCATGAATTACAGGAGAACAGTAGGTATCTCCCTCAACTTTAGCAAGACCTTAATAGTCTTCCCAAAGCATCACTGTTTCCAAGGTGGAACGTCACAGTCTACATAGGTGCACAACTAGATGGGTGAAAAACTGGCTAGATCACTGGGCTCAAAGTGAGCAGCTCATCCTCTACCTGGAATCCAATACAAGGGAATTTCCCCAGGAATCTATTATTCTGGAACCAGTTAAACCTCTTTATCATTGACTGGGCCATCAATATACTCAAGGACAAGGCTGCACTTCAGAGAGATCTGGACAGTCTGGAGGAATGACCTCAAGAGCATCTGATGAGTTTCCAGAAAAACACATGCAGAGTCCTGTACCTAGCACAGCCTGACCCCACCCCCCCATCCCACATCAGCTCAGGCTGTGGAACTGACTGGCTGCTTAAGATAACTTGGAGGTCCTGGTGGATAACAGGCTGTGATGCAAGTGAGCAGAGGACCAGGACAGCAACAAAGGCTAACTGAACAATGTGCTGTATCAACTGCAGCACCACCAACAGCAGCAATTACTCCTCTTTACTCAGCACCTGTTAGAACACATCTCAAATACTGCATCCAGTTTTCGACGCTCCTAGTACATGCAACTGAAAGATGTTGCTTTGCTTAACTGAGATGATCAGAGGGCAACAGAACCAGCACACTCACCCAGATTTGTTGAACCTGAAAAGACAACAAGTCTTTAGTGAGCATCTAATAACAGTCTTCTAGTATGTAAAGGGAAGTTTACTAAGACAGTGGAGCAAAGCTCTTTATGCAGTGCACAGCAGAAAAATGAGACAGTGGTCATAAACTGAAGCAGGGAGTTTCCAGCTGGATGCAAGGAAAAAAATTACTAGAAAGAACTGAGAAACAGGGCAGGCTATTTAGAGAGGCTGAGGAATCTCAATGCAAGAGCTAACTGGGAAGAGCAACAAGTAGCCAGCTTCAAACTCAGTGCTGATCGTACTCTGAGGACGAAGCTGGATGACATGATGTCCCTAAGTCCCTTCAGACACGAAGGATTCTATAAGGGAAAGAACAGGATGTCTTTAAAGGTTGCCCTCTCTCCCTACAGTACATTTATTCACACTGAAGTAATAAAGTTGTACAAAAGCATCTATTGGTCTTGCCACAAGCTTTCTTGTTGTTGCCTGATGTAAGATAGCCCACACCAACTTTCTGCCTCCAGCTCTGAAATCAGTATTGCTGCTTTAATTAAAACAACGACTTTCTTTGGAGGCAGTCAGACACTAATAAAAGACTGTAGTCATTATGTAATATTTCAGTTTCCAATATCAGGAAATAGTAAAACAAAATAGTCTTTTCTTGTCAAGCCCAGAATTAGAAAGGCCTTCTAGTTAAAAACAGATGTTTGATAACCATTAGCATAGTAGAATTCCTCTAAAACTATGACTGGCAGGTTAAGTAACCAATAAATAAATACTCAAGTGTTGTTTGATTTTACATGCAAAGTCAATATCCATTGCTTCAAGCTTGAGTCCAAATTTTTTAAAAATGAAAGTTATCTAGTCACAGCATTTTACATACATTTACATACGTAGCTAGCATGGAAATCCCTGTTTTAAAAAAAGTTTTCAGGAAACACCGCTCTTCACTCATTCAGTTGACTCCCTCCCCTTATCTGAACACTTCTACAGCATGTACCTGTGCAGGACAGACCAAGGATGTCAAACCCATACACTCCCAACCGCTGCAGAGCAGTCTGACAGGCCAAACGCACTGCTTTGGGAAGGTAACAAAACTCCATGTACAGGCTTGTAATAGGGAATGCTGTTCAGTTCTTTAAAGCATTGTCCTCTCATACTGCATGCTTCAGTCTTCCTTTGCCTCAGGAGGTGGGCGATTCAGAATGATCTGTTACATACTACTCCACTTTAACTTCTTCCAGTTGCACTGCTCATTCATTCAGAGCCACTGGAAGATTACAAGACCAGGAAAACAAACTTCAACAGATGTTTCTAAAGGAAAGTGGAAAATTGCAGAAAATAATGGCAGACTACAAAACCAAATTTGCTAGCAGTTCTCCCACATATCCTGTTGTACCATCCCAATGAAGAGCAATAACTGTGGAAGTAAACACAGCATGGTACCATACGACCACAGAAGAGAAATTATAAGGAGTTCTTAGAATTTGAGCGCAGATGTTTGACTTGGGTTCATAAAATTGGCATAAGCACCAAGAAAGAATGTAAGTAACAGAACAACCTATACTTTCCTGTTAGAAGTTAAAAGGCAAAAACCTTTCATCTCTCCAAATACCTGTTCCTGGAAGCCACCTTGCTGAAAGCATTCAAAACAGATACTCACTAAACATGCAAGATTTCAATATTTAGGAAAAGTTACAGAAGATGAGACAACGGGGGGATAGGAGGTAGAATTAGCACAAAGCTTCAAATTTCTCAAAAGGAATTGTTAGAAAATAATTCAGTACAAATTTCCAACTCAGAGGTTATAATCTTTGCAGCTGAAACTACTAACTAGAGAAACTCACTTCTATCTGCAAATCCATGGAATTTTAAACAAGAGCCAGTAGTTCCCATACGATGTGATCTCTGATACTGAACTTACATGCCAGTAAGTATCTTTTTGTGCAAAGATCCATCAAAATCTCTGCCAGAAAATTTAATCTTTTCTTCAGAGAGGATAGAGCCCTCAAGTGACTCCTCTTCAGAGCTGCCAGCAGACCATTTGAAGCCATGAAGCCTAAAGACTTAGTTACAAGAACAATTGCTATAAGCATACTGAAAGCAAGAGTGCCTTTGGTTTCTCTGATCAAAGAAGGAACGATACAGAAAACTTCTAGATATTCAGACACCTATCCCACTCATGCTTTACCGTACTTCATAACAAACTTCATGTTGCCTACATTTGGAAAGCACCTTCAAATCAGGCTCTCTGAGATGCAAGCACAGAGGCACTTCATATACAAGACCAGAGCTGTGATGATCAGCTACACTAAGACAGAAGTACTTTGAGATACATACAGCAGCAGAATCTTCTCAGGCTGTGAAGAACTTACAACCCTGAACTCAATATAAACTGTTCTTCAGAAATCTGCACTTCATTTTCAATATAATTTGAAGTGAGTATCTATTATGTGAAGAAAGGGCATCCTAAATTCAACTTATCCAAACCAAGACAACTGATTAGGGAGTACACTACAGTGAAGATAAGAGTTATTTTAACTTCAGATGTGGGTTAGTGGCTTGAACTGTACACGAAATTCCACAGTAGAAACCTGACCAAAACTGGAAAAAAAAGCAGTAGAAGTGAGAGTAAGGACGTATTCATATCCGAAGAAATGCAGCAGCAGCCCTACCCAGATAGAGGCAGGGGGCAACACGGCAGATGTCCACAGCCACATGCATATGAAGAGCCATTTCAAGAAAAAAAAAAATTCTACCAGTGGTAAAAAAAAGATTTCTGTAACTTTCAGTTAGTATTTCTAACTAGTAGTTCTACTTAGAAATACTAACTGAAAGTTACAGAAATCTTAGCTACAGCTGGAATAACATCATATTTAGAGGATCTAACAACATTTTCATCATTTGGCATGTTTCAGAGATGCGAAGAATGAAGCACCAGTAAGCTTCCACAGTGAATAATTCTGTAACAGCAGCAATTAAGTCTTTCAGATAGGTCTTTTCCATTTCCAGTAGCTATTTCCATGTCACACCACATAATGCATTTAAGACTTCTTTTAATATTATGCATAGCCAGTTGAGACAAGAAAAGTTTTCAACTATCCTGAAAATCCAAAACCATGTTTCAAGTCAAATTAGTTTATAAGGCTTTTTTCTTAAATGGTATTTGGAATTCATCCCATGTGACAAAGCCAAAGCAAGGTTACAAATGAAAATACTATCAACAATTCTTCACACTCATCTTGCATCTATGAACCCTGAAATACAAAACGCCATTCAGAGACTGTGTTCTCAGAGTCTAGCGATAACTGAAAATTAGTTTCTTTTTGCATTACATGGATTTGGATGCAGCAAGACAACAGATGAGGTTAACAACTTTTCATGTAATACAACCAGCTGAGTCACTTTCAAAACACTGCTGGATGTTCTTCTTCAGACACACAAACAGGAACAATCTTAGCCTGATACACAATTAATGGACATGTCCAATGAATCTTTTATAACCTTATAGATATCTCTTCAAGACAGTCTATACGAGAAACCCAAATGCTTTCTCATATATAAACGCAAAGTAAATTTGTTCTATCTTCAGTTCTTATCTCACTTATCTTCCTGCAACAAGTATTTTGCCAGTTTAATTTTGTCTTCATTGCTGGCTACCTATAAATGTTAAAATAAGCATTTCTCCCTGTATAGGACCAGTAAGTAGTGTTGACCTGTTACTCAGTCTAGGTGTTCTTTCTCTTAGCACTTTTTAGATTTTACTCTACTAAACTACACTGTAAAGACAAGGTTTGTACAACTAACCAAAGAGATTATTACAAGAGCACCACTGGCAAATAAAAATGAGCTGAACGGTTTTTCAAAGGCTTTTCACAAACAAGGCAAGTTATTTCTAACTAACATCACCGGGTCAAAGTAATATCATTAAATTCATTTTGTATGCAAAATATACAAAAAAGAACAGTCCTAGCTGGCTTCAGTATCAGCTGTATCAGGTGATTTTCTAAACAATAACCACAACTTTTCACCAAAACAAACTAGCAATCATGATTTTAGATCCAGTTTTCAATTTTTAAAGTTACTTTAATCAAGCTCCTTTGCTCTTTCTGAGCAAAACAAGAAATGAATGCCTTCCTTTCAAGTCCAACTGCTGCCTGAACAAGATCAAGGCAGTAATTTTTGATTCTAAAGCACTGGGAACAAAGCATCCTTGTAAGAAAGCAGGTTATTCTAGATCTTCATTCTAATGTGTAAAACCTTATTTTCTTATTTAGATTTGAATATAAATGGACTAGAGGTAGCAAGGTACAAAAAAACCCCCATGTTTTCTTTAAATCCAAAATTTGACTGCTAGCCATTCACTGTTCTTTTCTTCCAATATTTAGGTTTTGACAAATAAAAACTTCATAGGAAGCACAAAAAAATGACAGGAAAATCTTGCAGGTGAATAAATTAAACTAATGAAAACGTGAGTTGTACTTTGAGTTGATTACAGTATATGTGCTGCACTCTCCATGTGGAAAGGACAACATTTTAAAAGTTACCTAATTTTGGATCAAATAGGCTTTGTATTACAAATCTCAAAAATCCCAAAACACATTCTTCTGTAACATTAGTGGCATACGGGGTTGAAACCAGGCTCCTCACTGCCAGAATATCAGCAGAGAATGCACTGTAAAACTTCAAGTCAATAACAAAGCATCGAAGTGCTCAAGATTCAGAAAACCATTAAGAGACATGAAAACGCATGTGTCTAAACAAGTGTTGTTTCAAACAGGCAAAAGCACAATAGTTTGCCGAGACAAATACTTTAAACATTCAAGTATGCAATTTATTACAGCATATTCTGGAAACACCATATGTGTTTCCACATAGGAATGATCAGTCTCATCAACTTTAACAGAACCAATGGCATGCATTAATGTTTGAGAATCAGGGCCAACAAGTATTCTACCTAACACACAATTAAAAGTTAGCATTCTGAAAGACATATAGCAAAATGTTATTTACAGTCTATCAATGGACTAAAGGCAGTTCTAAGTTTTGGGTTTTTACCCAAAATAATGGACAGTGGTTTGTACAGTTTATGCAAAAATTAATTTTAAATAGACACATGCAAACTCCCAAAGTACACTGCTCACTATACAAAAGTGAGAAAACCAAACAATATCCATTTTCTCTGTTTAACATCTCATCTCTGCTCAACTGTCAGCTCACAGTGGCTTAATAGGACTTTAGTAACTGCAGCATTCATCAACGCAAGCTTTTTAGACAGCATCTCACCTGGTCTCTTCATCATCCCAAGCGATTCTCATGCCTTTCCCACCACCACCTGCTGAGGCCTTGATCATGACAGGGTAGCCTAACAGCAGGGAACAATTGGACAGAAGTTCAAACTTTGTTCAGTTGGTTAGAGGAACATGACAACTGACCACATGTCCAATAATGCCAGTAGACAATAACTTCGTTTATTAAAACACTTCGTTTTGAGGGAGAGGAGAAGAGAGATTTTTCTTATCAAGGCTTAGCTGTCAGTGCAGTGATTTCTGAAGCCAAGAAAGGTTGTCTTCTCTATTTCATTTATAGCAAAAAAAAAAAAAGAGCACTGAATGAATTATTCCAAAGTATTAAAGTGATTTATGAATAAAAGCATTTGACCTTTTAAGCTCACATTTCTTTAAGAACAAAATTTTATTCCTTTGTTACTGCTGAAATAAGCTATAGCTGTGATAAAATTATTAGAAAGATTACTAGCAAAAATAAGCAGAACTTCATAAACTATTAGTCAAGAGACTCAGTAAGCAAATCTGTACATTTTAAATAACAGAGCACCTCAAGAGTTGTGCTGCTCATACATTATGTAATAAGTATCACACAAAAGAGATTTTTTTTTCCTAAAAATAAAGGATTTTCCCCAAATTGACAAGTAGTAAGAAAAAATGAACAGCATAAACCTGACAGCATTGTGCATAACTGGTAATATTTTACTCTCAGAACAAAATAGCTTAATATGAGTATGAGTCAAGACCTTAGTTTTCAGAAAGCTAGAAAAAGTATAGTAACAAAGTATGCAATTTAAAAGCAGATTTAGTAATTATTATTTGTAGTACAGTATTTTAATTCAAAGTAACTTCCTAAAACTATTTATTCCTATCAGCCTACTTCACCTTTCTCCCTCATGAACATACAGAAATTTGAAAATTAAGGATCTGATTAGAAAGTTTTTGACATTTCTAGGATAGCAAAAATTCTTCAAGTCTTCCGTCTCCAGAATGTTTAATGAAAATCGTAACATTAAGCCAAATATCAGACCAGCTGATATTGTCTGGCAGGAAATGTCCATCAGTCCTCACAAATCAAAGATACATTCTATAAAAGGCTTTGAGCTGGGGACAGAAAAGGACATTTGAATATGACTCCCAATAGAAATAGTGAAGTTTGCTATCATACGCGTAACTGATGCTTATAGTTGTTTTCTGGAATGTCTACCTACTCTTGCCCTGTCAAGTGACACAGTATGCCCACCTCCTCCCCAAAGTCATTTGACTGAAAGGAGGCTCAGGAGAAGATAATTAAAACCAGCAAAATCTGGAAAACTTTTTGCTTAAAAAGACTGAAGCGGACACCAGAAAAAAAAAGGAGGCACAATACAAGCATAAGAAACAGAGTAGCATTGACTGAAAGACAGTAACAGTACAATAGAACATTAAATTAATAAAGAAACAGCAAAAAAAACCCCAATAAAGTAGTTTCCAACATAACATGTTATTAGACTGTGGAACCCCATGCTACAGAGCATTCATGTTGCTGAAAGCTGCACAAAGGCGATAGATAAGAATATGTAGAGCACGTATCAAGTTCCTCTAGGCAGGGATGACCAAAAGGCTGTAAATCTTCATGCTTTAGAGTCTAAAGTAATCTTTAGTTACCAGGTATAAGGGTAAGACAAAACAGTCATGCAAATATGCTTGCTTATAGTGTCTCTTACATCTTGCTATGAAACATCTGATGCTTCCCACATATGCATACGGGATAAATCACAGTAACAATGGGTTTGACCCAGAACTATGCTAAGCATTTTCACGATTACAGCTTCTACGATCCCAGAGATAAGAGAGCATGCACAAAATAACTCTGGATTGCATGCAGCAAACAGTGAAGTTCAACTCATTTTCATGACATGCAGTATACACAATACCTACACGAGCACAATCTATCTATGCTGCAGCAGCTTTTCCAGATCCCTGGCAACTGCCAGGCTCCCAGACGAGTCACTGGCTATCTCAAAATAAAGCAAAAAGCACATTTTGTATGATTTTCATGCGAGAAGTGAGATTTAACCAGTTAACCCTATGAACTTACACCTCTGACAACACTATCACTAGCTGGAGACTCTCCAACTCAACAGGCTGCAAGTCCGAAATCAGCATTGTTCTATTATGGCAAACTCCCGAGGGCAATTTTCATCACCTAATCTATCTTATTCAGTGTTACGTGTACTTCAAGAAGTCATCATCAATTATGCTAACAGTTTCAGTGTAACAGTATCAAGCCTCTTGAATTGCTTGCTGATTTTAATTCTGTAAGCAGAGTCTAGTCCTAATTTACTGTTCTTTCATTTCAACAGCAAAACAGGCGTGCTGGCAGTGAGCCCTTTATATGCTACAGAATCTAAAAGCTGACGTACCACAACTCACATGGTTAAACTATCAGAGAGGATACATGGGTTACTGCTATCACTTATCAAGTGTGGAACACTTTGCTTCCCCACCTCCCACCTTTTATGTATACTAATTACATGTTGACTACACTCATATGCAAGGTATATATGCAGTTAAAGATTCCAGAGCGTCACAATATAGTTAAAAAAATTAACTCCAAGTAAGGCCTGTTTTGAGAAGACAAACAGCTTTTTAGGTTGAGAAGGAAATATTCTTTGCAACAGACCTCTAAAAAGTTAGGATTCCAATTAGCCAGTTCCCTGAAAATAAGGAGACTTGAACTTTTGCTCAAATGTGCCTTTTACACACTACTTGCTCTCTGGGACACTGAACTAAGCTAAACAGCAGTTCTTCAGCCAATACCAAAGACCAATGCGTGCTCAGACAAGAAAGGCCTTGTAGAATCTAAGTTTCGTGTACATACTGGGTACAGGATGCGTTAACTTATCATTCTCCTAACCACTTCTGCACCATTCAGCAGCAATCCAAATTGCTGAAGTATGCTCACATGGATTGGTTGTGGGAAGGAAGAGGCACACAAACAATATCTAATAGCATTTATATGAATCCACGACAATAGCAATGGAGAGTCTCACAAAGCACGTATATTTTTACTAGGCGTTAGGTTTCCAACCCTTCCTTCAAATTAGATGCTAATTTACATAAAATTAAAATTACATGTAAGAATAAAAACTACTCATGTTTTTACAGTTTTACATTCTCATGATGCATCTGAAGGATGGGTCCACAAAGATCTTAGAAGGCGGGAAGGTAAAAAGCTGTCAAATTTGAAGATCATCAGGCAAACCTTTGCTGTTAAGTAGGTACTACACTATTAAGTTATGACTGCTTTGTTTCCAGGGTGGTTACTATTCTGAGAATCTGAATGGTAAAAGGAGTAAAACTTCCGGTGTCCAACAGTTGTTAGTCCTCATCCTCTGCCACTATGGTTTTAGATGTCATCTAATCACTTTCATAAATGTTGCAGGTAGTCAACCACAGAATGCATTGTGCAGTATCAGTTTGAACAACACTGCATGTGGCAACACCAGATTCTTTTCAACACCCTTTACTGAAAAGCAAATACCAACTAAACCCATGTCAAATGAAATATGACAAAAACATGTTTTTCACCTCTTCAGTTTTGTATAGGCTTTCATTTACTTTAACTGCCTGCATTTCATGGTTGTTCAATTCTTTCAAACAAACTGAAGAGTAAAACTTTCTGGAGTTTCATTGACACTTCAGAAGTCAAGCAGCCGGCAGTTCTTAATGCACAAGTTACAAACAGACTTAAAAGTAGCATGGGAAAAGAGCCAATGTGATTAAGCACTACAGAAAGGACCACAAGAGAAGAACAGCCCACACAGACAAACAAAGATGAGACTATAGAGAGGAGCCTATACCGCCATTTGTGCACGAATTTCTTCCAATTCCTGACTTAGTCTAATATCTGTCACATTCTCTCTTGAAAACTTAGGAGAGCACATCCCAAATGAGGGGAAAAAGATAGGTTTTAGTCCTGCACTTACAATATCCACTTATCCATAATAATAGTCACTGAAACAGGTAAAGGCAGTGTCCGAAACCTGAAGTGCCATGCTCCGCTACTACTGAATCTTTGGCCAGAACATAGCAGGAAGAAGCAGGAAAACACAGAGGCAGCAAAAGAACATTACATAATGTTTTAGAGTTTTAAGCAGTGACACAAAATGATAACCTTTTTCATGTTTTTTGTAATTATGTAAGCATTCTTGGAAGACTGAGGCTCTGTATAAGTGAATCTAAAAATAATCTGAAAGTATTCAATTGCATATCAAGTGCCTTATCTATGAAGACAAATGCGTAACATACTTTAATTTCATCCTATTTTAAATCCTTTGGTATTACAAATCACTAGGTTTTATTCTGATCAGTGGTCATGATTAGACAGAAGCTTAACTAAACTGATCAACTGGTCAAAACATGGGTGGGGAAAAAGCTAGAAAGGACATTTTTCTTTCACTACATGTCATTGCAGTACAAACCTTTTTGGTATCAAAATTGTTTGAATAAAGCACTCTCCAGCTGTCTGTAAATGACTTTAATATCTACAGATTCAAGACTGCCTTGATATATAATGACCTCCAAAGTGCTACTGATATCAAAGATGAGAATCAGTTAACAGAACACCAGAAGCAAATTAAGCAAGAATACATTTTAAGCAGTTATCTAGGAAGCCACTGAATGTCTTCCAACTTATATTAATCAAAACTGCTTTAATAATACTTGCAGGAAATCTTTAAAGAACAAGAGCAAGAAAGACTACTGAAATGAAATCACACTGAAATAAAGTTATAAAACTACATCTGCTTTTAAGGACTAAAACCAGTTTTGTTTATGCTTCTCCGTCAAATGTTCCAATTTGGTTGATAACCTCTTCCTTTGGTTTCTGTTCCCATGGCAGTGATCGGTAATCATGATTTCCCAACAGGGACATAAAGGCTAACCCACGGAAAGCCAACTTCAATTGTATCAGTCTAAAAGCCAGCCAAGCCCACACTGAGGGATTTCAGGGCAGTTAAAGAGCACAGGGCAAGAACCTCAACTTAAACTCAAAGTGGAAAGGCGTTACGCTGACGAGAAGTCAGCTGCAGCAGTGCAAGTCCCAATTTCTATTTGGCACATAAGGCACAGCCATAGCTTTTCACACAGGTGAAATGTGTTTGCAACTACATCACTAAGAGAAGCTTCAAATGTAGATATGCCCTTTGAATTACATGCCTGTGATGAACTTAAATAGCTTCTTGTGGCTACTGTCTCAAAATGAAAATGCAAAAAAACCACCCAAGAAAAATCTTATTGCATTAGATGCTTCTTCTAGAGAGCATTTAAGAACATGTGTAATTTCAAGCATATGGTTACATATTTTTCCCTAATATTAAGCTTTAGTAAATAAAAGCCAAAACTCATTAAACACATATTACACTTAACCTTCACCAAAATGAGTCCCAGACAATTTGCTGGTTGCTCTTTTCACAATTCCATAAGATACTCAGAAGCTGAATAGTGACTTTATTTCAGAAAGCACAGAAGAAAGGCTGGTGGTCTGGATAATATTCAAGCTAATTGCAGCCCACACAGTGATGAGGAATGAAGATTGTAACATCACTGGTGTCAGTCTCCATATAAAGAGAAATGTGCCATGTCTAACTTCTGACTATCATGTCCAATTGCAGATATACTTTGCAATAACCCCTTTAGCGAGCTACTCATTACTGCATATTACATGCATTCCACAAATCATGGCTGCACTTGTTCTGCAAAGTCTAGTTTGTAAAGCTAAAACGCGATGATTTAAGAGACAGCGTGCAATGCCTAGGTTCTTCCAGCCCCATAGGCAACAGGGAACTTAAAAACTATTAAAATATTATTTGTTCTATAGGGATTACTTATTACACATTCAATTTAGTCAACCATGTCTGCTGAGAGGCACGCAAACCCCACCATAGCTAATTTAAGAACTTACCAATTTCCCTTGCAATTCTGACAGCTTCATCTGCATCCTGTAAAAGCAGGAAATGAGACCCAACGTTAATCCCATCAGCCATTGCACCATGTCCTGAGGGCAGTCATATATTGCACTACTGTCTCCTCTGATTCATTTAATGTTTGATTTTACAACCTTCTGACCCTTTTCAGCCAGAGGAATGTAAAATTAATACCATAAGTGGAATGTAAACTCTACCTCATCATTAGTACACTGAGAAACTCAAAGCAACGAGGAATCAGCTGACAGGAAACACAACCAGGATCGCAAAATGATTTTCTGCAGTTGTAGGAATTTAATGCTAGAATTTAGAAGTTTACAATCAATAATGGACCATAAATCAGATCGTTAAAGTCTGTCCACTGCCAGCTTGTTTCTGTCCTCGCAGGTATTTCTTGTGTTTTCCTGGTTGTTGTCAGTAGGGGGAGTTGATTCTCTATTGTTTGGGAGTGATTCATGTTCAGAAAAACTTGCAGAACTTCTTTAAAGACAATTTTTTTTTTGTCTACTGAAGAAAGAACACATTTCACTTTTGTAAGTTTTTCATTCTAAAGACAGAATAAACCTTAAATGCATCATTTTAGTCTGTCTCTGAAATGAGAATTGTTTCCATTTACGAGTCCGCACATTACCAATGTATGACAATTTGAAAAATGCTTTTGTCGATGCCACCTATTGCTTCAGATGACTTATACCACTATAGCCTGGTGTAGAAAAAAAAAATACTAGTAAACCCAGAGAATAAAAAAAAAAAATACTTGAATTGCTTACTTTAATAACCAAATCTCTTCTCCTGCAGTAGCTACTTCTGGTTTTCTTCTACCAGTAACAACATATTTCCATTACACAATACTTGAAAGAAAAGGGGTTAATTTACAGTGGCAGGGGTTAAGTTTGAAAATTCCATTCAAATTTGCTAATATTTACACTATTCTGTGACATGCATTAAAACATTTGTTTGGAAGGCAGTAAGGTCTGGAAACCACCAGCTGCTAAGTGTGTCTGAAACTATGGGGGCTGACTTATGAACATTAAAATGAAACCTGATATTTTTAAAGTTTTCAAGGCAATCCGTTTTAAAAGTACCCAGGTCAGAACTTTAAAAAAAATACCTAAGAAATGTTCATACCTGGTTCATTTATGTCCGATAATAAAACAAAATCCTCTTTAAAAGTCCTCAGTACCTAGTAACAGCCCCATGAAGAATAAGGGGGCTGGCAGGGGAAGTTGTCAGAAAATTTAATTTCCTTTCATTAGCTAGTCTGCTCCACAAATCGGTGCTTGTTAAGTTCAAAGCAGTCCTGAAAGCAACATCAGTTTTGAGTCTTTTTACTCCAATCACATCTGTTAATGAGATTTTTTCCAAATAACAATTGTTTTTAAGTCAAGAGATAAATCTAGCAAAAAACCTTCCCCTCCTCCCCGCCTCAAAAAAAATATCAAGGTTTACTGTTTTATTACACCTTGCTGCTTTCCTTGACCCTGCACCCCCCAAATTTTAGCTTAAAGGGATAAAATGCATGAAAAGGGTCATTTAAGAATGTTAGTGGTTTCCACACATTGAGTTTGAAGGTTCTTTGTTCCTGCCTGTGACAGTTATGCGAGAATACTTCCCCTTAATAGCCTCTCTGTCAGGAAGTGTTAAACCTGCCAAATGCAGACAATTAGAGCCTCTTGAACAAAATGCAGGAAGAGTGATGACTGATGAAGAGCCACGATTATAGTCGAGAAGGAAACTTTTACATTTCTTTTCTCTTGCAAATTTACTCATATATTTGCAAAATAGAATTAAGACGGGGGAAGCAAACAGGGTAATTTTTTTTCACTTAGTTACCTGCAAACAAGTGGCTAACTGATACACTGCAGTCCACAGGAAGACAAGCTGCAAATCATTACAGCAGAACTTTTCGCTACCACTGTATTTTTATACATGCGTACAACAACTTTAAATAATAAGCGGCATCGTTATCAGCAGCACTAATTGTCTCAGTTCTGGCTTGAATAGAGTGAAGTCATCTGTCCAGCACAGTGATTAATTTGCACTATTTCAACATCTGTTCCTTTTACAGTTCTAATATATTAGAATCCAAACTCCAAGATAAAAAAAAAAAAAACCCCGAATAAATGCATATTCGGATTCTTTAGCCTTCAAAGAGCATTTCTGAAATCGAAAACAAAAGTATGCTGTGCTTTAAAAAGATAAACTTTCAAAAAACAAAAAGTTAATGAACAACTGATCCATTGAAATCTCTGATAAGTTTTTTGGTATCTTTCCATAAGAAAGTATGTTTTAGTATTCTGCATTTCTCTTGCAGGTTACATAAATACAGCGGCAGTTTGAGCACTCATAAAAAGTTAGGACAGTTATTTTAGATTTTTAGTGCAAAAAACTTATGATAGATTCAGAACATTTGCCACAACTAAATGCTGTGACACTGCGTAACACACAAGTCCATATGTGCAAAACACGCAAACGCACACCGGTACTAAAAGCATTTTTAATTGTTTTTTTTAAAAGCAGAAGTCCTCAACGATTTAGTGCTGTTTCCTCCAAAAACACATTAGCTACACTACCATTTTCCCAAAATAAACTGGAGATTGTAAAGAAATATACAATTTTAGCACCGGCTTTTATTGTGCAAATAAAAATGTTCAAGTAATGGTACAAGTTTATAAAAGTTGTAAAAGTTATGAAGTGACGTCATAGTGTTTTTACAAATACTTGATTTCATCAAGTTAAAAAAATACTCATTTAGCATAAGAATTTCTAACCTCTTAATTTCACATATGTGCCTCTCTGCCATGTACCAGCAGGTGGAGACAAAAAAGCAAAACTATTCTGATGTAGAGGAATGCCAGGATAAAGCTGTTCAAGAGACTGACAGAGCTGGAAAACATTGTATTAATTATGAAGAACTACATAACAGTTTTCACGGCTGAGGGTGTTGGACTTAAAAAAACCTCCAGTTCGTGTCTAGTCTCCAACAACCTCTCCAGCAACTTAATACCAATGTCAGTACCCCAATGCAAGAATACAGCCAAAACACACACCTGAAACCTAAATACAGCAAATCTGTAGCCTTTCTGAAAACCTTCAACACGCCTACTGACGTTAGTGAAACTAAGGAGACACCCAGAGACATTAATCTTCTGGTTCTACATCCAGCTGTTCTCTACCAGTCATAAAACCAAACTGGCTGTACATGGGAAAACAATATAAAAATATTTCTTCCCTTGCTATTCCTTTGCCAGTTTTTCCACCACAGCATCTCTTTATACTCATTACTCAGCCTCCACTTTCATCTTGTTACTTATTCCTCTTCACTCACGTACAGACAATACACATTCTCAGCTCTAACTTTAGTATAGCCATTGCTTATATGGATTAACACTAGTTCCTTTGATTTAGACTATTTACCACTATCTCTCCCAATCACGTTTCAGGAAACTAACTGAGCTTACAGGTTTTGAAATTAACTACCTTCGAATGCTTTTGCTGGCTCCCTAGCTGACAGCACCAGACTCTGGTTCCTTACAGGTGTAGGTTGGCTAATCCCTGCCCCAGACAACTGAGAAACTGAACCAAGGACAAGGAGAAAATTCCTCTTTGTCAAACTACCCTCTCCACTCTTTCCTATTTGCTACAGCGTTTGCCTATATGAGAATAGTTAGTTGCATCCATTATGCCAAGCATCTTCCTCCTCAATCTTTCCAGGTCCTTAAGTATACTGTTCAAAGGTTTCCTTCTTTTACACTTCTAATTCAATTTCAACTCACTAGTCATTTGTCTGCATGCAACTTCTCCAACATACTATTACAAAAGCTTAACAACTCCAGTGTCTACTATGTGTAAGTGGTAAGCTACGTAAATAAGAGGGGGAAAACACCCCTTGTTCATGAAGGACCTATGTATCTGCAGCACTATTTAACAAGTGGTGGATAAATACAACTCTTCAAGCAAAGATTTTCAGTGCAGTACTGAGTTGAGCAGCGAAGCACTAGAAGTTGTTACTCTGTGTTCACTTTAGCTACTCATCCACAAAGAATATGTGCAACTGATCCTTCTTAACTTTTTCTTCTAGCTTTATTAGACTCCACTATAAAGAAAAAGCCACATCTAATAAACTCAAATATCAACTAGACACTTAACTCCTTCCTAGGACCTTTAAAATTTTTATTTCTCGAGAAAAAGAGCCCTTAAAGATTTTGAAGGCTTCATAACTCTGTGACCAAAACAGGTATGACTCCCACAGAATGGCAGAAGTCCTATACAATCTCCAATTCCTTATGCATTGCCTTTCTGATTGTACCTGGTATCACATAACTTTGCCCTTCCCACCTTAGTCTGAATTAGCAAAATAGTACATCAAGCTCTAACCAAAGATCAAGCAGTCTGTGCGACCTAATTACTTAGGTATTCATCCGAGCAGAAGACACATTATCACAGGAAGAAGATCAGAGGACAAACACAGACACATATTTAGATCCACAGCAAGGATGACAATGTCAATTATCAAAAGTTTTTTTCCTAGAATTGGTAACCAAAGCACTGGTTAACCTAAAATTTTTATTTCCCCTTTCTTATGGAAACTACAACATCGGCAATGTCTGTGGACTCTCCTTTTTCTTATTTGGTGGTTAGACTGCAGGTTGGTTTGTTTGTTTTTATCTGGTGTTCTTTTTCATCAACACTCTTCAGATAATCAGAACTAGTGGAAGCTGAGGTATGCAAAACTGACGACATGGACACTTCAGGATTAAGTAACTACTGCATAATACCTTTCAATAGCTGAGGATTGGAGTTGTCAACTCAATCCTACACTCCAGTTCATTCGTCATTAAGACTATCATTGCACATAGTCAACTGCCAAACAGATCATTTATTTTCTTTCGTTTTGTGTCAGGAACTTCAGATAATTGTCAAAAAACAGTGCAATTAAAGGTCTCAAGTGCATACAGGTAAGTAGCTGAGTTTCACTGGTTATACAGCTGTCTGTTCATTAACCACTATCCTACTTTGCCAGGTTTATATTAGCAGAATAACATACCCTTATATAACTTGATACTGCGATAAAACCAGCATTTTGAGTATTCAATTCTGCAGTAGAAAAAGTTTTGTGGGGTTTAGATGATTAATTCGAAGTTATCACCTAACTGGATGTTTTTCTAGAAGTTGTTTTCAGGATTTGTAGAAGAATATACAGGATTTTATCACTCTCTCTCACTAGCCAAGTTCTCCAGGCATCCAGATAATGTTGCGGAGGCTTAGCCCCTTTGCACTCTATTCACCTTTCTCATTTAGTTGGGTTTGGTTTTCTTCCCTCCTAACAGTTTAGAACCCAACTTAGCTGACATGATGCTAAAAACATTGTCCTGGTATATGCTGCTCCTTAAAATAGTCTGCATTCCATCAGTATATTCAGTTGTTCCCAATTATCTTGGCACTTCCTATTTCATCATGTAAATAAGATTTATGATCACCAGAGGTCAGTATCAATTATCATAAATAAAACCTGAAAAGCTTTTCATTCAACTACATTAAAGTGTTGTTGAAACAAATTTTTTCACTTTTTCGTGCAATTCAAAGTTTTACTTACATGTGGAAAAAAAAAAAAAATCTAACTTGACACGTTAAGCCTAAAAAATTTGAACCCAGGACGCCAACATTTTGTAATACACTGAAGTTTTAGGCGTATACGACAAGTTTTAAAGGAAAAAAGCTTATTAACCTACATTATCACATACAATATGTAAGACACACAAGTAAGAGCCCAATACTTCACCACTATAGCAGAAAATAAACAAAAGCATACTTTATTTCACCTTACAAAATATAAATAACCAAAATATTTGTTTAAAACTGTTGGAAATCATTCTTTCTGAAACCCCAGGAAGAACACTAGCTGTAGTTTCAGACAAAGCACCACCAATTTCCCCCTACCGATGGAAATCTACCATCAACAGAGAACCTAAAATGGAAACTTAATACAGTGTAACAAACTTCACTGTTAACTTAGGGCTGTCAAGATCTCAGCCAAATAGAAGGGAAGACCAGAGAAATGTAAAGACATGTGCAGATAGTCAAATCCACAGCTGATATTTAACACATTTACCTGTCTGTATCTTAAATTTAAGCAAAACATTTTTAGAGACTCCACAGAAGCAGTCCTTAATACATCACTTACTATAACAGACTTTATCTTCTTCTCCAAAGGTCTCCTGCTAGTAAAAATCTGTACCCCATTTTTAATTACATCATATTGAAAAAGAAGTTGGAATTGTAATTATATTCTGCATCAGACCTTCAATAGGTAGATTTCAATTTAGACACTGTTCCTACAGTGGGCAGACAGTAATTAAACTGTTTCTCACCTTAACTACTCCATCAAAGCCAGGGATTGTGTTGACCTTTGCATTCTTGGCTAACAATTTGCTTTCAATCTTGTCTCCCATAGCTTGAATAGCATGTGTGTCAGGTCCAATGAAGGTGACACCTTCCGATGCCTGCAAAGACAATGAAAATCCAACTTTAGGAGATGAGAAGGCTTTACACAGGTATCGCCATTCATTTTTTTTCTCTTTTTGAGCCGATTAACAAAACAACGTTTAGAAGACAGTGATTTGTTTATGTAACAACCTAGCAATATATTAGCAGCATTTCAGCCAGTTCATTAAAAATGGGTATGACCTTGTGAAACTATGTATACATACACAAAGCTCCTATAATTGGCATTTGTATAAATCAAAGCCAAAGAAAAACAGCTGAGAGTGGAAGCACTCCAACTCCAAAGTTAGAAATATCCCCTGAGAAAACAGAGGCTAGTTAATTCACCACCAAAATAGCCATAAGTGACTTACAAAGATATGCTTGCTAGACTGTAATGCAGTTGGAAATTCCACTATGCATTCCTAAAACCAAACCTTGACGTAACATCAACATGAAAGTGCAGTCTCTTACTCAAACTTAAAGGTCTTGAAAATATGGTAATAAGTGAAATAATGTTTCCTCAATTCTTTCAGGCAACTCTTTTCCAACACTAACGTGAAAAGACGTAAACATAAAATACTTTAAAACTTCAATACTTAGGTAGAACACTGAATTGCATTTTCCCCCTCCTGTTCTTCTGTATCAGCAACAAACTTCAGTGATCAAGTACACACACATTTTTTCAAACCTCTCCAGGGTCAGTACCACACACAGCTAAAGGCAATTCTATCAGAACCATTTCACTGAAAGTTACTGATGTGTCAGTAAGTACGTGCGTGTTTCAGGCAACTTAATGTCTTTTGTACCATAGGAAAACACCACCAAAAGAACAAGCATACTAGTCTTGCACAACTTTTTCCAGCTGTTCCATTGATTTTTTTTTTTTGCCCAATTCAAAGACACCTGTACAATGCTTACAGACAACTTGATCCCAGCCAATGGGCAGTTTACTTAACACCAACACTTACAAAATGGCAAACATTCAATTTCTTGTATCAGAATTTGTGTCTTAGTATTTTGTCTGACATACACTTGTGCTGTATATGTTAGGGTTGCCAGACAGTCATAGTCACTAACAATCAAAAGTAATTTGCTGAAGCTTTATGTATTTATGTGATGGTAGTACCTGACCACAGAGTAGACATAGGAAAAATAGGGGTTTTTAAGTTGGGGAACAATGTCCTCCCATTTCACAGTCTCGTAAGAGCTGAGAGCTCCTAACATGCTTAGGAATCACTGTTCGGACCGATAGCAGCTTCCTAGCAGGAAGAGTGTAATAGCAGAAGCTCTTCCTAGACAACTTTCTATCCTGCTAACTAACAGGGTGCTACAGATAACAGAGAAAAGGCCAGATAAGTATTACAGACACACTAGGAAGCTCAGTGCAAAGACACCCAAACCAAATGCAGAGCATCAGTTCAGCCACATCAAAGGCTCGTTAGCTCCAACTCACAATGAACCATCTGGGTTTTTATCTCAGCCCACCTCTTCTCTACTACAGTAGGCTTATTAGGCTGATTTGATGAATAGCTGACTTACAAACACACGTTGGAAAGACTGCAATAGTAGGGAGGAGGGGATAGGAAGACCGACACAAGGGTGCAGATCTATTAACATTACAGTGCCAAAGGATCTGAACACTAAAGGAATTCACTTTTTAAAGGAGAAGGGAAACAAGAAGCAAGGAGTTGATGTTTGAAATCATAGCGACACAAACTTTGGAGCTGACCATTTGAGAAACAACAGCAGATTACAACTTGAAAACTGATACTTTATTCCCTCTTAACAAGAGGATTTTAAATAGGTGCCTGCATACACCTGGAGGTAGGGTAGAGTTCCCTTCGGTCAGACTGTATTTCAATCTCAAAAAGCTTTATGCAAAAGGTTCTCTTACAGTTTCTGCCAACATACAGTTGGTATTTGTGTCCTGATCAACGCCGCTTCAAAATTCACTATGTATTATTTCCTCTCCCCACTCTCTTCTCAAAGTACATCAAGAAAACATTGGATCTCCAGACATCAAGATAGTGGGTCCAAAATTTTCGCTGCCCTGACAGACTATCCAAGAATTCCAGCTTGCAGTATATATTTCCAATACTCTACTCTTACACTATTTCTCTTCCTCCTCTGGCCTCCTTCTGTCAGAAAACAAGAAAACCTTCACTCAAACTGGAGGTCAGAGGAGAGGATGGGAATTACGTTCATGGCACCAGCAAGCATGCACCTTTCCAGTGAATGGCACGCAGGGGACATCTTGCTTGACTGAGACTTACTGTCTCCTCTCACTGATTTGTGGCATGGACTTTCAAAGTGTCCAGTCCATTCCCTGCTGCTGTTCAAGCAAGTAGCTGGAGAAGAGGACAGCACCATTCAGGAGGGATCCATGAACCACCTGAGGAGGAACATTCCAGGCCATTTCGAGAAATGAATCTGCTGCATCCAGTATATTTGTTACATGAATCTTGTAGAGCTGTAGTATTCCACGTGGATACAACCACTACTACTTACTGAAAATGAATAGATCATGTGCAACAGAGTCACATTAATGCAACTATCACCTGGTGCAACTTTTTTTTAATGTATAATTTAACATCCAGAATTTACGAACTGTACTTGTCTACACATGCATCTCTTGGCTTTAACTGCTCTGAACCTTTGTACCTCACACAGAACTGCTCTCTAATTGTGAACAAGCAGCAGCTTAGTACCACCAGCTACTCCCCGCTGCTACATGGTTAGTCAACTGGGGCAGTCATCACATCCAGTTATTTTCCAGCAACAAAATAGTTTCATTCAATGCGATCTCTCAAGATACATGAAACTGCACAACTAGACATGCTGCAACACCAATAAATCAAAAGTGAGTTAAAAAAACCAGGGGGATCCATTGGTTTCCAGCCAATACATCAAACCATCTCTTACATAGAAAAGGCGTGCATTCTGCAACACGACTTGCAATTAACTTTAGCTATGCTCACAAAAAAGACCGTCAGATTAAGGCACTAATTAAACAAACTCTTGCAAGTCTTGCCTACAATAATTTAAGTCCTTCCATTACTCAAAGATGCTTGCCCTCTGCCAAAGCTTCTCAGCTCATCACCAGAAAAGCATCCCAGCTTCTTCACTGCCAATACTCACACGTAATGTACTAAATAATCTGTTCAAAACTCCAGCACCGGATACTGAAAATGCCAGAAACAGACCATAAGAAAGAACGTGACAGTAACATCTTCAGCTGCCACAAAGATTTATCATCACTCATCTAGTAGCATCCTTAGTTTCTGAAACACACAGAAGTGAATTCCAGTGCCTGATGACAGTCTGTCTGCACACAGATTTGCCAGTGCAGCAGCAAGCACCAGAACCTCTGCTGTACATACACAAGCTTACACACTGTGTATCAAACAAGTTATTCCAAAAGTTGTTACTCTTCCACCTGTTCAGCAGCTTACTCCAGCCTTGAAGACTAATTATCTGGCTGCAGGGAACGTATCAAGTTTCACCATAAATACGCACCAGCATTATCTTTAGAAACAAACCTGTGTATCGCTGCTCTACTTTGCACAAAGGTACAGACAAACAATAGGAATATTTTATGAAAGAATAATTTCAGAACACATTCCACATCAAGTTAGTTCTTTCTTTGATTGAGAAGTAGATATTGAGGAGTTTTTCCCAACACCCCTCTATTTTTGAGGGCAGCAATACTTGGTTTAATTGTAGTGCCATAAGTATCACAAGCAGTTGGGTTATTTTTTTTTAATCCAGACAAAAGCCTTATTCTACCCTCAGGAAATGCAGGACCCCAAATATAGCAAAAACTAAACAACGTCAAAGTAGGACAAGCAAAGGCAAGATTTGAAAAATCCATTTGGGAAGTCTGTGGTTGAGCTGTATGTGACCTTCGCAGTCTGTCAACCATGCCTGACTGCTCTGGGAACAGGGTGGGCCAAATGCACCTATGCTGGTGTAAATCCCCATGCTCCCAAAGTTGGGAAAGGACCTGCCCATCTGACAAGCTCTTGTGGACATGAGGTAACTGAAGAGACTGATCCTAGAAGAGGAGATTCTTTTGCATTTCCCCCTGGAAACTATGAATGCAGAGATTCACAGTTACTGTGTTACACAGTCAGTAGTGGATTCAGCCTCAGTGACAGCATAAGCAGAAATAAAGATAGAAAGCACGAAGGAGGGAAAGCTGCATAATAAACTTTTACACACGCTAGCTCCTTGGGCAATATATACTCTTCTGTGGGCTCATGAACACGTGGCAAACCAGCCAGCACACTGCCAAGCCCCCCAGAGCTTCAGGAAATGACTGAACAATTTCAACCCAGATTTAGACAAAACAAGTGATACTAGAACTTTTCCTGTCTTTTACCATGTTAGTTATGGACAATTAAACGCACTTTTTGGTGTCCTCACTTGAGCCAAGATATCCGAATCCGTGCATAACATCAGCTTACCATGAGCAGCTCCAAGCAACAAGGAGGTATACCACGTATAAAAACACAGCTATCAAGAATCTTATGTTTTCTCTTTCAGGATCATTTGGCAAGGGGATTCTCCCACTCACATCACGCTGAGGTGGCAAAACACACTGCAAGTGCCCAGCTGCTTCCAGGCGCGAGAGCCCCTGTAAGATTATCTTACCGCACAGAAGCAAATGCAACAATGCAGCTTTGTGTTTGTTTGTTCTCTGGTACCTGAAATGGTTAGTTGTAGAAAAAATGTCTCCCCATCTCTGAGGAAGAAATGGCTGAGAGGATGGAGAGATCTGATGAGCAACTGTAGCTGCTCTACCTTATTGAAAATAAAATTTCCTATCTAAACACAGAGCTTGTTTCAAAGAAACTCATGGAATTTGCAAGAGAACCCAAATGATCTGTTGCATGCAGCCACTGAATCATATGCTCTCAAACTCAGACTTACATATGATGTTTTCAAAATTACCCGGAGTGCTGCTTATTGGAAGCCACTAACAGTAACTCACTTCGGAGAAAAGGGCTTAACCCCAGCACTGGTGGCGGTGTATGCTCGGAAACTGCAGTCTGTCAGGAAGGACCAGAGAAGTAACTGAGCTAGCGTAGTTGCTTTTCCATCATTTTCTCCCCTTCCTCTCCTGCACATCCCTTCCCACAGTCCTATCTATCCCCCTTCTCCAGGGCAGGCTCTGGCAACCCTTAGCTGACCTAGCTGACCAACATGGCAGACAATTGCCTAGGTTTTTTGTCAGAAGCATTTTCCATAGCTTCCTTGAGTTAAAATTAGCTGAACAGAGAAGCTTAATGGGCACTGGAGGAAGGATCACATAAGCTGCTAGAATACACAACTGGGAACAAGAGTGTTCTTTTGGGGGAAGGCACATCCTCAAACTCTCTGGTGTGCAGTGGGGGGACTGTGTGCTGCCATATCGGCCTATTTTTGTGTTCAAGTCTGCATTTTTGTTTTAAGGTTTGTTTTAAAATGAAGCATGTTGTTGCTTCTCTGAGGAGCACTGCTTGAATCACAGAATGGCTGAAGCTTGAAGCATCAAAGCCACTGCTTGAACCAGTTCTTCGCAAGGTGCTATCAAGTAGTGTAACAACCTAGGGGCAGAGGAGAAGCAGAAGCAAGATTCTGTGGCACTGAGATAACAGCAAGATCAGCAAGCATGGTAACAACTTACTGCACTTACTCAAGAAGTATTTGGTGAATGAGATTATGAAGGAAGGGAAAATTTTTTCCCATGGGAAAAATCAGGAAAAGGTTTCCATGAAATACTTGCATGCAGCTGATGAATTCTTTCACTGTTGCATTAGGAAATGACTGCCCTAATTTCTCTGCCCTCTTGACACACAGCCAGTCAAGGAGGGAGATCCAATGGGGAAGGGAAAGAGGAGAAGTAGGCTGGTAATCACGAACAGCATAGGAGTTTCAGAAAAATTGAAACCTTCCACAAATATGGTCTCTCCCCTCTACAGCAGGGACTCACAGCTCACCAGAAGCAAACAGACCTGTACATGCAGCTGCCTGCAGCCACGTATAAAGCAGAGCTCAAGGATGACTGGACTAACTAGCTGGGCTCAAAAAACTCTAAGTCACACAGGCTAAATATGCAGGGCTGAGAAGCAGAGCTGGCAGCAAAAGGAAGGTCCAAGAGAGGTTTAAACAACCTAGAAAACAACCAAGCAGAACAGAAAAATCCAGTTGACATGGCCAGATGAAACACTCAAAGACAGTCAAGATTCATGAGTCCTACCAGAAAAACACAGGCACACTGATATCTTTTGAAAGAGCTGGGGGTGTAACAGATAACCTTCACAACACAGGAACTGTCCATTCAACACTGGGAAGGAATCTCTCTAGGAAATATACTATAAGAATATATTATAAGAAGCATTCACTCAACCTAGGAAATACTGCACTGGGAAGTGCTCTACAACAGACTATCCTGGAGGTGAAAGCATGCCCCTCCACCTCCAAGGCTTTCGACTAGACACACAGGAAAAAAAAAAAAACTATCAGCTCAAACAACAGGACACTCTTGTTGCTATACTGAAGGCTCAGAATAATGAACGTGCACAGGAGTGACCAGTGATCTGCCCAAGCATCAACCTGTAAATTTAGTATTAGCAGAGAATTTCATTCCATGCAGACTGAATTTAAGCTGGAAAACGCTTAAAACAGCAACATGCCTAGGTATTGTCATGGATCACCAAAAGTAACTCTCCAGCAGTTCAGCAAACAAAAACAATCCTCCAACCTTGTTTACAATTAAGTAGGCAGAACTCTAGAAGACGAGAATCTTAATAATACACACACAAAAGAGAAAAGACAACACTTGCAGGAACAGGAGTATCCTTCATTAGAAGGAGTATTTAAAAAAATGAGCCATGCTTACAGCCTCTGTACAGGCTTACAACAGAACAGCATAGCACCCCTTAGGTGAATACAGTATGTGATATAAGCAGATGGATAAATATGCTAGAGGGAGAACGGCTGTAGCACCCTACTTTTCTCTGACTACACCCGCCTTCAGCTTCTGTAGTTCTTCCTAGAGGTCTGGCTTTTGTTTTGTTTGAGGGTTTGGGAAGGAGATGGAGTACTGCAATCACCTTGAGTTGCACAAGCAGCAGGCAAGCAGACTGTGATAGCAACTAACCTGGGAAGTAAAAGGTTACTTGGCAATGGGGAAAGCGACAGAGCCCCATGCAACTTGCTAGAGGAAGGAGGCAGTGAAGAACTGTGCTGCCCAGCCTGCCAGACCTCATTGCTTGTTTCAAGTTCTACTTTGAAATAAAAACTTACTGTTACTTAGCTCCAAAACACACTGCATTTTAGAAGCCAGATCCACCATGCAAGCTCCGTCACCATCGAGTGACACGTGGCACTATACTGTGTCATTTTAATTATCTGTACTCACTGTCTCGAATAGGGATACTTACCATAACAGAAAGTGATACATGGAAAGTGTTTCTTCAGAAAGGGAAAGGCTAGCAGAATGCAAAAGCCTTATCTGAAACTGAACACAGCTGCAAGAAGTTTGTCTTACGTCTTAAAAGTGAAATTACAGAAGAGTAAAGTATTTTCACAACCACTACCTTAAGAAAAGAGATGGTGGCTGGGCAGTAATACTGAAAAACTGAAAACCAGAATACACTAATTTACTTGGAAATAAACCAAACAGATGTCTGTTCGCATGTTAAACCTCTGTCATGGGGAGGGATATGCATTAACAAATTCCCTTTAAACCATTATTCTAAAAAATATATCAGATTTATTTAATTCTGGTGTGAATCTGTTCACACTGGTCTCCAAAGTAAAGTTTAAACTATACAGAGCTATGAAAATATATTAATCACCTGAATTAATTAACTAGAAAATCTTGTACTATATTTAAGTTCCACCAGTATGACCAGACAAACTTCTGACGGACCAAATGGAAACAGGTCTTAGCCAAGCCCCAAATACACCTTCTCTAGAGCAGGATAGAAATAGAATGCAGGAACAGCATATACATCTCTACATCATATATAGAGAGACAGGCATATTTATTTTTTCTAAAGTATAGTATATGTAAATACAAATATTTGGGGGTGGGAAGAGAGAACTCGATCTGTTACACTACTCTAAAGCTCAGCTTAAACAAAAGGCACAGTTGCTGAACCAGTGTAAGACACAATCTAAGGCTACTTAACTCCACCGATCAAAAAAAGTGCGCACTCCCCAGAAAAGGTGCATAACCTCCTGTGTAAACACCAGGGAGCAGCCAGAATAAACCTAGATGGTCAGCATCACCTTAAGCACAAACGCTGCACAGAAAATAGCTTTTAAATAAAACTTTAAAGTAATGGCCTCTTTAATGCCACAGAAGTGGTAAATTTACAAAGTCAAAACTGTAAGAATCAGACTAATCTGTAGATGTCTTCCTTAAGATAGAAGTTGGGAACTCATACTGTCATAGAGTATATGTACAAAGGGTAAATGTGCTTGCGCTGATTTAATTCTGCATTTTAAAATTTTAAAAAGTTCCATTAACCAAACATTTCGTAGTGTATATTATACTTCTAATTGGAAAAAATAGTATTCAGCTTCCATGTCATCTTTGCAAGTGTAAACAAACACAGAAGAAGCTTTTTTCAAGGACTCAAAGGTACAAGACACTGTGAGAAGAACAAAAAGTACCTCTCAGGCTCTACACTTAAGATTTCACTTCGAACCTGATCATCCATCTGAAGTTTTATGTGAGAATTTCACTTTAAAACAGTTTAAAAGCTTTAGATGGTCTACATTATGTTCTTCGTCCAGAACTTAAATGCAATATCAAGTTATACAATTTAGAAGCATTTCTCAAATACAAACTATAAAAAACTTGAGCGTACAGTAGTTCGTATGACATGCCACTGTCAATGATGAATTGCTTTGTCACCTATAAAACATTCCCTCCCCCCAATACACCACCCAATGCACAGGAACTTAGCCGTGCCGTGCTGTAAAAAGTTTGAGTATTCGACTATATCAGCAGTAATGAATACCCAGAAAATTTAGGGAAAAGCAAACGAAACTTAAGAATTTTTCCTGGATGGTTTCCATATTGCTTTTCTTCACTTGATGGCATTGAAACCACCCTTGATTTTTACATGATAAAAGAAATCTGTAGAACTAATCCTAGAAACCTCTTTCTGTTTCCTTGCTTAGCACCTCCAGGCGACAGAAAAGACAAAATGCTTCATTTGCATCCTTAAACATTAGAAACTGCGAATGAGCCTTTTCAGCTGCAAATGTTATTGCATCTACATTTCCAGAAAAGAAAGAAGGTTAAACAGCCTACTCAGGTTTATGTTAACTCATCTCTTTTTAGCACCATGAGCAGCACAAAGAGCAGAGAATGTGGAAGCTTAACAGTCCAACCTCTTTCTTCATTACGTTCAATTAGATCCTGGAAATGGATATAGCTGCTGATTACACGAAGATAAAGGGAAGAAATCAGGTATGCACAAAGGAAATGGCAAACACTAACAAGTGTAAGCTTAGTCTTCCCAATCATCCAGACTCATGCAGACCATTTCATTTTTCATGCAACACAAAAAAAGTTTTATCAGTTGCATGACCACACAAGATTTTTGCCTGACGTAAAAGCAGCAGTTGCTTAATCATTAATACAAACTCTTAGTTTAAAATGTAATGTGACAGTGTTGCACAAAGCCACCCTGAACACATTAGGAAGGTAAGAAAGATTCCTTGCTTGATGTGCTGCATAGTACTCCATCTTATCAATTAAAGAATAAATTTGAGCCGCAGCCAAATAGCTGAACAACACTATTAAGCCACTTTATTTCAAAATACAATTAAGTACAACTTATTCTTCAAGAGTATCAGCTCTACTAGCTGACAACATTTTTTTAAATTAGGATTCAACCTACATGGTATTTTTAATTTGCTTGGAGTGAAAAAAAGCACTTGGAATTACTGTACTGAATTCAGTAGAGAACGTTAGCAGCACTTTACTTTCTAGGCCATTTGGCTTTCAGTCTGGAAGAAAAGTCTTCAACTTGGCAGAGAACGCTCGATAAGGTGTTTAAAACAAAGTACACATTACTCTAAACAAAAACCAGGCACTCGAAGAAAAAGCAGGACAGAATGATGAGAGGGAGAAACAGGGGAGCATCCTTCTAGCCAAGCCAATACCTCACATTACCAAGGACCCAAGTCTATGACATACACAAAATTTTCTATGTCAAACTGAAAGTTCAGTAGGTAAGACAAATGGTGTTAACAAACAGTTAAAAACCCTGAATGTTAAAGATTAAGAAAATGCACAGGCACAAGACATTACTTACACAGCCATACTACTCCTCCCGTCCTACAGATGCACATGAAACTTTGCAAACGAACACAGAACACAAGCGCATAGCCTGCTTAGTAAGTGCACTTTGCAATACCTTAGCTTGTGTTTTTCAAGCGGAGTCGAGGAAGAGACATGAGAATACGTTTAGAAGTCAACAAGTAATGCAAAATTAACACTGTTATTGAGATGTTACATTGAGCTTGCAGTCAAAGACTATTAACTGTATGCCTGCAAAAAAAAAAAACTTAATAAATCAGAAGCTGGAGAGAAAAAATTCATGTTGAAAACAATCTGTCTAGTATTTTTCCAGACATTATACAATGCTTCACAGTTATGTGATCATCATTATATTATTATATCATTATATATTATCATTATATAATATATATATCATATTATACTGCAAATTCAGAAACCAAATTATAACTTAACGTGACTGCCCAAGCTCACACCACCCTGAATTTACTGATGAGTTAAGCATCAGGTACCCTGTTATCGATAGCTAGGAAGATAAGTGACCCTAGGATCATCTTCATAATAACCACTCTGCATATTAAGAAAACAGTTAAGCAAAGCACACAGCTGTCCTGAAAAGTGTCATTTCTCAAACATTGTAAAAGACAAAGACACTGAACAAACAATACTCTTCATAAAAAGAAACCTGTGCTAAAAAATAGAGTGCTAAGCCCACTGCCCTCACCAAAATCTAACATGGATAACTCCATTCTACCCACCTACAGCTCCCTTTTCTCAGCTGTTTGGTGTAGTTTATGACCCTTACCGTCCTCGCACAAAGGCTACAAAGTTACTTCCTGTCAAATAGCTTCTATCACTGGTGTAAGACAAGAAGGTATTTCTTCAGTAGACGTAGCCATCCTCAAACATATTTGATAAAGACTGCTTTGAAGACCTTTGGAGCGAGTTAATAAAGATACCAGGAACTACACTACAAGATGCAGAGCAGACCAGTGAGTTAACTTTAGAAAACTGGAAGCATCTGCATCTTTGTTAGTAAACTGAAGTTATTTTCTCACAAGAAGAGAGTCATTAAACAGCACTAGATTTAATTTCTGACATTCAAAAAACAACATCATATGGTAAATAGGCATATTTATTCAAAAATAAATATCAATCTGTCAATCACATTAATAAACATTAGTTGAGAGCTAAGCAAGCAGTAAATAGATCATACCAACAATGAAAAAAGTGCATGTGCACACATCTGCCTGTTTGCATTGGTTCGTGGGTTAGTTTGTTTCCTCCCCCAAACTGGTTTCATTCACTGAACCAACACGCTGCCTTCCAAAGCCAGCATACACTGACCCTGCAGTTACTAAAAACCACACAAAAACAGCAAGGAGGGGACTGCAGCAACAGTTGCTCAAGACTAAAGCCATTATAAAACCCCAAGGATGAGGATGCTGTCCTATAGGTTATAGTACACTGTCACAGAGCAGTGATCCAAAAAGACAGTAGCGCCACCCCAGGTCTCCATTCCTCCTGCCTCTCACACCACAAGTGGCATCCATGCAGGTGCACAGCCATCAGTTCAAGGAACTGTGCTGGCTAAAAACGGCATTTTGACGAACACTCCCTAGAAGGGACAGTAACAGTAGTGACAACAAATACACTGTCACCAGACATACAATGGGATCCACAGGGGGAAGCATGCAGGAAAGGTATAGGCAGGACTGAATGAGGCAGGATGACAGGAATGACGTTTTTGGCCAGATGTGTCTGTGGGAAAGAGGCAACAACAGGCAAGAACTGGGGGTTACAGAGATACTGCCACAGCAATGGTGATGAGATGACCGACACAGGAGGTGGCTGCAACCTATCGTGGCAAGGGATACTGGAAGAAGGTGGTCAAACACAGGAATGGGTAAGCCTAGAGAGGCTGTGGAGTCTACATTCTTGAAGACATTCCAAACCCAACTGGACATGGCCCTAAACAACCTGATGCACTTGATCCTGCTTTGAGGGAGGGTTTAGGTCTCTGGAGATCCCTTCCAACCCATCTACTCTGTAGCCATAAGTGAAGAAAATCAGGAACATTAGCGTCTCTGGCCAGGTGAAAAGGGTTACAGCAACCAACAGTATGTAGAACTTAGCACAATCCTTGTTGTCAAAAAACAAAACAAGGCCTTCTTAGATTGTCTAAGGTAAAAGGTTATGGATCTTCCTACTGAATCTCACAGCAGTTATTTAAGAGAAAATTGAGCCTGGACATACTGATCTTTCATCTCTAAGAACTGGTGGTGCTGCTGACTAGCCATTTATTTCCACCTCTGTATTGAAGTATGCTGTCCCTTCAGTTTTGCAGACAAAAGTGATACTCATTAGATCAACGAAATAGTTGTTTTAAAACAAAAAAGAAAATCCCATCCAAAGGTTCCCATCTCTGAAAGACAAGATCATCCAATTATATTAGGGGGTCACCACAGGATGCAGCACAGGGCTGGGAAGACACAGCTGGGGACAAGCAGGAACAAGAGGGAACTCCCTACACCAGCACTGGTATGGAAGCACTGGGGAGAAGCAGCTACAGCCTGAGGGAGGGAGAATGGTAAAGTAGTATTTCTGTGATGCCCTCTCATCAGTTGAGGAGGCGCTAGCATACATATGGGATAACAACAGTCAGACAAACAGACATAGTAAAAGATAACGCTTCGCAGAATTCTGTTAAGCCTTATCTTATCTCCTTCAGTATTTATTTGTAAAAAGATGCATGTAGCAGTATTACTAATAGAAGATGTTCTTATTTAAATCTTACGCACAGTTCCTTGGAGAAAACTGTGGACTAATCACCCCGTAATGAAAGATAACTAGTTCTTACAGCTGCCCACTGAGAGAAATCCAATACACTGCATTTAAGCAAATGAAAAATTCATTGATTTCCCCCCCCTCCCTTTGGAAAGCATTCTAAGAAAATACTGAGTTTTTTCTGTATGTTTTAACAGTCAACAGTCACTGGGACTTACATAGCTCTCCCTCCAATTTCTATTTACGCTCAACTTGCCTGAAGTTTACATTGGATATTATGGGCAGAGATGTGTGTGATTGCGTTGTCCTCTTAAATGTAGATGTTCAAATAAAATTAAGAAAAAAGCCTCAGGTGCTTTTGTGGTTAAACTTAACAAAGAAGTATTATTCCTAATTTTATTATCTTTAAGTAATGAGCCTTGTATATACAAATTCAGATTTTTCTACCAAGCCCCATTCTTACTCTCACATATTTTTGCATTAACCAAACAAGCACATTTGGCTCTTTGCCTTCAGTTTAAAAATAAAAACAAAGAACTACTTGTGATCATACACACCACTAAATACTATAAAAGTTTCAAACTATTTTAAAAGCATGTGTATATTACACTTCTGGGCTAGCATGAGGAAATAACAGTGGAATTCGGCTATTTAAATCTATTGAACAAAATGGGATAGAATAGTGGTATTAGGACATAATGCTACAGCTTTGGAATAACAAGATATTGCTATCTCAATGTGATAAATAAAACAAGTCAATAATATGTATCAATTCATAGTACTAGAGAATTTGTAGGCACTTGCAATACAGCAATCCATGAGACCCCTTTGTGGCCCTGCTCCCTATGAACCACAACCATTCCGAGCCCAGGATAATGTACTATGACAAAAATATCCACCATGTATTCCTGAATACCACCACCTCTAGATCCAAAAGATAATCCTGCCTGGTGGCTAACGGTGGAAGAGCTTTTTGGAACATACACAATCAAGTTCCTCCCTCCCTCTCCAAACAGATGGGCCTGAGAGAGGGACAGTCTGGCTTCACTTGTGCTATAAAGTAATTAGCTAAACAAATCTAGGTCCTGTAAATAAGCATGTGCTTGAAATTCAGCATGCTTAAACAGTCACAGGATAAGGACCTAAACTTCAAAATTTTAGCCTGTAGAGGAAAAACCAGTCTATTAAATGATCGCAATGCTTTTGAAAAGTTGACACTTCTTTCTTTTCAAAGGTCCCCACAGAAGTGGCAAGGGAGAGAGAAACTTGGGTACGCAGAGACTAGTCAGCCATCAACAACTTTTTTTTTTTTTAAATGCAAACTGATGTCTTTAGAGTGCTCAAAATGGTAAGATCACAGCACCCTGGAAAACTTCTTATATTTTAGTATTTTATCTAAGTTAAATGAAAATGGTAAAATGCAACAGAAAGTCCAGAAGTCCAACCTCTACTTTATCTGCTGGGCTGAAATTACTTGGAAAGCCTTAGCAAACTGGATTTTCACTTGTAAATTGGATGTCGAGAAGTACGTGCAACAACTTATGCTCTTCATAAAGCTACAGGAAAGAAATCCTTAAAGGCAGAATACGCTATGATAGATCAGCAATCAAAAAGCAACAATGGGTGTATATACAAAAAGCTACATTTAAAGAAAGTGACTTCGTAATTTAATCTACCTGCAGCATCAGATACACCAAAAAAGTTTCTTACTCTGCTTTTTTATACCCACCAACATTGTACAGGACATCTGTAATGCACACACCCTGGACGCATTGAGACAAATTGCCTTAAACACACTTTTTCAGAACCTGCCACCTCGCTCACCACCTCCACCTACCTCCTACACCCAAGAACAGAGGCAATGAGGTAAGGGGAGACCACGGCATTAGTAAGAGAACTGCATCACAGCGCAAATGCACACAGGGAACAAATGCAGGATGCCAGATCAACTCTAACCTCAATATGCTCTAACTCCCAAAAGCCTGATTTTACAGTCTCAAAGTCCTTCAACATCCTTGTGGTCACCTGCTAACAATATAACATGCAGCAGCAGCAAGAGGCCTGATCGGATGGGCTCAGCCTGAGAGGGAATGAACAGCAAATTTAGCTGCCAATAGCTAGTAGTGCTTTACCATAACAACTACATCGATCTAGCACACACTCTGCCACAAAAGAGTGGGATCTTGATCTCTAGGCTCTTCATTTTTCACGCTTAGTCCACTGCATTTTGCTGGTGCTAGCACTAACTTCTCTTCCTGGATTGCTTTTAAGTTTGTTCCAGGTGACTACATGAACAGTAGTCCCAGCACACGGGCGATGGCAGGCACACGTGACCAAGGTCAACATCTCCTTGCAACAGCAGGAAAACTTCAGCTTATGGA
>VZSC01013458.1:90155-136845 GCA_013398225.1 Steatornis caripensis | reverse complement strand
TTTTGGAGTTAATATCTCTCCATTTTAGTCTAGGAAACCCAGAAGTCAATTAATAAATGAGTTAGAGAACAGTAATCTCTATTTAGATGCAACAATAGGACATGTAACTCATTTTCAGATCTCAAAAAAAGTTATATATTTATGTTTTTATATAATTTATATATTATTTTATATATAATTATTTTTCTAAATTTAAAATTGTCACGGTTTAAAGCTGGGCTGGCTGTTAAACGGATGACAGATGCTCTTTGTTAAACCCCTGCCTCCCCAAAAAGGGGGGGGAAAAGAGAAAAGGGAAAGAGACTTACGAGTTAGAAAAGTTAAAACAGCTTTAATCTGACTACACTAATCATATATAATAATAGGAAAAAATAATAATGAAATATATATACAGATACATACAAACCCAATATTGAATTTCCCCTCAATGATGGTTACATCACCCAGACGCTCTGGGGCATGGCCCAAGAAAGTCCTGGGTTGTACTCAGCAGCAGGCAGGAACTGAATTCAGGAATGCATGGATCAGGATCAAAGGAATAATAATCAGACAGAGCAAGCCTCGGACGCCTGCCATCGAAGAAGAGAGAGTGAGACCCTCGTGATCCCTCAGCTTTATACCAAGTATGATGCGTATGGGATGGAACACTACGTTTGGTCAGTTTTGGGTTACCTGTCTGACCCGCTCCTCCCTAACACAGGGTCGCAGGCGTGACCACTTCTCTGCTCTTTCAGTTTCGGCGCACAAGGAAGTCCGCAGAAGCAAGCATCGACCTTGGTCTCCATAGGAATAACTATAAGCAAGGGCCTTTCTGCATACCATTGCTACTGATGTTCCAGCACTAACTATAAACACGGAGCCTTATCACTGCTAGAAGCAGCTACTGTCTGGGAAAACATGCAGTTAATTTCAGACAGAGCAGCTTCTAAGAAGAGACTTAACTAAAAAGCAAAGTTACTAAAAGAAAATTGGTTCTGTTCTAGTCCAAACCAGGACTATAATTTATAAAAAAAGAATTATATATTGAATAGAAATTTATAGGATTCTTATTCTATGGTGTAAGAAATATTACGGATAAGATACATGAAAGCTATCTCTTTGCCTTAATTCCAGAAAGCAAGCCATATATATTTCTTCCTTTACTCAAAACATTTTTTGAACATGTGATAGCAATTAAGGCTGATGCTGTAGTAAGATAAAAAATGTGATAAATTTGACAAAGAGCATCATTTCGTTTGAACAAAAGAAACAGGTATAACATAATTTGGTCTGCTCATAATTTAGACAAATGTTTGACAAGTTAGAAATAATTGCCCTTAAGTTACTGTGATGACTTTCTAACCAAAGTGTAACTAGATTCTTTTCAAATTTAGAATATGGCTATCCCTAACACAAGAGGAGGAAACTGCATTATGAAAAGAAGAATGTTACACCTGCTATACTGGAAAAGCCCAAGAACCTCCTTCCTTTTGATTACTGGATGTATACCTTCTGCTTTTATATTGCCTGAATTGAACGGTAATTCACTGTCTACTCTGCATCTCGATGAAAGGTGGTTTTCTTGATTATAGATAGGCATGTTGCAGGTTTTGTTTCAGAAACTCTAAACTTCTAAAGTATCTTCACTACAATTTCACAAGCTTTTTCACCTCTGACAGTCCTTTCAGCTATTACCTCTTTTATTTCACTTTATATAAACACACACAACTTTGACTCCTTTCACATCAGGATAAAGCCATGCACAATAATGGTCACATAAATTTACTTGTCATAAGACATTTTTAAACCTGATTCTGAATGTCTTCATAATACCTACACCGAAAAAGCAGAATAGTAGCAATGAACATGTATTTACCAAGTTCAATAGTGTGCTAAGTCTTAAAACCAGATAAGGTGTTACAGAGATCAAACATCTGTGATTTTCTGTGCTGCTAATCACTACACTTAGATGCATTTTGAGGTCCTCTCCTTCCAATATTTAATTGAAAGATCTATTTGAAAATCCTTTAAAAGAATAAGTAGAACTTTTTCCAGACTCTTTAATATTTTTTCTCCCAGTCTTCCAGAAATCTTTTCAAAGTCAGTGACTATTTGTAGTTGAAGAAACAGCTTATTTGTTGAGCACTGCTGATGATGGACACCATCACTTACACTTTTTCATTATATTGTCTAGTCTATACAAAACCAGCCTATACCTTGCTTTTCTTAATGTCAGCAACCATTCAAGCTTACGTTGCATCTTTAGAATAACACTGTTTCCTGTACTTGACTCTCCAGTTACATTCATTTAATAGTCCCTCATGGGTTTATCCTTTAAAACTCTTGTCTGCTGCAAGATGTAGTTGGCATTACAAGCAGATTGCACCCTGCTGTGCTGTGTAGAATATTATATCCCAGTGATAATTTACAGTGAAATCTCTGCAGTATGGCAACTAGCAGAGGATTGTAAACAAAAGGGATAAAATAATTTTCATTCCATATTTCAAAGCAGTTTGTTTCTTTCTCTTTTTAGACAAACTACTGTATTTTTTAAAATGCAGTATAGGAATGCAATGCAAACTTAAAATGAAATTAAGAGACAAGTAAAATGAAACTGCTAATGAAAACCAAGTAAGCACTAGTGTAGCATGTTAACAAATCTGGTTTAGAACTAAAAAAAAGTACCTTCATGCTAGGATTGGTTTCTTAGAATGCCTCATGAGATATATGCAGAAACTTGATGGACAGATTGCTCAGCACATCCAGAACTCACTATGCAGCTAGAGATTTAGACTGAGATTCCTGGACAGATCTGCGTTATAATTATGTTGAAATTAAAACTATGTTGCTGTTTAAGTGTTGCCTAAAATCTCAGCAAGATACAGATTCACAAGACTTCCATTAACTATTTGAAGGACCCTTCCAACAGGATTTCAAGGGTCAAAAATTTACACTAAGTGATATTTAGTTTAAAATAATGGCTAGAGACATTAATATAATTATTCCCCATTACTGAACAGTATAAAAGCCAGTCCCTTTGCTAAAGCCTTCTTTAACTAGAGAAGATAAGCTACTGAGAAAGGAATAGAGGCAGTCAAAGGGGAGAACATTCTTGAGGCTACAAGGCAAACTAACAGCAAAAATCTCAAAACACTACTTGCGGCACCTGAATCCCTATCCACTTCTCTATCCACTGGGCACATATTAGTCGCACTCATGGTATCACATCTTTTTGTCTTTTTTCTTTTCTTCAAAAATCCAGATATTATATTAATATAATTTCATTTCTTTACCAAGAGGGTGGTCAAACACTGGAACTGGCTTCCTAGAGAGGTGGTTGATGCCCCAAGCTTGTCAGTGTTTAGGAAGATTTGGACAATGCCCTTAATAACATACTTTGACTTAATCAGCCCTGAATTGGTCAGGCAGTCAGAATAGATGATGGTCGTAGGTCTCTTTCAACTGTACAGACTATTCAGTCTATTCTATTCTATATCACATAACACATTTTGCAAGAAAAGTGACATAGCATTGAGAAAGGTAGTCCAAGTCTTTCTTTAATTTACGTTATATTTTCTACAATGTACAAATTCTCTACACCCACCTTTTTCTCTATCTTTCCCTATTCAGAGCTCTTCTGTGCTTTGCAAGAAGTTCTGCACCCTTGATTGAGCTTGAATAGGTATATTCTGGAGGAGAAAAAAAATCTGCCATAATTTTGAACCAATGTACAATTCAGCTCTTTCTTTTACAAGAGCACAGAAGACTGGTAATATGGGAGATCAACAAAGATGCTGCTAAGAACTGACAGAATTATCATCTATTTACTCATAGCCATGGACAGATCTGACTAGCACAATTTCTTGCACCTCTTATCTTTATTGCAAGAACAGAGATCAGAGAAAACATTCCCCCCAACACACCACATCTTGGACACACTCCTCTTGGCGAATGCTGTGTTAAACAATGACAAACAGGGACACTAAGAGGACAAGCAAAAAAACCCCAAAACAACCAAAAACAAAAACAAACCCCAAAGCCCCCCCAAGCCCCCCAAAATACCCCCAAAACCCACCAAAAACCTAAACCCCAAGAGTCATTATTCCTACGAAATTACATCCTTACTGGTTACAACAAAATCTCCTTTTTGCTGCCCAGGTAATACTAATTTATAATACAACATTTGCAGAACTCAAAGGATAAATCCATTTATAAAGAAATCATTACCAATAGAAATTGTCCTAAGTAGCCCACTGAAAGTCTTTGAAATGCCATTATTTTCCACCTCAGACTCTAACTATGAATCTTCATCTTTCAGGCTCCTGCAACATCAACACTCCCACCTCCAAGTCACTGATCTAAGGCACATGATTTTCACCAGTTGAAAGCCAATATTTTTTTCTTGTGCTTACACACAGAAAGGCAGCATGATCATATATGTGGGATACCTCAACCAGGCTTGGGAGAGTTTCCCAGCTGGCCATGCATATTCCAACTAAAGAGATATTCTTTCTGTTGCTAAGACTGAAGACTTTTTTCTGTCTAATTATTAATTGCATAGAAGGAGAAAAAAAAATCAGTAGAAGAGTTCTATCTTGTATGTCCTGATAACAGGAAACAAGTAGACAGAAGCAAAATAGTTTGGTATTATGCCAACATGAGGAACTTGGACTCAAAGACAACACTCTTTTTTAAGATAATAGACATTACTGCTTAAGTGACAGAATAAAAAAAAAACACCCTCTGTCAGACACTGTTGTTAGGAGATTGAGTTCGTTTATGCATGGATATTTTAAACTTGGTAGTGTGCTGGCATTGCTGGGACATGAAAATTTTGCTTAGCAACACCTTCTGGTAATTCTCCTTCCAGTGGTCCTTGCACCTTTCTCTGAGGTCTTTCTGTTTCAGCCTATCTGTCACCACAATCTTACCAAAGGTTTGTTTTCTGCTTTGAGTCTGCAAGAAGGATGCTAACTGTGGTTCAACATGATGGATACTGTGCTATATGGAACTTCTGGTTTTTCTCGTGTAACAGTTTGTGCATGAAATGAAGATACCGTCAAAATAATTGTATCAGGCTTATAAGTAAATCAAGTTTTCCTTACAAGATAAAACCCCTCAGAATATCTCCTTACAGAATAATTTACCTACAGAAGGACGTAACTTCATGCCATCTGTTTAAAATTTTCTGTGTACTTTCTTCATGCTCTCCCTAGATGATTCTAGGAAACATGTCTTTTTAGCTCTGCCTGCTCCATTTTTTCTTCTCTTTAGGGAAAAAGAAAAAAATATTGCTCGGTTCAGGCAAGTAATCAACTGTCCTAAGACTAAATGAGATTAGGGCATGAATGCATTCTAATGGTGCAAATTATCTCAAGTCTGACAAGACAAGAGCTAATCTGACAGTCTTTTGTGAACACGTAAGGACAGCAATTTTCATAATACCAAAGATTATTCAAAAGCTGTATAGATAAATTGTACAAATACCATAGTCATTTTGCAGTATTAAAAAAAATACTTCCACTTTCATCTCCCAGTGCATCCTATTAAGATATTGAAATCAAGATAATTACCTTTTATTTTGACAGTAAATAGTAAGTAGAAGTCAGGATGAATCGTCCAAATTAATTAGAAGTAGGAAATGTTCAGTTCAAGGAAGTAATTTTTATTTAGTCTTTAAAAATAAAAGAATTTAAATTATATTAAAATACTATCACATTACATTTTTTGTCAAACTCATAACAAACATAAAATCATTAAAAAAATATATAGTTTTGAAAAGCTACCTGTTGGGAAGCAATTCACACAGGTAGGACAGGGACATCTTCTTTGTTGTTACCAAACTGTTTAAATTTTTGTAAGTTAATAGGAGTTATTGTACCTAAAATAAAAACATTTTAAACATCTTGTTCAATGCTGATGACTGGCATATATTTATTAGAAAACCACTACAAATAACCTGGCTTCCCAGGACCGAAACAATCAGACTAACTCGCTAGCAAACAGCTCCATCTAAGATCTTTGCATTTAATAGATGACTTGCTGAAGTATATTAATTAGACAAATGTAAACTAAGTAAGCAATGTTCATAGTTTATCCTAGCAACTATTTCAAGGTAACAGAAGTCTATAAGGTATCTTTCAATGCACTGATGGTGACACCTGAAATGTGTTCTGTGCAGTTACAAGTAATTCACCAAGTTACTTTTCTAAAGAAGTACTTCAGATGACTTAATAATTATTTATTTTTTAATATATATCTTGTACATTTAATGTTTGCTTTACATACAGCCAGCATGAGTACCATTCACAACTGCTTTCCTGTTTCTATTACCTTGCCCTGATTGCCTGCCTTTGGTACCTTTGGTACCCATATCCTCATATAACCTTTTCTATTTGCAGTCTTACTTTTCATGAACATCATCTGTTCCACGACTGTGCCTAGATGTCTGCCTTTGTGAAGGGTACAGTGGCAGAGGGTTACTGACTCATCAAGGTCGCAATTGCAGAGAAAGAAGGTCATTACCCTAATATAAGCTACTTGATTGAGTAGGAAAAAGCGTCTGTCCCCAGTCAGAAAACACCCCATCAGCAGAGTCAGAAATAAAAGCTAAATCTCTGAAGGCCAGAGTTTTATCTAGTTGCAATATAAGTCATGTTTAGATAAGTTGTTTTTTTCTACTATATGAATTTACAATTAAGGAACATTTAAGTATTTCAGGCAATTAAACATTAATCTTAGTTTTAATAACAGTCAATAGACAGGCAGATGTGATACGCAAATATAATTTTAATGTCTGGAGTACAATAAGAAAATCAGACTCAATCTGCCATAATAAGTAACTTTATTGCTGCCTAAAGGCTTTTGGGATCTTAATATGGAGCAGATGTTGAGGACTTCCCTAGTAATTATGGGAAGAACTAATTCTGTCCTCCCTCTCAGATATGCTTTTTGTGATCTGCTTTATTGCACTTGTGGTTACCTGACCACGCTTTTCACGAATTTGCCACATTCACAACGTTTTGAAGGAGACATTACATAGACAACATTTAATCTATGTTTTACCTGTATTGATAAACAGGATTATTCATGTTAAGCACTAGTGGAAGAATGGAAGAGTTGGATGTTTACCCTAATCTCTTCTAATAAGTCAATAAAATTGAACTGCCTATGGAAACCTTAAGTTTACTCACACTGAACTTCCCAACTACAGTACAGAGATGCACCACAGAGGGAAGGAGAGGAACATGGAAATGAAACTCACAACCAAGTAATGAAGCATGAAGATGTCTCAGATGAGAATGAGAATTTATTAGGGAGACGAAGCTGTCTTAAAGAAACAAGTTGAAAAATTGAGAAATGGGAAAAGCAGCAGTGTGGCAAATAACAGCCAGCGAGCATCAGCCAAGTTAACACAGAAAACTCAAAATCTGCCCAACAGGCTCCATTTGAGAGCTAACTGATGAGCACAATCCTCAGCAAGAAATTAACAAGAAGAAAACAGGATTGTCGATAAAAACATGGGATTGTAATGGACTTGGAAACACAACTACTTCTACTACAACTACATTTGCAAGAAAAAGCATCAAAAATAGAAAAATGGTGCTTTGTTACCTAAAGCCCTAGGAGAAAACAGCTAATTTTTATTTTTGTCAGAGTATCTTACTTGAAATGAAAGTTATTCATATTAAAGAGGAAAACAATGCTTACAAAATAGATCTTGAGCTTTGTAACAACGCCACCAATGTTATCTCATGAAAAGAAATTTTTCTGCTAATTTTAATGCGTGTGGATCTCAAGTTAGGTTTTAAAATCAGATGAAGTAGTACACTCTTTCTTAGAGGCCTGACCCTCATAAATTGTAGGATGTCACCATGCCCTGATTGCTTAATGACAACAACCAATGAACTGCTAGTACCTTTAACAAGAGCCTAACACAGAATTCCCTTTACCCTCATCTGCCATAAATGACAACAAATGTATAGACTTGCTAGAAGAAGACATGAATTAAGGGTTCTGTTTATTTCCATTTCAGGCATATGCATATTCACTGATCTTTAAAGTATTTTAGAAGAAAGACAGTAATAAAACTATTATCTTTACTATATGCAAAGTCTCATTAATTTGTTGTCAATGTGAATCATTATTTTATATATAAACAGGTTAAATTTCATGCCCAGCAACTGCCTACCACCCAACAGCACTTTCAGTGTTTGCAATGAAGCATTACAACCAGCTCAACTCTTAGCAATGAGTAGTAGTGTAATCCAACAGCAAAGTTATATTCATTACAGACTTAGTATCTATGATGGAATTCTTGAAAAAAAGCTCTACCCTAAAAATGGCACTCACATATATTAATGACTATTGTCACCTCTAATTTTCTGCTATGAAATTGTGAGACACACCAACTTATAAGATATATCTAGAGCACTCCTCATCAATTTTGTTCACGTTACAAAGTTTCTTTTACACAAGCACTGTTTCAGAGTTTATATCAAAAACACATCTTGTTTCTGGAAACTCCAAATCAATGACTTGTTCTAGAGCTCAATATAAGAACTAAATTTTTTAAAACTGTTTACCAGTGACTTGGCTGAAATTCGATTCCTTATGGATCTCCTAAATGAACAAATATAAGGCTACTTCAATTATTTGATTTCAAGTCTTTGTTGACCCTGAAAGGCCTTTGCTGATAACTCTCTACTAGTACTGTAATCATCCCTTTCTGTGAAATAATCCAAAATGATTTTTGGGCATTTTCCATTTTGCTGTCTCTGCAAACAAACAACAAAATGTGCCATTTCACCAAATTCAGCATTATTTGTTTCTAGCTCAGCACAAACATTTGATAAAGCTGTTTACCAGCATCAAGACCTCTAACAATCAACGTGACAAATGTGCAAGAGCTACCTGAGATCTAAAAGTAGCGCTGTTTGGGCAGCAGTATTTGCTTACTGCAACATGGCAACAGAGTACAGTATTCCAGTTGGAGTACTCCAGTTGATTAATGTGCAGCTCTACATGATCATGCTTATTCCACCACTAATAGCTCACATCTATACTCTGGCTACCAGTGCTGAATGATGTGGATCTGCTGTGTATTCTCTATTAACTTTTTCATCTCTATCTCATGGTCAAAATCTCTCTTGAACTCTACAGTGTATAAATATCCTTAGTTTCCTCCAAACTGCTTTGCTGCTTTAACTTGCCATGAAATGACAGAACCCTATCGACTATGCACTTTCTTGTTGTCTTGTCATTCAGTGACCACATTTTTCATGTCATTTCTAAATGCTTCTCTGTTCCACACTGAAATGAAGGGTAATGCTACCAGGTATAGATAAGGTTGGCTTCTTAAACAACCAAAGCATTGGGTGAGGCCAGACACATGATTCAGATATGAAGGACTGCTCTGTATATGAATTTTATGAGGTCGAAGTACATTGGGTTTATGGTAAATGGGTTAGCTTGGCAAAATCTGCAAATCATAGCAATAGTATAATATCAGTTACTCTGATCATGTCTGAGATTAAAAGCAGTCACTTCAGCTGCCTTCTATACTGTCATTATAAGGGAAGTGAGTTCTTACTCTATATGCTGCTAGAAAACATAAAAATCCGTTAAGGCCATTTTATTAGTCACGTAGGGCAGAAACCCCAACATTTTAACATAATATTAACTCTGCTATTAGCCAAATCCTGCTAAATTCCCAACGTATTTGTCAATTGACGGTAGGTAATGAAACAAAAGTAAGATCAACAGTTCAGAAAAGAAAACACAAACTTCTTAAAATTTTTGTTAATATATTGAAATTAACTGAGGGTATTTTAAGTGCCACTGATATTACATATGCATAGAATATTTTAGCAAGGATTATATTATGAAGTCAGTTAATTCCCTACCTGCTGCACATAAAGTATTCATTCAAATTAACTTACAGATTAAACCAACCCCAAACACAAAAGTAGGGTGGTTCTCTTATGGTGGCCATTTTAAATAGCCGAAGCTTTGTTTTTTCCTCTGTTGACTATAAAGGAAACACTGGAAAACGTTTTGCCATGTTGAATTTAAACCTTGTGAAAGGGGAACTCAAACTGAATTTATTACACAGGACTTTTACTTTATTTTGCAAGTAGACTCGGCAAATTAGAATGCTCATTAAATTGAATCGAACTTGTGTCATCATCTAAATTCAGGCTTTCATCCAAATTCTACTTTTCTGTAAAAGTTCTCATGGAGCTCTATCTTCAGAGGATGCCTGTATAGTTTAAACAGGGGACAGATGTGCTTGACATACTGTTGATACTTCTTTTTACCTCTCTGATAAGTGTATCTAGGTGGAATTTCATGGAGCCTCATGAAGTATTTACCAGATTGGCTCTTTTAAACTGCTTTTTTGACATAAAATATTCTTTTTCTTCTGTTCATTACATCATGTGAGCTTTCAATTGGGATTATAAAAAGAGAGCTTGGATAAATACTTCTTTACAAAAACTATGAAATCACAGACTGTGGTGACATATCTCCTTCTAGGGCCTCACAAGAATGGTTTTGGTTTTATGCCTAGAAAATGAAACAGTAGTGCAGTTCCTATCCCTGTATCCATTTGACTTAGTGCAAGACCCGAGTTTGCAGGGGAAACTCAATGACTTTAGCACTTAATTATCTGTTTTTTCAAAAGCATGCACTACAGAGATCTAAGAAAAAAATCTTTGTGGGCCAAACAACTTTTTTTACTACACCCAGAAGTCCAAACCTCTGAGGTATACAGAGCTGTGACAGGATAGAGGAGATATGAGGATGTATATAAAAAAAGAACAGGTACATCCAGTTATGCCTTCTTCCAGCTTTCTGAATTCAAAGGTTTTTCTTCCGCAGATGTTGCAAGTGATACCAATCTCCTTTTCTGGGCCTGAATTGTACTATCTAGATTTAGTCTATCTCCAGGCACGTGGACTCACAGCACAAAGAATAAACAATCTTTCACTATATTGTCAGCAGTCCACCTAAGGATAGCAAGAAATATCTTAGAGTTGCTTCTTGTGCTACTTTTAAAAGGATAACACATATGTAATTTAATAGTTTCAGACCACTATCCAAAAACATCTCACTGCATATACACAGAATTGTGAACATTATTGTAGCTCAGTTGTCATAACACTGGCTAAACAAATTGCTTATTTAAATCATTTAAAGAAAATACTTGTATCGACCAAACGTTTCTTTAATAGATTCCAGATTATTACTCTCTGCTTCTGCCCCCAGTTACAGGTGCTATTACGTTCTGCAATGTCATGTATATTCCTTCACATCTTTCTCCACTTTCATATGTTGTCCTTCTAGTCATTGCATGAGAGAATCTGTGGAACCAGCAATTTATCCTGCTATCTTTGGTATCACTTTCAAATTTACTCTCTTACAGCATTAAAAAATATTGATGTTTTAGTGATGCAGCTACTTTAAATTGCCCAACAACATTTCTCTCAATGTTGTGCTTTTCTGTGCATCTGTCTCTCTCTTTTTGTAGGGCAAGACATTAGAGAACATTAAAACATTCATTTGTTTTGTTCTAACTAGTTGGTCGTGCTTTTCTCTACAACCAGAGCCAGAGAGAGTTCTCATGCAAGTTATCGGAAGAGAACTGTATAATTTTAGGAAGCCACAGATCTACCCGCAGACAAAATAAATGTGCATATCACCAAGTTGCTTCACCACTTTGACAGGAAAGCCAAGATTTTAAAAGCTTATTGCTTCCCTGTATCTTTTGCCACAATTATCTGATTACTAAAATTGATATTGTAATGGAACCAAGGCACTACATGTTTCTTTTGTCACTGAATGACATCTTTTTTCCTTTTGGGACAGTCCTTGTAGGAGTGTGTTGTGATCACAAATAATTTTTTCTTCAACTGCTACAACTATTAGGATTAATGGTTTTCAATTATTAACCTTGTCACTGTATCAGCTTCAGAAGGACTGTACTGGAAAATCTTTTCTCAAAAAAAATCAATGTACAAACCACTATGAGAAACAAGTCAAACACTGTTATTGTGGACCTGGATGTTTATTTTACTGCCTACTTGCATTAACAAATACAAGATTTTAGAAAAAAGCTCCAGTCAAACCCAGAAATGAAACTATGTTTTTTTTCCTTTTCTAAAAATATCCAGAACATTTTTAGTTAGCAAATATTCTTCTCAAAACCCAGACTCAATTTTCACATTAATATATGTCTTTCCAAAGATTTAGTTATAATCTGGNGTACTCTTCTAAAGCCAGATACTACTGGAATACTACAGTATTACTGTAATTATTTGAACATATAAAGTTCCCCTGTGACAACCTGGCTTACTTGTGACATAAAGACGTTATTTAACCTCAAAGGCTACTTTTAGTTGCTTAAAAAACACATTTTTTTTTCTTTCTGATAGACTGTGTGTTAGATGAAGCAGTGGTTTTAGGTGTATTCAGAAAGGAAGATGGGCACTAATTCTAAGAAATGCTACCACACATTGAATCTTTTATTATGGTTTTGAAATTAATGGCTCAATTACATGATATGGCAGCCCTGTTTTGTTTTGTTGGGTTTTTTTAATTAGACTTCCATTATGACTTGATGTATTGGAATTTTTTAAGTTTTTTAAAACAGTGTTTCATGAATGAGTATGCACTATTTATTGCCATTATTTTGATAGCAAAAAGTTGGGGTTTATCATTGGTAATATAAATACTTTGATGTATAAAATAATAGTGATTTTTAAATGCTTCTTATTTCTTTTAATGTTATCAGCAAGGCACAAGTTCAGTTCATATTTTTCTTTTATAAAATTATTCCTACAAGTGTTATCGTATGGTATTAAATTTCTTTTCCATTACAATAATTTTCTGGTGATTTTGACTTCCATATGCATAAATGCATTGCAATAATAAAAGCAAAATACAAAAAACAAAAGCAAACAAAGCAAAAAACAAAAATAAAATGTCAGTGCTTCCACCATTTCATTTAAACTTTTTAATGAATAGTTCAATAAATATGTAAATGCTTGCCATATTATTTACATTTACAGTAAACATACGAATCCTATTTGAACTCTTGCTTTATACTCCAAATTTATTCATCTGTATAGAAGAACTCTTCATATAGGCTGATTACAGTTATGGCTTATCTGATACAGTAGAGAATCGTTCCCCCAAGCAGTTTTATACAAAAATACTTGCACCAATAATAAGGTGGTTCATGATGTTTTGCATTCTGCACAAATAATTGCAGTGATCTTCAGTCTTTGTGAGAAAAATTATTTTGCCACAGCTGAAAATAGTTCAATAATAATGACATTCGTTCTTCGATCAAATATTACGGTGAGATACCTCCTTTGTGAAAATACAGAAATACTAGTAACTTGCATGGAAATACATTCATATTATCAACATGGTCATTACAGAGGAAGATGTATGAGGATGTAAACTATTGGCTAGCTCCATACAAAATACAGATGAGTAAAATTTACAATTTCATTCTGAAATATTTTGACTTATTGCTATGTATAAATAAAGAATGTCTACCTGTGCAGGCAAAAAAAAAAGTTTCACTCTGCTCTGCAAAAAGCCATTACTCGTTGTCGATGAAAGGCAAGATCTCCCACTGAGTGCTTAAAAAAAAAAAATCTTGGTAGGTGAATTTTGTAGTTATACAGCCATTCAAATCTCATAGAAGCTGACAGCTGGTTTTTTTTTTTTTCTCAAATAAAATGGCATACAGTATTCAACATTCATAGTTCTCTGAGAACACATTTCATTCTGATTCACATAATAGTTATCCTTTCTTAGCTGAAGCTGCTACTGAAATAGTATTTCTCGAAAATATCACAATCTGGTATGTGAAGTGCAGTTAAAACCTACAGTGTGTCATTTGAAAAGCCTGGAAAACAGAAAGCTGTTTACCTTACTCATGAGAATCACCACACTACCAAGAAGAGAAGATACATACTTGTGCACCACATACATTAGAAATATTAACTAAATGGCAGCTGCCAAATTAGCTCTAAATTTTCACGTTGATTTTGTTTGTATTCCACTATTCATATGTATTAACAGCAACATTTTTTTCGCTGTAAGTCACATCAGCTTATATTAAGGATTTCTGCAAGAACATAGACTATACACTGTTATATTGACATTTATTGCCAGTTTTATTTGCAATTTTATGTGTGTCATTTCAAAATACTTAGTATATGTCTATTTTTTTAAGACAATATCTTTATGTGATGGTGCACTTGCCAAAACAATTCCTATTCTAAAAATGGGAATTTGTTCTACTTGATTTATGTCAGTGAGATGTGACCGATGGAGGATCTAATGACAGGTAATATTTCATATGATGCAGTGCTTCTTTTATAAACACAGCACACGTTGCCTACATATTACATACTGTCAAAAGTGCCAAATAAAATTTGCTAAACTTGTCAGTAAAAAATGAAATAAAATTCCTCAGTAATGGCAGCTCAAAGATTCTATTTAGGTAGCAAATATTTCTTATCTGGGAGATATTTAGCCACATTTGCTTGCAATATCAAGCAGAAATTAAGAAATTTAGAAGTTATTCATTAGCTTCACAGTAACATACAAAAAGAAAGAGCAAACTAAAAGGCCTAATCAGCAAAGTCTTATGGAAGGTAAATAGCTAAGCATTTTCTAGCACTCAGGCTGCAATGTTACCATTTTCACCAACCAGTAACTATTCTCCATGCCCAGCAGTAGTTAAGAATTGGCAACAACTAATAGTGTATTTATAAATACTTCACATTTCTTCATTATGCAGTTAATGAACTGAGTGAGAGTTGGAAGCCTTGAGAATATGAGCCTAATACTTCATATGACCCTCAGAAAAGGTTGTCCAACACTATATAGCTGTGCTGTACTTCAACAAGAGAGGGGTTTTGCCCTGACCAGACCGGTTTCCTTCCAGCAACCCCATGAGTGCTGATGTTTGTTTCTTAAGATATAAAAATTATAAATGTTTAAACAAAGCTGTACTTAAAATGGATAAAGCATCAAACTTGAAAGATGTAGAAAAAGAGGTAAATAAAAGTGTGATAATACTAAAGTATTCAGAGTACTAAAAATGAGGGCTGACTGGAAAAAAACTTCAAAAGGATGTCAAAGTACTGAACAGTCAGGTGACAAAATATCAGGTGAACTTGAATGGTGATAAATATTAGAAGTAATGCACTGAAAGGCAAGAGAGTCCTACTACACATAGACAGTGATAAACTCAGGAAAGGAGTTCTAACTCCAAAAATAGCCAGTAGCGCTCAAAAACTCAATGAATCCAATACTTCAGGAAAGGAACAGAAAAATAAACAGAACCATTATAGTTCTGTACAGACCTGCAGTATGCCTGCAATCAAAGTTATAGAAAGGAAGACAGGCTAAGACTGTCAAGCATGAAAAAGACATGACTGCAGAGGTATATGATAGATGACTTTATAAGTAACAATGTGAAATAGCTAAATGAAAATCTCACATGGCAGTTCAAAATAAAGAAGTGATGGAACTCGATCATGCTTACTGTACTTAAATGTTGGAATTTATTCTCTCCAGAGTGGTGCAAATATCAAAAGTTTGTCTAGGTTCAAAAACTGATTAGACAAACTCACAGAAGAAAAACTTACCCTTGGGGTTCTTAAACTCAAACACCACACATGGTTGAGAAATTTCATTTAACAAAGTTTTCATCAGACTACCTTTAGGCTGGAGAAACTAAAGAAGATAATGACACCTTTGAAAGAAAATAAAAAAGCTATGCAAAAGGATGTAAGAACTATAGTCTTAATGGGAATACAGTCCTAAGAAATTAAAGAAAAATAATAGGACACTAACACCAGAAGACTTTTTGATATAACTGATGTTTATGGAACTTATGAAAATACATTAAAGACATTATAACAGAGAGGTATATTCAAACTCTGTATCTGTTTTCAAGATTAACAACTCCATTAAGAAAATTGATTTTTTTCTGAAGAAAGCTTTCAGTAGTATTTAGTTAGTGAGCTAAGATAATCAGTACCTTAATTTCTGTGCTTTGAAAATTATAACTGCAGCAAAAATGTAATGAAGCATAGATTATACTCTTTGACTTCCTAAAATGAATAAATAATAGTTACAGCTGAGTTAGGAATTTAAGAGAAAGCTGTTTGAAGAACAGATCATTTTATAAGGTCCTACTCATTTAAGCCATTAGGCTCCTTAGGAATAGCTATCAGTTGTGTTCATCACTCCATGAAGGTTACCGGAACACTCTCTCAGATGAACACTTTACAACAGTCAATGAAATCCAAACATCACCTTCTTAAAGCCTTATCCTGTTAAGTGCAATAGGCACCCTCACCAGAATTCGAGGCATAGTGAGTTGGTAACTAAATAATCTTGGGTTGGTATTTTCTCTTTTTTAAGCATATGAAACTTGTTCTGTACAATGGATAACACAAATGTTTAACACATCTAAGTGCTAAACTGTCATCTGCCAGCTACAATTCCTTTTACCTTTTAAATATAAAAGAGAGAAAAATACCTTTCTCCTTTAGGTTTATAGTAAGGCAATGGCTGACAACCCATGTGCATTATGGTGAACATAATTGTCTTGTCAGTATTTACCAACTGTATTATGTACTCTTCTAAAGCCAGATACTACTGGAATACTACAGTATTACTGTAATTATTTGAACATATAAAGTTCCCCTGTGACAACCTGGCTTACTTGTGACATAAAGACGTTATTTAACCTCAAAGGCTACTTTTAGTTGCTTAAAAAACACATTTTTTTTTCTTTCTGATAGACTGTGTGTTAGATGAAGCAGTGGTTTTAGGTGTATTCAGAAAGGAAGATGGGCAGCATGACCACTATTCTGTCATGTAACTAGGAGCATAGACCTCAAAAAAAAAAAAGAAATGGGAACTAGAGAAGATAGCTTGTTCTCCCATCTTAACCATTGATTTAATTCCAGACTTCATTAGGAAAAGTCATTCTATGTCTGAAAACCTCTGTTAGGAGGAAAATATATTTCATTGTTAAAAAACACTTCATCTGTCAAAAACTAGTATTAAAATTAGATAAAACCCAGACATCTTTTTTTTTTTTTTTCAGAAAGTAGCATCCCTGACCAAACCAGAAAGAGATGTGTTGCATATTACATGTGTTCTCCTGGACTAAAAACAGCAGCAGCTTTGCATCTAAAACTAGAGGTTTTTACTTTATCCACCAAAAAAACCCTCTGGTATGTAAGTTATAGCAGCTTCATTTATTTTTTGGCTGGTTTATTCCCTGTCCAAGAAATAAAATCTCTAGAACAGCTGACAGCCCAGAGTGCTGCATTTCTTACTTGCCTTGTATCCAAATAGTTATTTCATTAGTGGTCAGGATATTCCTGATGACATACTACAGTATGTCTCTGTGCTCCAGGTGATGTTTTATCCGTGTTTAAATTTTTATTTTTAGGGCAATTTTATTTTTTGGTGATAGCACCAAGCTGAACCCAACTTGACATGCAGACATATCCATTACACTTAACTCTCCTCAGCTGGCAGTTTTGTGGTCAGAAACCAACAAGATTACAGTATCTTATAACAAACCTGGGTCTGTTAAGCCTGGAGAAGACTGAGAGGAGATCTTATAAATGCTTATCAATATCTAAAGGGTGGGTGTCTAGAGGATAGAGCCAGACTCTTTTCAGTGGTGCCCAATGACAGGACAAGGGGCAATGGGCACAAACTGGAACACAGGAAGTTCCACCTGAACATGAGGAGGAACTTCTTTACTGTTAGGGTAACGGAGCACTGGAACAGGCTGCCCAGGGAGGTTGTGGAGTCTCCTTCCGTGGAGATATTCAAAACCCATCTGGACGCATTCCTGTGCAACCTGCTGTGGGGGCACCTGATTCAGCAGGGGGGTTGGACTAGATGATCTCCATAAGTCTCTTCCAACACCTACCATTCTGTGATTCTATGATTTTTCTTAACAATAACTTGTACCTTGGCTTTAAGAAGCTACCACATTGCTGTAGTTACTCACTTTGAATATCTTATCTAGTGAAGTTTATAACTTCTCCTTTTCTCCTCTACAGATTCTGTCTTTTTGTAGTTACACATTCGTAAGTTCCATAGAACAATTTACAGCTTTTAGATTGTCTGAGGAGTCGTTGACATTCTCTAATATTTTACATTTTCTCAGAGACACTGAGAAGGGCTACTCTTAGAAACAGGACACTGAAGTAGGAAGATCTTTGGTGTGATCCAGCACAGGTCCTCTCATACAGTATAGTCAGTCTCCAGTTTTACATGACCTTGATGCACAGTCTGTGCTGATAATTTTTAGTCTTTACATTAACAAGCAAACAGATACCACCACCCCCATATTATTAATGAAATTACTTTGCAAGTATAATATCTCAATCAGCATGACATAGGAGGAAGAAGTAGGAGAGGGAGGAATACAGGGTTTATTTTCCTTAACATAACATTGTAGCTTAAATATTCCAGAGTATTCCCGTACTTGCTTTTACTGTTAACATTATGTTCCCTCTTTCTTACGCTTTGTCTTTAAATGTCCTTTAAACCCCTTCTTTAGATCTCCCAGTGCTCTGTGCATAGTTTCTGTACCTGGTATGGGCAGTGAAACTGTGCCTGGTAATATATGCAAGGTAGTTCAATTTGGTTTTCATGTATGAGGAGATGGTCAAGCCATTAAAGTGAGTGGATGATGCAGTTTTCTGTTTAAAATATAAAAGTGGACGAAGATTAATCAGTGCCATGACATGAGTGCTGATGAACATTCATTACTAAAATCAGCAAATATTTTAGAAACATTATATAATCTAAACAGAGCACAAGCAGACTATCCAAAGGATACCAAGAGGATGTGGACTGTCACTCAATAGTTCTGCATGCAGTATTTCACGCTTGCTACTAAAAGACTACACTTTAAGTCACTAACTCTGTACGGGAGTTCCATAGTCCCAATCTACATTTTTGTATGCATTCTTGTGTAGGTATTGTAGTCAGAGAATGAAAGAGGTCTCTTACACAGATTTTCCTATTTGGTAGCATAATTCGGTGAAATTACTCGATGGTACAGATGAACTTTTCAAAAATAATACAGTTACATATTCTGATGCTCTGCAACAGGTCCAAATACATACACTTATTAAGCTCCATATCTCACTGTCCAAGTGGAGATAAGTGATGTGTGACGTTCCTCAGGGGTTGATGTTGGGACCAGCACTGTTCAACATCCTTGCTGGTGACATGGACACTGGGATTGAGATCACTTTAAGCAAGTTTGCCGATGACACCAAGCTGTGTGGTGTAGCTGACACACTGGAGGGAAGGTAGCCATCCAAAGAGCTCTCAACAGGCTTGAGGGGTAGGCCCATGTGAACCGCATGAAGTTTGACAGTGCCAAATGCAAGGTCCTGAACTGGCGTTGGGGCAATCCCAAACACAGATACAGGCTGGGCAGATCATTCTCTGCTTAAGAGCAGCAGCAGCAGGATTGAGAGCAGCCCTGAGGAGAAGGACTTGGGGGTGTTGGTTGATGAGAAGGTCAGTGTGAGCTGGCAATGCATGCTCACAGCCCAGGCGGCCAACCATATCCTGGGCTCCATGAAAAGTATCACGACCAGCAGATTGACGGAAGTGATTCTCCTCCTCTACTCCACTCTCGTGAGACCCCAGCTGGAGTCCTGTGTTCAGCTGTGGGGCCCCCAACGTAAGAAGGACATGGACCTGTTGGAGCAAGTTCAGAGCAGGGCCACAAAGATGATCAGGGGGCTGGAGCACCTCTCCTGTGAAGATAGGCTGAAAGAGTTGGAGTTGCTCAGCCTGGAGAAGAAGCTGCTCTGGGAAGACCTTATAGCAGCCTTCCAGTACCTGGAGGGTACCTGCAAGAGAGCTGGGGAGGGACTTTTCACAAGGGCATGTAGTGATAGGACAAGAGGTAACGGTTTTAAACTGAAAGAGGGTAGATTTAGATTAGGTATTAGCAAGAAATTCTTTACGATGAGAGTGGTGAGACACTGGCACAGGCTGCCCAGAGAAGTTGTGGATGCCCCCTCCCTGGAAGTGTTCAAGGCTGGGTTGGATGGGGCTTTGAGCAAGGCTGCCTAGTGGAAGGTGTCCCTGTTAATGGCAGGGGGGTGGAACTAATTGTTAAGTTCCTTTCCAACACAAACCATTCTATGATTCTGTGAAATTAAAGTAACTAGTCACATAGATCTAAATGACAGCCATACATCAAAGAAAAAAGAAACCTTTAAACCTTCCTGGAAAAAATAACAAAGCATAACATGAACAACACCTAAAGAAAAAGCATTGATCAATATAATTTGTGGGAGGCTAATATACCTGACTTCCTAGTCTACATTTTGATACGTGTTAAAGAGAAATTTTTTGTGGCTTGCCTGTATACAAACTGGAATTATAGACAAGAAGGTGTCTTCATACTTTTTAAAGCAAAGAATGCAAGCATTCAAGTACCTTTTAAAGTGAACAAATGTGTTTATATTTAAGCTGTTTTCCAACAAGCTATGCATATTACAACCCATTTCATAGTTTAATGATGTTCAATTTCAAGTATGCTAACCAGTGGCAAACCATGACTTGTTAACAGTAGAAAAGCTGTCACACAGCTTGAGTGACATGAGGATATACATCCTTAATTGTTTTGTTAAACACACCAAATACATGGTGACAACTACTTTGAGAACCATTTTAGATATATACTCCCAGGGTGGGTTGCTAATCACCTCTTCAAAAAGGTCAGGCAGGTCATGGACCAGCCTATCCATCTGGTAACAGCCAATAAATATTGTTTATCCTTCACATTCAGATGATTTTCTTGACACTTCAGAAACCTGCCTTTAAGCAATCTTCTCACTCTCATTCTCAGACAGCAGATACACAGAGTGACGTGAAAAATTTTGATCTAAGACATACAAGTTCCCTCAGCGTCCAATTTCTTTGTGGCTAATTTTATTCCTCTTAGCGATAAAAACCATGTAAGAAAAGTCTTTTTCCATGCATACAAAATATGAGCAGGCAGTACCTTGCCCAGCCTGGATATCGGTGCATATCATATTCTGTTAGTCCACAGAATAGATAGTCAATTGATTAGTGTGACAGGAACAATGTATGTTAATGCTGTATGGATATAGTTACGACACGGATAGATCCCCTTAATCACTAGCTGGTAATAGACTTTCATAAAATTCTGTAGTGTAAATAATGTCCACTGAAATTCTCACATTTTTAATTAAAAGGAAGACCATTATTCATTACAGATTTTGGCATGACTTATTTAATGAAACATTTATTTCTTCTGCCTAATTGAAAAAATGTTATCAGCACATAGAAAGCTGTGCTAGCTAAATCCAAGAGAAAATCCATGCTTTGCATTTAGGAAGAGTGAAGAAAATAAATTCTGTTTTACTATGAATCAAATCTCATTAGTTATTAAAATATTTACATTTGGGAACTAAATAGATAATTTATACATATCCATATAGCTCATAGTATGGATGCAACACTGTATCAACAAGACAATAAAGAAAATGGCACAAAGCTCTAAAGAATCTTCTTCACGAGTCTGTTATCCATTTTGGCGTTTTTAACTGTTCATAGATGTATAGTGTTGGGAACTTTATCAGCATAAGTAGAAAGTAGATACTCGAGAAATATTTATGCTCATGAATCATAGAACCACTGAGGCTGGAAAAGACCCTTAAGATCATCAAGTCCAACAGCAAACCTAACACTGCCAAGTCCACCACTAAACCATGTCCCTAAGTGACACAACTACACATCTTTTGAATACATCCAGAGATGGTAACTCAACCACTTCCCTGGGCAGCCGGTTCCAGTGCTTGATAACCCTTTCAGTGAAGATATTTTTCCTAATATCCAGTCAAAACCTCCACTGGAGCAATTTGAGGCCATTTCCTCTTGTCCTATGAATTGCTACTTGGGAGACGAAATTGACACTTACCTTGCTACTACCTCCTTTCAGGTATGAAAATCTGTTCTCTGTGAGCCTTCTATAAAACATCTTCTATGTTTCTTCTATCAGATGTTTACAGTGCAGCACATACAAAAAAAAGCTTATTTTTTTTAAATCTTGACTTTCATAAATTAGAGATTTAATCATATACATAATTTGAATCCAAGTGTATAGTAACATTGCAAGTATTCAACATCTAAGTGGTAATCTCTGGGTTTCTCTCCCAGATAAAGCCTCTAGTACCAACTAAGGTGTTCCAGTCATACTTACTTCCCATCCAAAGCACATTTAATATTTCCTCAATCATCTATTAGAATTTTGATGCAGGTTATCTAGAATTTACCAAAAAAATGAAGATTAACCTTGTTACTACAGTCTCCACATTACTTCTGTAAGGAAAGGGGAACTTAACACCATAGTTCTCAACAATCATTTGTGATTTCACTACAAAACTTGAGTCAATCAATCCCCCTGTGTTTTTTGTTTGTTTGTTTTAATTATTGCAAATAGCATACTAGCCAGATGGAAAACACATGTGTGATTTAAGGAAATGATGTTGGCAATGCACGTAACATAAAAGTCTGCAACACCTAGTCTTTCCTTTCAGCCTTCAGTGTAATGATTTGGTTTCAGAACTGCTATTGGTAGGCTATTTAAAAATGAATTTTAACAGTGTTGTATGTTGCAGATAAGAAGCAAACCTAAGTTATTTTCTTTATCTCTGAAACTCTGTATTGCTAGCCAGTAAAAAACAAAACTTAAATGAGGTATTTTAACAAACCATCTTTTGTTTCTCAGATCAAAAATATCTAATTGACTGTTTATTATGTTGCAGATCAACATTCAACTGCTAATAATAAAAAAGAAAAAAAATAGAATTATCTTAGAACTCAGTATCTTTAGTGTGATTTGGGTTTTCCTAGGATTTCTTTGGGCACTGTAACTTGGCTTGTAAGGAGCTGATATTTTATTCACTGCCTCATCAGATGTGAATATTCCTGTGCATGCTATTCCACTTTTAAATATTTATACATATGTTTCTTCTTAGAAACTTGGAATATTTCTATCAATGACTACTGACATATGATTAGAGAAGAGATGCCCACTTTTTTAACTCAAGTCATCAGCTAGTCAAAAAGTTTTAGTTCTAAAGTTTTTACAGGGCTATTACTAACAGCAGATTACTCTACCACATCTTCCTGAGAATATATCCTGAACAGTGACATTCACATACCCTATAAGCTGCAAAAGGATGCTATGCCATAACCCTCATGCTGTGTATAGCACAGAGGGTTTATTGCCTCTCTGTGAATTCAAAGATGAATAGTAAGCCAGTGACATGTGAAGAGATCACCACCTTGTGCCATTCAGTTCCTTTAGAGCAGAAACTGTCAAAAAGAGTATTCCCCTTTCACAGTCTCACATGTGGCACTGTGGAAATGCTGAGGGTACTAGATTTACGCTGACTTGCCAATCCATTAAAAGATTATCGTCTATCACAATTCTGTTCCACGCAATGGTTATGGGCTTCAAAGAACCTCACAGAGAAGTTTGAATTTTTTATGTACTACTCAAATCCCTGTGCTGTGGCTGATGGGGAATAAAAAAGGCCTTGTATTGTGGCAGAGGAGGAGATAGTCAGATATACCTTCATATTGTCCTTTCCAAAGATAATGTTGAAGGTATTAATAGCTATGGATTATAATCCACATTTCAAAAACGCATCCTTAAAAGTAAACATTCAATTATGACCTTTAATTCTTCTTACATCAGCCACAAAAGACCTTTCCAGAAATATTTAGCCCAATGACACTTGTTTTATGTTAGCCCTTGCTCATTCAAGCTTCTTGAACACGTCTGGAGGGTTCTTAAACAAATTTTTTGACACTATTGATGGAACTTTTCTGACAGGTCATTATGCAAATGGTAGAGAATTCATGAGCTTTTCCAAACATGCCTAGAGACTCATGTTCATCAGAGTTCAGTGCTAGCTAAGAGATTGCTGCAGCTCTAATTAAAATGTAAAGTAATTCTAAGCATACAACCTTTGTTAAATTAAATGCACTAACTGATTAAAAAAAATGTTTCAATTATAATAATAGTTTACCAAAAGAGAATAATATGTTTGCATTTAATGAAAATAAGGAACAATTTTATACCACAGAGTATCCAAAAGCTAAGTGGAAAAAGACCATTTTAAACAAGTGGCAGCACATGTAAAGGACTCCTTATTGTGATGAAGAGATTATTAAGACACAGTTTTAATGCAAACTGCTATGGTGTCTGGATGGAATTTCTAATGAAGCACACATTATACCCTTCTGATAATATTATTGTTGTTAACAGTGTTTCAATGAAAACCTAAAATATGGGAATAATTATAATGCTTCATAGAGAAGTGATTTTCAAATCTCAAGTCAAGGTCAAAGGCCAAAATGATTCTTTTTAATAGCAACAACTTCTCTTTATATGATTTCAATGTAACCTATAGCTGTACATTTCATACCCTATAGAAGTAGAAGGCGTAATCCCACTATATATTAACTTATATTTGGATGGTGGTTTTGTAAATGTCTGTTGCCCCAAAGAGGTTGAAAGAAGCAAAGAGAATACCAACAAAGAGTTCTCAGGAAAGGTTTAGACGTTGTAGAATAGGACAATGTTGTTACTCTTATTGGGAGCAATAACAAACTTATGCTCACATCTTGCATACCGTACTCAGTTGTATTCCCCAAATCACATACTGTGAGACAAATATGGCAACAATGAATAACAGTGCAGAACTCTATATGGGTACTTCTATACAACATAAATATGAAGAGCATTTACTTAACAATAAATTAACCTATATAAAATATATACAGAAAGAAGCATAATAGAGAATAAAATTATGAGAAATAAATAAAAATATTGGAAGATTCTCTTCAGAGGCTCTGTAGGAATGCATAGAAACATATCTGTCTCACAGACTATCTTTAAAACAGCATGAACCTAAAATCTGTCTCATACACCGACTTAGCCATTGAGGAAACACATGCATGTGGCTGATTCAGTTTTGCAAAGTGCAAGTCATATTAAGAAAGCAAATACGTCATTGCAAACTCCCACTTTTGTTAGAAAAAGTGCAAAAATATGTCACATATTTCAGAACACCCTAAACTTTGCTTCTAGCATAAGAATAGCTTATAGTTTATGATCTTCCTTCGTTGTTTCTGTTTCTTTTCACCTCCTCCAACAATGGGGTACTCTAAGATTGGTGCTGTCAAGCAAGCAGCAGAATTTAGTCGCTTTCTGGACCAGTGGCTCCCTCTCTTGAGGACTCAATGGATTAGGGCCTCATCAACTCACACATATGAAGATAGAGAGGGTGATCAATGATGCATCGCCTAAAGACCTGCAGCAGCATTTCTTAGCAACTGATATGGAGAACAGTTTTTCTTTATAACAGCAGTAATGTAATCTACAGGATTCTAAAATTTTGCGTGTCTCCTGTGTAAACCTTCATAGCCAAACTTTTCTCTTATATGTATGCGACCTATGTTAACACAATGCAAAGCACATTTTCCCTTCCAAAAGGTCATGATACAACAACTTCCAGATAGAGAGCTGCTTTTATATAGCTAATACATGGCAGAAACACCAGCTGCTAACGAGCGAAATCCATGTTCTTTAGTCTTACATCCAGTGAGCAAGCTGACAAAGACATTATGTCTGATTTAAGGGTCTCACTCTCAGAATTGTCTTGAAACACATTAATCCCCAGACTTTTAAGCACATGCTTAACTTTCAATGTAGCATTAAAATATACCAACTTCAATGGGACATAACCTAGGCTTTAGCCAGGAAAACTGCCTTACTGCTATACATCTCTGAGTGAACTGAAGGAATCAGTCCTAGAACTGGTAAGTACAACAACTTTCACCAGCGTGAACCCAACACAAACTATTCCTAACCGTACTCTCTAGCAGTTAACTCCCTTGTTAATCCGTTTGTAAAAATAAAACAAGGGAGAAGTTCTCAGGACAAAATTGTAAGTCAGAATTTCTGCATGGACGAAAACAGGGTCGAAAGACATCAAGACTGACTCCCAGCATGTAAAGGAGTGACCGGTGGTCTGCTTCATCCCTAACTACTGTCAATGCTTTTCATAGACAGATAATACCTGCTGTTTGTGTTTGTTATATTTAAAAATAAAAGAACAAATCCTTCTCTTAAAAAGTAAACTAAAAATAAAATTCTTAAAATTTTCTGGTAGATAGTGTTAACATTCTCTTCTCTGTCTGACTTCTCTGCTTCTTAAGATCTTCCATGAAAATGCAAACCCATGTACAACTGTGGGTTCTGAAAATATGCTTCAATGGGTATTCAACCATCCTATGTTTGCAGCCCTGTAACTGTGTGACTCATCAGCATATTCTTTCAGCATTGAACTCAGTAATGTTCCTCAGCTCAGCAAATATTTTATTTTTCACCAGTGCCAGAAAAAAGGTGAGTATGACAAGAAGTGGAAAAGATTTTCAGTATGAGTTCCTTTTTTGCTTCCACCTTTTTCCTTTTATTTTTTCCATGTGTTATATACTCAGAAGACAAAGTCTTACAGCCCTGTAACTAAATATTTCTGCATTTATTTTTCTGAAAAGTGTTTTTCAGGGTCTCGTACTGCTTCCTCTGGTTTTGTATTTCAATTTATCTTTGTGAATGGTAGGAAAGATTGAAATTTGGTTTTGAGGTGTTAGATTTCTTGTCAGTCCTGTATTGTCCTTTGCTTCTTTATGGCTTTCAGCTGTTCACATAGCATGAAGAGAGGCTAAGAGGATAAAATTCTATTCAGGCAGATGAGGATGGAGAACAGCTGATAAGCTGGATGACAATGAAATTACTGTATCTTTCCTACACATCTCTCCCTTCTGCCACACTGATCTCAAAGATTCCTCTTGCGTTGCTTTCATGTAACCCATGGCTTTCTTTTCTGACATATTTTGCTTGGATTCTCCTTTTGATGAGTCACAGGGATGAGAGGGCAGTAAGGACTCAGATTCAGATTAATTTGTTTCACCTACCATCAGAGGAAATTCTCCGTTATTACGAAAAAGGCTTTGTTAGGAGCTCAGGTATGCAAGACAAGAGGGAAACAGAATTTCAGTGCATCTCACCAAGAAAGAGTATTCAGTTCTGGGAGTAGCTAGATGGATTTGAGGGAAAGTTGGCTAATGTATGGAGGGACAATGTATAACTACATTTCATGACTACTGTCAGGGGCCTGGCTGAGGACTTGGATACCCTCATGCATTCCACATATTTGGGACCACAGGCCTTCCTGAAACTACTTCATATATGTTCCAGAATCAGCACAGTGGCTTAGAATCTCTGCTTCTTTGCTTTTATAAGCATAAAAGCCTGGGCAAGAGGAAAGTTATACTTAACAACTTGGAACTCTAAAGAAAGTTATGATTTGAAATTATAAGAGGCTAATTACCTACCTTTTGCTTGTTGTTCAGCTATTCAGCATTATCTCACAAAGTGAAATCAAGTAGAACAGGATTATGGCACTTATTCACTCATTCCACTCTTTTTATGTTGTTTGGTTTTTTTAAAAAAAAAATTCTTGAACTTTCTCTTTAAAAACCATGCAATAGATCCTCCTTTTAGATTCTTGGTGTTCTGCCTTCATCACAACAGGAGACAGAACATGGCTGGAACATGGTATACTGCTTGATAATTCCTTGCTAATAGAGAGTATCAGTTAATTCTTGTGCTATAGAGCAGTCCCTCAGCATGTCTAACCTTAGTTTAGGGTGAGGGCTAGGGCATGGCATCCAGTAAACTACATGTGATAGAGTACCTGACCCTTAGAGCTGCAAACGTTCTCATTCCTTTTCCTCCTTTCTTTTATTTTTAAAAAGTTCACAGGAACATTTATTCCAGCCTTTGAACATAATCACCAAGTTTCATAAAGAACAAGATTCCCACAAGGCCTCATAAAAGTTATTCTCAGTGTTACAGCTTTACTTCAAAGGGCAAAAAAAGCCATTTTACAATAACCTTGCTGTCATAGAGTGCTTACAGACAGGGTGTTCACTGGGAATAATCCACAATAAAAAGGAACCCTTTGGGACTCTCTGTCCAATTGCCATATATAAAACAAAGCAGAAAATAAAGTGTTGGATGTTTGGCTGTACATTAAACTACTGACACCCACAGTGTCAAAAATAAAGGAAGGAAAAAAAAGATGGGCTAATTAGATAGCAATATCTGAAATACTGCTTTTGTGGGTTTTATTTTGCTTTACATCACATCTTTTAGTTCAAATTTCTTCTTCCTTTTTTTTTTCACTTTTAAGCTATCATTACTTCCAATCCACTCTGAACAACTTTGCACTAGTACAGGTCCTCTGAACTCCATGTGGAGTAGAATTTGGCATATATAAATGCTGGAGGACGAGGGGGACCTTAAACACTGAAGTGATGGGGCCCAAATTAAACCCTACGGTTCTAACCCTCTAAAACTTAATGGATGTTATACCTCGAAGAGAAATATAATGCCATTTTACTTAGATTTTGTGCTTTTTTAAAGCAGGTACATATCTAAAGACCTGGGTAGTTAAGATATGAATCTTCAAAAGATAAATTCATAGGGAATATGAAAGAAAAAATCATAAAGCAATATTCACTTCTTTCATACCAGCTAGTAGCTTCATCTTAGGTCCACCTCACTCTGACACTGCATTTTGATCTTAAAACCAGGTACTTTGGTTAATTTACATAATGGGAAGCCTCTACCTTGTTAGAGGATATCTATCTGCCCTGCCTCCTGGGAACCTTTGTGGCCTGCCTTCTTATACCTTCTCTGTGAGCACATCAATAGTGAAGAGCTACTGTTGCATCTGGATAAACCACATTCTGTTAATCATCATATTTCACAAGTTTCTTCTGGTGTCAAATTTGTTTTGCAAGCACAGTCAGAAATCTCTCTGCTTTTAGCGAGCAGCTGGTCCATAGAGGATCAATCTGATGCAAGCATAACTAACATTGCACCTAACTTCAATCTTTTCTTCCTCTCACACTCTGTAATCTTGAGACCCAGCCTAGGGTTTGCAATTCATCAAGGATTATGTACCATGATTATTTTAAGAAAGATCTATTAATAAAAAAGCATAGTAGTCATAGTGAGATAAGAAGAAACATAAGCAGAAATTGAGCTTTTGGAAAAATGTGAAATGCACATATATTCCACTCCTAACACATTTATATTTCTTATATGGAGGTTTTGCTGCATCACTTCATTGTGAAAAGTCCTCCAGATCAGATAGATGTGCCTTATACAGTATATTTCTTCAATGACAGATGGAGATTATTTTCCATTTAGAAGATTTGCGTTGTGATTACACAATTATCACATTTCAAATTTAGAGTCTCAGTGCATTCAATCAGTTGATGTGCATGTTTTTTCCAAGCAGTTTCAGTTAAGACAAAAAGAGATATTTTTTTGTTCCTGTTAAATTCTTACTTTTACTTAAAATTAATTACTGGTGATCTTGGTAATATTTATCTCTCACCACATTTATAAAGGAACAGCAATTTGTATAAGAAGTAAACATGTCACAAAATGAAAGCTTTTGATGAATTTCATACACCACAGATTAGATTCCTAATCCCTTCTTCTTTTTTGTCGGGGTTCTCTGAATAGAATAAAGATCCTTACCACTTTATTAAATATGTAATTTCTAAGGATTAATAAGAATTCCTTAACATCTTCCTTCTCTCCCTCCTCCTTGTACGTTGAAAGCAGAGTGCTTTCTACTTGTTTCAACTTTATTGGCAACTAAAATCTTTAAAGTGAAATCACAGTTTCAGTCAAACTAGTGTGCCAGGGATTTTCTTTCTTGTGATTACTCAAAGTAATCAGAAGCTGCATAGTAACCACAGCACCTGAAATCTAAATATCCATATCACTTAGGCTAGAGCCTCCCCTAGAGATAATATATGTAAGTGCAGCTGAATAAACATTTAATTTTTATAGACACATGCACATGTGGAGGAGTCCACTTCTAATTACAAACCAAATACACAACCATGTAATTTCACTGACTGCAGAAAAATTACTTGTCATTTATACCCATGTACTTGCCCTGTCTTCACTGCAGTTATTACTCAAATACAATTGCAAGAAGAAGACTTTTCACTTAAAGTCTTCCACCATGTCTTAATTTAAAAGATGCGCAAGATATCATGCACCGATGGCCATCATCAAATGCTGTAAGGTCACAAATTTTGCTGAAGATGTTTTTTTCCTTGACATTTTCTAGACTCTGTAGTTAGCCTTCTTTTTAGTTGCTTTAAAAACCTCCACCAGACTCACACTCATTTTAACACAGGTCAGTTTGAAGTTGACACCTGATAGTTATTGTACCAAGTGAAAAAGAAAATTCACTGGTATTTCCTACATTTAGTTTTCAGGCTCTTTCTGAAGTAGGACAGAGTTAGTATCTATTTCAAACAGGAGGAGGAATCTTAGCTTCCTTAGAATGATTTGAAAAATATTTGAACCTTGCGACAAAAGCAAATGCACAGGAGATTCACTACTCTTTAAATCAAAGGGAGGAAGATTGAGTTTTCATTCACCTCTGGGGAACAGAATCTAGCTCAGAGTGCATAGTGAAGGAAGATGCAGCAACTCAAAACTGCTTGCTACTAGCACCTGGACAAGTGAATCAAAAGGAACACTTCAGAACTCAAAAGAGAAATGTTTGCTAACCTAATCAAGAAGGAAACAGAAGAAAACATATTGAGACAAAAGAAATACACAATGTGTTTTAAGGAACTTTATGAAATGTCTGAAGTTTCTTCATTAAAAAAGGCATTTGCTCTTGCAGAAGGAGCAATACAATGAAACTAATGTCATTTCAAAGCAAAATTTATAGGTCCTGCCTAAGTTAATGACAAAAGAGACAAATTTTAGACTGAGGTGAATGAGAATTTTCTATTCTCTCAGCCATACAAGGAATCAGTCACTTCTTGAACAGCTCTAGTGAGAATCACCAACGCACTTTTAATTAGCAGTTTGAAAAACTTTTGTAACACAGAGGTCTATCCCTATTCATATACAGATTTTCTTAGATATTTCTCTGAAATAACTATGTACCTTGTTGTTTTATTGTCCTTAGGCCTATCTACTTACTACTACTATTGAGACACTACTAAAATTTAAAAGTTATGATACTTTCACAAATTTTCTTTCTTTGTTCAAATTCTGAATCTTTTTCTATCTCATTCTTTCTTATTAGAAATAGCTGAACAAACCTTGGAAACAGAAATTAATCATGTGAGCTGATGATTTACAGAAATGCAGAAATTCCTCCAGCACTGTGTAATTTAATCTTCAGAAAGAGAAATAAATTTTATTTCCATAGTGCAAGAGGATGTAGTAGAATGCATATTTCCATGTGCACTACGTTTTAAAAAAGAAACTAATTACATTGATGAATGTGCTTTTCAATCTTTTTAATAATCATATTATGAGCACACAAGTGGCTTCAGAGTTTGAATGACAATATAATAATTCAGGCATGGCATTGTTGACACTTGGCTTTTGGCCTCATGCTTAAACCATGTTAGATCTGAATTATTATTTTGTAATTCATGCTCTGTGGCTTAAGAAAGAGATGATTAGAGCATGATAACTGCAAATCTTTTACTCAACCAGTTAGTTAAGTATTGTCAGCACCCTCTAGATTAATGCTTAGATTAAAGATGAAAAGAAGGTGATTATTTGTGCTTGAGAATTTTGGATAATAGCTACCATTGCCTTCTTAGACATCAGAGATCAGTAGAATAGAGAGAAATGGAATGAGACAGGATTTATGGGAGTGCTACAACAAAAAAATCATCACTAACTAGAATAGACATTTCTGAGCACATGAATAAACATCAACTAAAACATGGTATTTAACAGTCTGTTGCAACTTGATACAGAAAGCTTTTTCTAGTGTTTGGGAAATGAAGACCGTCAGAAAACTGTTAACTTCACAATATGTCCAACAATATCAAGTAAGAAAACAAAGAAATCAAAGTTTCTGTGAAAACATTTATGTTAGAGCAGCCTTGTAAAGTAACTTGGGTTGCTTAACTTAAGTAGACTATTCTAAATTATTTTATGCCTGTAAGACATGCTAACTGCCAACTGTCTGAGATTCTTCATTCAGAAGTCTGTGGCCCATATTTGCCATTTGAAAAAAAGTCTATGCTAGAAATAATGTTCCACAGATAAATATGTTATGCTACATGGTCGTTTTTCGAAGCTGGCTCAAATCATTGCTGGTGTAATCTAAAAAGTATGACTGATTTGTCCTTTAAAGGTCTGATAAGTGTTCATAGAGTTATATATGCTTTCTATCCCTCAATGGTTAATTTTAGACAAAAATTCCAACAGGACATGGCACAAAATGAAAGAACAGAGACTGGCTATTACACTGATAAACTAGCAATAATCTCCTAACAGAGATTAGCGATTTTGTCAGGGCCTGATACAATGGTCATTGAAGCAATTGCTGTGTGAGGGTGACTTGAAACCACCTTTCTCCAAGTACCTCTTCATTACTATAAAACACTGTCTTCATCAGTTAAGGGGCACAGAATACAGAGGATCTTTTCCAGACAATAATGACCAGATTAGTCTGCTCTTATTGGCCTCTTAGTTTGTGAGTTAAGCAGAGGCGGCTGGCAGACTGCCTCCAAACTTGTATACTTCAGTGATTTTTTTCTTCTTGGAAGACATAATTCTGCTCATGGATTTTTTGCTTTTCATAGCATACCATTCTTCTTTTCTTTTTCAACAGGAGATAAAAATGTTTAGCATAATTTCAAGCTGCCTGTAGAATCTTTCTTCCTTAATTATATTATCAAATTATTGCAGCTATTAGAAGAGAGCATAACACTGTGAAATAAAAATAATTCTTTTGCACTGCATATATACATTGAAAATTAAAAATGCAAAAGATAAACTATGTTCTCAAAAAACAGTTTGCAGCAGTGTATCTAGCACTACTATCTTTCGTGTATCTGCCTAGGAAATCCTTTGCTACAGTCTGTAAGTGACAGTGGTAATATCAAACCTGAGAATTTGCAAAGGTGAAAATTAAAATGAAGAGCATAAAAAAGACAGAACAGCAATTGCAAGCAAAAGCAGAAATCATTTGTCCAGTGTCTGACTAAAGACTTCTTTATATCTAGCCATATTAACACGATTTAGCAAAGCAGCTAAAGGCTTAGGAGTAGACTCTGTAGAACAAGGCACTGTCTTCCAGATTCAGAGGATGTGGGTTAATCAGCCTCCTTCTCCAAATCTGAGCTGGTACAGAATCTAAGCAAAATTAAGTGATTCTGTAAAAAAGCAGGTTGCGTTGTTTAGGTGGTGAGAAAGAATGCCAAGTCTGAACTAATAATTTATTTACCAAAATTAGAATTTAACAGCAATGATTAAACAAAGATCAGAAGAACATAGTACAGAGAGAAGGAGAAGAACCTTGCCTCTTTGTCTGGGAGTAATCAGAAACTCATCCTAACAAATTCACAAGTATTCACATATATTAATTAATTAATTCACATATATTTCACAGTAATTCACATAGATTTCATTCCAAACCTCTTAGAGGGTTGGTTACAGCCTTACAGATGTTCATATTTATTTCTTTCTCAAACTGAAAGCAGAAAAAACTATAAATATATATTTTTTAAAATGTCCAATTTATATTTAAGAAAAAATTTAATTTAACAAAATCCAAAAAAACCCAAACCAAAATAACTCCACAAAATGTGATGTAATAAACCCCCAAATTTCTTCTCTTAAATTAATCAACTATTTTTTCTGAGAGAAATTGAGAAAAGCTCTTTAAAATTATATAATTCTAGGTTAAAGGATTTAGGTAGAAGGTATCTATATAGAGGATTTTTAATCCTAAAATTAATGTAACTAGAGTCATGGGCATGTTTTATGTCTGACATTACTGTTATTCCAGCACTGCTTCTTATTCTGTAGAATGCTGTGGTTTCATTAATCATGCTGAAGTGCAGAAATTATTTTTGCAGGGTTTCCTGTGCAGTAAAATTGTTTTTATTGTATCTTTATATTTCATAGAATCATAGAATGATTTGGGTTGGAAAGGACCTTAAAGATCACCTAGTTCCAAGCCCCATGTCATTGACAGTCAATTGACTATCTATTCTGTGGACTAACAGAATATGATATGCACAGATATCCAGGCTGGGCAAGGTACTGCCTGCTCATATTTTGTATGCATGGAAAAAGACTTTTCTTACATGGTTTTTATCGCTAAGAGGAATAAAATTAGCCACAAAGAAATTGGACGCTGAGGGAACTTGTATGTCTTAGATCAAAATTTTTCACGTCACTCTGTGTATCTGCTGTCTGAGAATGAGAGTGAGAAGATTGCTTAAAGGCAGGTTTCTGAAGTGTCAAGAAAATCATCTGAATGTGAAGGATAAACAATATTTATTGGCTGTTACCAGATGGATAGGCTGGTCCATGACCTGCCTGACCTTTTTGAAGAGGTGATTAGCAACCCACCCTGGGAGTATATATCTAAAATGGTTCTCAAAGTAGTTGTCACCATGTATTTGGTGTGTTTAACAAAACAATTAAGGATGTATATCCTCATGTCACTCAAGCTGTGTGACAGCTTTTCTACTGTTAACAAGTCATGGTTTGCCACTGGTTAGCATACTTGAAATTGAACATCATTAAACTATGAAATGGGTTGTAATATGCATAGCTTGTTGGAAAACAGCTTAAATATAAACACATTTGTTCACTTTAAAAGGTACTTGAATGCTTGCATTCTTTGCTTTAAAAAGTATGAAGACACCTTCTTGTCTATAATTCCAGTTTGTATACAGGCAAGCCACAAAAAATTTCTCTTTAACACGTATCAAAATGTAGACTAGGAAGTCAGGTATATTAGCCTCCCACAAATTATATTGATCAATGCTTTTTCTTTAGGTGTTGTTCATGTTATGCTTTGTTATTTTTTCCAGGAAGGTTTAAAGGTTTCTTTTTTCTTTGATGTATGGCTGTCATTTAGATCTATGTGACTAGTTACTTTAATTTCACAGAATCATAGAATGGTTTGTGTTGGAAAGGAACTTAACAATTAGTTCCACCCCCCTGCCATTAACAGGGACACCTTCCACTAGGCAGCCTTGCTCAAAGCCCCATCCAACCCAGCCTTGAACACTTCCAGGGAGGGGGCATCCACAACTTCTCTGGGCAGCCTGTGCCAGTGTCTCACCACTCTCATCGTAAAGAATTTCTTGCTAATACCTAATCTAAATCTACCCTCTTTCAGTTTAAAACCGTTACCTCTTGTCCTATCACTACATGCCCTTGTGAAAAGTCCCTCCCCAGCTCTCTTGCAGGTACCCTCCAGGTACTGGAAGGCTGCTATAAGGTCTTCCCAGAGCAGCTTCTTCTCCAGGCTGAGCAACTCCAACTCTTTCAGCCTATCTTCACAGGAGAGGTGCTCCAGCCCCCTGATCATCTTTGTGGCCCTGCTCTGAACTTGCTCCAACAGGTCCATGTCCTTCTTACGTTGGGGGCCCCACAGCTGAACACAGGACTCCAGCTGGGGTCTCACGAGAGTGGAGTAGAGGAGGAGAATCACTTCCGTCAATCTGCTGGTCGTGATACTTTTCATGGAGCCCAGGATATGGTTGGCCGCCTGGGCTGTGAGCATGCATTGCCAGCTCACACTGACCTTCTCATCAACCAACACCCCCAAGTCCTTCTCCTCAGGGCTGCTCTCAATCCTGCTGCTGCTGCTCTTAAGCAGAGAATGATCTGCCCAGCCTGTATCTGTGTTTGGGATTGCCCCAACGCCAGTTCAGGACCTTGCATTTGGCACTGTCAAACTTCATGCGGTTCACATGGGCCTACCCCTCAAGCCTGTTGAGAGCTCTTTGGATGGCTACCTTCCCTCCAGTGTGTCAGCTACACCACACAGCTTGGTGTCATCGGCAAACTTGCTGAAGGTGAACTCAATCCCAGTGTCCATGTCACCAGCAAGGATGTTGAACAGTGCTGGTCCCAACATCAACCCCTGAGGAACGTCACACATCACTTATCTCCACTTGGACAGCAAGCCATTGTCTGCAACTCTTTGAGTGCAATCATGAAGCTAATTCCTTATCCAGTGAGTGGTCCATCCGTCAAGTCCATGTCTCTCCAATTTAGAGACAAGGGTGTCATCTGGACAGTGTCAAATGCTTTGCACACATCCAGGTAGATGGCCTCAGTTGCTCTTTGATTGTCCACTAAAGTTGTAACCTCGTCATAGAAGTCAACCAAATTTGTCAGGTATAGTTTGCCCTGTTGGCTGTCACAAATCACCTCCTTATTTTCCATGTACCTTAGCAAAGTTTCCAGGACAGTCTGTTCCATGATCTTTTCAGGCATAGAGATGAGGCTGACTAGCCTGTAGTTTCCTAGGTCTTCCTTTTTTTCCTTTATAAAAATTGAGGTTATGTTTCCCCTTTTTCAGTCAGTCAGAACCTCACCAGACTGCCATGACTTCTCAAAAATGATGGATAATGACTTAGGAACTTCATCCACTGTATTTTCTTCTCGTATGCTCAAACTCTTTTATTTTCATACTCAGAGCCTTTGCCTTCATTCTCATGGCTTTTGCAGGCCTTTCTTCACAATTGCAAAGCAGCCTAATCATTTCCCAGTAACAGCTCTGACACTGAGTGATCATTCATGTCACAGTGTATTGAGTTTATTTACACATAATTGTACCATATCAAGCTTTCTATTATACTACACTAGTGATCTCAATTGATTCACATACAGTTGATAATGATCCTATCCAGAGGTTTCTGCCTATTTCACAGCACCAAATTCCTTCTTGCAGCATACTGCAACCACTCAAGGCAATATCAAACTTTCTGCTGCACACACAAGTAGCGTCCTGATTCTCATCAAAGCATGAAAGAAAATTCTGCCTATGCAACTATAACCATGAGGTGCTAGCAACTGACTCACAAGAGATCATGCTGGAAAAACAGTATGTTACTTGAAAATGACAAATATCAGATGATTCCCAGGAAATTACTTGCATTATAACACAAGGATATCTGAATCCTACATCCATAGCTAGACTACTGACTTTACTAAGGTTGTCTTTTTGCTCTGTTTGTCCAATTCACATAACTGTATGATGAGAATTGACTCACAAAAATACTTCAGGAAAATTGAAAGCCTGAATTGAACAACACCTCCACATCAGAAGAGATTAAGTCCTACTATGACTGTAGGAAGTTGTGCTGGTACTGCAGAAAAATACAGACAGCAAAGTATTGAATTTGAATAGGCAATAGGAGAGTCCCAGCTCTTGAGTTTGCAGAACAAGGTCACTGTGGCACAGCACCCAGTAGGATAATAGAAAACCTGTAAAAATTTTAGTTAAACTCACTTGAACTACAGATCTGTTCAGGGGTGATCTCACCCACCATGTATGCTTGCCTGTAGGCTGTCTGGATTCAGGGACACAGAGCAAGTGGGGTAATATATTTAATCTAGGAGAAAACGGCTAGAGAAAAGGAAGAAAAAACATAAGCTTTATTAGGCTAAGTTGACTATAGCAGATATGCGCCACCCAACAGTGAGCTACAACTCTCCTGTCTTGAGGATCAATGAAGAAGCAAAGTAAAAGCTTTCAGAGCTTCAGACTTCAAGAAGGGTTACAGATTCATCTCCAGGGTTCATGTAGTTTGCACGCTACGATGTACATGCCTAGATTCAAGGCAAATTAAGGCACTTGAGAGAGATGAAGAACAAATTATCTTTGTGTGGGTACCACAGCTTATACATATACTGCTCTCTCATTACTTTTGGGATGCAGTCTCCATAGTAAAATGCATTCAAAGAAAGCTGAAATCTGCCTGTTGGGAAGATTGCACCAAGAATCCCTTCCATCTAAGAGTCAACTCAACTGTCTGTTCTGGGACGACCCTTCTGACCTCTTGCAGAGGGTAGGGTTTCTTTGGCACAGTCACTGAGCACATGACTGGTTTTGTACTTTCCGTCTCTGAACAGAAGACTACAAAGAAAAGCCCACAGGAATTGCATCCAAGGCTAGTCAAGAGTGATTGTGTTGGAGAACGTAGAGATACTTATTTAGGAAGATTAAAAGGAAGTTTGGGAAGATATGGATAATAGTAAGGATATTTTGGTGTTGCTCTGCATTGGTGGCAGTACAGCAACTGTGTTGCAATAGGAGCAATCTGCACCTAGCATTGTATCCTTGCACATCATTGCCTTCTGAATCCTACATTGGAGCAATAAACACCAAATTTACCCTCCCCCAAAATCCCACCCCCTCACGCATAGCATTTTGTCATTTTCTAAAATACCAAATATCTCTGTGAGCCTCATTTCTTAATTATGTAACACTGTACCAATCACCAAAATGTCAAAAGTGACTTAAAAATATTAAACCAATCTTTAAATGTAAATCCTCTTTGTATTCTCTTTTGCACTACATCACAATTCCCTCCTCCATCCTTTCTCTAATATTTCTTTTATTTTTTTATATAAATGTATACACTGCCAAAGAAATCAAAATTCACCATTGCAGCTTGACCAAATTTACAGTTATAGAAGAGTTTTACAGCATTTTATTTGTGTCATTATTCCCAAGACCATTGACCCAGGGGTTCTCTGCTCCCATTTTTTCTGCTTATCTACCTTCCAGAGTGCAGATTAAGCCAAGCTTTCTGTCTTCTGTGACCAAAGTGCAATAAAAAGCAACAACTAAATTTGAAATATTTATTAGAAATGTAGAGAATGAGATGAGAAAAGCGACCAAGGGAAAAGAAGCAGCAAAAGAGCATTGGACAAGGTTACTTTAACTACCAATTAATGTTCAAAAATAACCTCAGCAACAAGCATAAACATGACAGTCATGAAAAAGAATAAGGCTGCAGTGTTAATAAATACCTTATATCAACTGCAGCAGTCAAAAAATAGGGTTTTTTTCCAGGATTTCCTATATTGAACAATGCATTTTCCCTTAGTTCTGAACAGACACTAACATCCCAGGCAAAGGTTCAAAGCTCAAAGGACCCATCAATTTTGAATTCCCAGTCAGTGCATTCAGAGCAAGGCCTGTATTGGGCAACCTGTGTCTGTCAGTATGGGAAAAAAATTAACAAAGCAATATTTACTAGTTGCCGAGATAACTGATATGAGGATCTAGCTACAGTCTGAAGTTTACAAGTCAGTTTGCTGCTGTTCTGCTACATCCACTTGGCCCCTTGTGCCCCTTCAACAACTTGTCTGTTTAGATGGGAAGTTCTTTGAGTAAGCATTTTAGAAACACACAATAAAAAGTACCTAGCCCAAGAGGTCCTATGGGACCCAAGGTAGAAAGATCTGTAAAAACAGCAGAAACATCAACCCTTCTGTGAGATTCTTTCTTTACCATTACTGTGTTAAACTGTTCTGAAATGACTCATGCATGCTGTGGTTTTCACATACCACACTTCTCTCAAAACAGAAAGGGAAGGAGCCTGTTCTTCCATTACCAGACTTTTACACAGTCAACTTTAGATGTGAGTTTTCTTTTAAATGCCTGCCTTCTCCTATATAACCTGATTAATTACGTGCCTTTTTCCCCATCAGCGTCATGTGTTTGAACGCTGGGTTGAATTGTGACTTTATCTAATGAGCCATAAATACTGCCTTTTATAGTATATCAGCTTCTGCTTTTGGACTTCTGTTACCTAGCACAAGTTTGTCCTATTATTCTTCCTGCGAAGTTCTTCACAGTTTATAGTACTCTTTAAACAATATTTCAGTAACTGTCTCCTATTTTCAATAGCTGACTTCCCCAACAGTCATATTCATAATTTAAATTCTAGTTTTTTTAAGTTTCAAGTACCATTCTGTTGAAATCTTTTCTATTTAAAAAGAGAAAATACTTAAACAACAAAATGAGCTAATTAGCAGATATTTGTGCTGCATTTCAGAAGAAAGAATACACTTCAAATATTAAAAAGAAAGCAGTACTTTAGAAAAGTATCAAGTGATTTAGGATCTTTGTATTAACTTTTTTAAATAGACTTAAATTAATGTTTCCTAAGTTCTTTTTCTCCTAAAGATATAGAAGGACTTTAAAAAACTTGGAGACTTGTCTTTCTTTGAAATCAATATCAGAAAAATCTTACCCTGGGGCTCCTAAATCACTTTTGGAAATGTGACAGAATTGAAAAGAATACGAATTGGTTATTAAAGAACTTGAAGCTGTTAGCGAATATAGAGTTACCATTAAAGACAAAGAGGTTAATTACATTTAATCTGTGTTTATGAGGATTTTTGCTTGACAGACAGATAATTTCTTGCCTAAGGATCTTGCTAAGAACACATGAGTAAGTGGATGGATGTGATGGAAACAACAAAGAGGAACACGTTTTGTTTGAAACAAAATTTCATGCATATGAGCTTCTCCCTTCACTCAGAAATATACTATTCAATCTTTTTGTTACACTAGCACTTTTATCATGTAGTTTGGGCAATAATTCTTACTCCTTGTTCTGCACATATAGAAGTCTCCCAAGATGCTTATGCAGGAGACATGGGCTAGAGAAGTTATGGATTCCTGGAAGCTGCTCCCCTTTGCTTTCCACTCAGATGAAAAGAATTTTCTAATTTCTGGGAAGGAATGGGAGTTTCACAGAGCTGCAAGTTTGCTCTGTGAGTGAAGTTTCCAGCTGTTGTTTTCTTTCTGTAATATCCATTATGTGACATGTTAAAAAATATATTTAATAAAATAGTAGCTGATAAGTACTAAATAAAGGTATTTCAATAGCAAAGATTTTTGTTTGCAATATGTAGCATAAAATCACAGTATCTCAACTTGGAATTTTATTCTGTATAACAGCTAGCTTATTACACAAATGTTTACTCTCCATTAACCCTTACAAAAAAGCACAGCAGCACTGTTGCCTGACGTCTTATCCAACAATCCTCTACATAATCACTGTGGCAGAATGAGTCCAACGCTCAACATTCACTCATGTTACATATTCCAGCACAGACTTTTAATTAGTCGAGAAAGGTGAACTTTCCCTTTGTCTTGGCATGAATAAAAAGTTTTCATAAGGAAAGAAGATTTACCCCTTGTTTTCCATGGAAAAAAAGAGGTCAGTTTTTTGAAAAAAGCTATTCAATATTTGAGTTAACTCTTCAGACATGCTAGACTGAAATAAAAATCTATTTGCATTTCTTTTGATCTGTAGCTAAATGCTAGCAGAAGGAAACAACTGTGGCACAAAAAAAAACATAAGGAAAAGACAAAGAAATAATATTATTTGATCAATATCACAAATCCTCATATTGCAGTAAAGGCTGGTGTCTAGTTTTAGGAAAGAAAATATCATTTAAAAAAAATACTTGGGAAATGGTTAATCTTGATGGTTGAATTTACCAGTAGCATTCTGTTTTCTCTCCCTGCATGCTTATAGTAGCCATCCACTACATTTTTTAAGGAAAGCATTCCTAAACATGATGGACAGCCTTGGTATATGTACAAACACTTGGTACATGCCATTGGTCTCACTATATTAATATTTATTTCAACTCCAGTTTATTTGCAGCAGATAAAGGTGAAAGCAGAACTGGCATGGAGAAAATGTCAACAAGAATTTAATCTAATTGGATTTTCTGAGTATGCAATATTAGACAAACGTCTCAATGTTGCACATGAACCAATAGCACAAATAGACTTTTTCACAATTCAATAATTAAAAAAAGCAGTAATAAAAACAGAGCTGCAAACAAAACATCTAAGTTTCAAGTAATTCTAGTTCTATTCTCACTATTAGACTTACATTTTTTACATCCTGATTACCAAATCCCGTTGTATTTTCTAGCTCCTGAGTACTCCTCTTACCACTCCATTCCCCTGCTACTCATTATCCATGACTGATTCAAATGGATTTAATGCACAATCTGTATTTTGCACATAGGAGAATAGGTAATTTTGACTAGTTGTATAACTGGAAATGAACAGTATGGCGATAGTGAGGAAAACTGAATTCTCTAATGGACTACAGAGGGATAACTGATTGTTCAAACATAAATTTCTGTTCACATTTCAGAGAGTAAGTGGGTAAATATGGAGGGGTCTACCTCTGGTAAGAATAAGCTCCACAAGTTGCAACTAAATAAAAAATTATTAAGAGCTAAGGGTACGATTTTCAGAAGCATGTTGGACCAGAGACTTACTGAAGAATCACGTATGTCTCTTTTATGTTCTGAGTTACAGAAGTAAGTGAAGATATCATACGCACTGTGAATTTCCTGGATTCACATATTTAAACTCATACTAACCTTACTACCTTCACAATCAATGTGGTAAGTGGTCAGGATAGTATTTTTCTCACTGACTGTAATACAATGTGATGTGTTTCTTGAGTGAATACACAGTAAGATGAAAGACCCACTATATTTAGATCTACCATGCTGTAGTTGGATCTGCACTCTCACTACACAGAACGTAAGAGAATCGATCTTTAGAAGTATGTAGACAACAAAAATTATGCCAGAGTTCTTTCCATGGACATCCTCTTTCCCATCTAGAAAAGGGAAGGAAACCACTGCATAGAAAATAAAAAAGTCCCTTAGTGATATATCACTTAAGACAACTGCACCACTTCTAAAGTTGTAAGTACTTCTTAATTTTTAAGTAGAATATGGAATAATAATTTTTTAAATATCAGCATTTAAATGAAAAAATCTTTTAGCCTACCATACTATTATTTCAAGAGGAATTCAGATATTCATGCTCTTGCTCCCTTTGCAAACACTTCCCAAACATTTGTGAATCACAATATTTAAGAGGTCTCCAACTCATGACTCAAGCATACAAAACTGACTGCAAGACTTTTCAGTAAAGCTGTAAAACAGACTGCAGTAGCAGCCTAACAAAGACTGCAATATCTCATTAGTTGTTCAGTGCTTCTATAGCTAAGAACCTCCACAAAATGCAGGACTCCTGACAAATAAAGAGGAAATCCTGACAGAACCATTTCTGCCACAGTGAAATTTCACTGGAGCTAAAACATTTCTATTTCAATATCACATATGGATTGCTGAGCAAAAATGGAAGGAAGACACTATAAAAGATAAAATATAGCCTGGATTGGGTGAAAGCCTGGTTCATGTTCCTTATTTGGAATGATTTAGAATGATACAGATGAAATACCTTGCTGTATCTCAAGCAGAGTATTCTATTACAGGTATTTCAGAGTTAAGACTTAAATCTGCATCTTTCACATCCATGGCCAGTCAATACCCACAACTTCCTTCAGCCAGCCACCATTTTCATAGCAAAATGTTCTGAAGTTTTTCTCTAGTTTAGTCTTACTGAAAACAAAACTGCAAAGTTCCAGAACATGCTGCAAAGCAGAATAACTCAGTTGTCTCAGGAAGATGCCATCCTGACATAACTAGCTAGAAATCAAAAAGTTAGATACACCAGATGAACAGCCTTGATTCATGGCACAGAGGGTTCAGGCTAACCAGTGGCCTTTGTCGAATCAGTCTACAGCATACAAAGGATATGGTAAAAAGTGCAAGATGTATACTCACGGACAGGGGGTTGTAGTCCATAAAAAATACAGTATTTGCATGAAAGATAATGAAGTGTGATGGTTCATATAATTATTTGAATCTAAGCAGTTGTTAATCACAAAAGAGGTCATCAAAAGGCCTGAGAACTTTCCTTCTAAAATGTTACCTTTAAACCTAGTAATTATATGGTTAATCTGTCCACAGCTTAGGCAACTTTGTACTCTTGGGTTTTCTGCCACTGAAAGACACCATGCAGTGACGGGAGAGAGGACTGCATTGGTTGCTTTTCTCATGAGCCGTTCTGAGTTGTAATAAACTCTTATTTTTCAAACAATTACACTGTATGGGTACTCCGGAGTCAATTCAGAGCAAGAACCTTTCACATATAAACATACACACAAGCATTACTTTTAAATCGGTTCTCAAGTAACATGTCTTAAATCCATACATGAATTCTGCATCCCAGACTCCATATGTCTTGAAAACTTTAGATAACACCACAAAATAAACATTCTTCCCAAGAGTGTTGCCTTTGAAGTCACTGTGCAAGCAAATGCATCAAAATAGACAGTGATTTCATAAACACCTAAAAGATGCCTTGAACTCTGCTGAGTCAGTATTGGCTGCGTGCAAATTGTCCTTGTGGATTCTGATTGTTCCATAAAGTATCTCTGGGACTGTTAGGAACACTGCACACTGCCTGCTACCATTAAATGAAATGATCCGTTGCATACTGGATGAAAAATGCTGAAAAATTGGCTTAGGCTGAAGGGGAAGATTCTCGTACAAGTCTGGAAAATTGAGCAATTTTGAAAATCCATAGTAACAAATTGTTTGCCTAAATTGAGCAATACAGAATGCATCTGAACTAAAGACCCACACAGAGATAAAAATCCCTTCTGCATATAGAAAACAAAGAAAAAAAATCCCATGAAATAACACACTACAAATTAGTCACCGCTATTTGCTCTTCAAAAGATAAAACTGCACCAAAAATTTAAAATTACTGTAAATACTACTTGGATTTTAAGAAAAATGCACATCACAAAGATACAGTTAAACCTTAAATTCAAATGGTCAACATGTCACTAAGGTTCAAAGAGAATCCATCTTTACAATTGACGGAGAAAAATTCAGATATTTTAAAGTAAATGCCTTGGATTTTTATTAAAAAAATAAAATAACATGCTCAGAATTAAACATTTCTCAAATATCAATGAAAAAGCTTTGATGATGGAGGGTGTAATCTCTCTACTTGCACTCCTGTTTAAATGTATTATCAGCTGCTATTAGATATATTTCAGTAACTGAAATTTCTCCAGTAATGTAACTTCTTTGTTCTAGAGTGTAACTGTAAGATTTGAAAACCATTCAAGTCCCTTGTAAAGCTGAGCTTGAGGGTTTAAATGGGATGTACATTAATAACATGCATAAAAAGGGATGTGCATGTAAAATGGGATGTTTATAATACATGCATGTAAAGTTCTAAAGGAGTATATCAGGCATTGTTTTTTAAAAAATGTGTCTTAAAGCAGAATAGAGGATGACTAGGCCACAGTGCTGAAAAGAAGAAAAGAAAAAAATGTTGAAAAAATATCTGGATAAATTAAATGCATCCAAGTTGACAGGACCTGATGCAGCTCACCCTAGGGTACACAGGAAAATAGTCAATGAAATCTATGAGCCATTAACGTTTATTTTTGAGAAAATTTGAAGATGTAAAGAGAAGTTTCTAAAGGACTGGTAAAGGCTAAACTTCATGGGTATTTCCAAAATGAGGAAAAGGGTCTGGAAAACTATATAACAACCAGCCCAACTTAAATGTTCAAAAAGATACTGGAAAAAATCACTTAAGAGTCAATTTAAAAACACCTACAGGATAATAAAGGTGATAAAAAGCAGCCAACATGGATCTGTCAAGAACAAATCACATCAAAATGATACAATTTCCTTCTGTGACAGGATAATGGGCCTAGCAGGTAAGAGGGAGGCATTCAAGACAATCTATCCTGACTTTAGAAATGCATTTAATATTGTACCTTTGGACAGTCTCATGAGTAAACTAGGAAATTTGGTTTTGATGAAGACAACAGAGGATGGACACAAAACTTCATATAAATGCAGTAATCAACAGTTTGCTGCCAGCCAGAAATGCATTTTAAGCAGAGGTCTAGAGGAGTCTCTCCTGGGCCCAGTTCTACACGTATTTTCAATCATGGCTTGAATGATTGGGTAGAGTAAACACTTAAAATGTTCACTCATACAAACCAAGAGATTACATATGACTGAATAACCTAATAGAATCCCAAGTGGATTAAAAAAAAAAATCTCTTGTAGTAATTTCACAGACCACTGTGGTCAGGAAGATATCCAAAACAGTATTTTGCAGAAAAACAGCAGTGTAAAATCATTTTCTATAATGTAAGCCTGGTCTGAATATGAGGACCATCAAGTCCTGCTTTATGCCTTCAGTCAAAAGTCTGCATAAAACTTTGTACTTTTACTTACATGTTCAGATTAAATTAACAAATTTTTTTCTTTCTTTATTAAATGTTTCTACTGTCCTAAAGTAGTAGTTACAGGAAATGGACTTGGAGGACAGCTTGTTTTATTTTAGAACACTGCATATAACTTTTCCTTCACTTCATGACTTCGCAGCAATATCCTAGATCAAAATGTATTTATATTTTTCTGAATTGTAGGGGTTTTTTAACTTTGAAGTAGTGACTGCGCCATACTGAAGCATAAGGCTGAAATTTTCTGATACAGCAAAAGCAGTAAATGTAATCAGTCAATAATTTATATAAGTTGTTATTTATTCAATCAATTTGTGCTGGCATAGCCTAAAATTCCTTCATATCAAAGTGAATCTGATCTTTCCAGTACTTTTTGCGTTAGGTGCTCAGAGATTTGAATATAGAAAATGTAAGTGCTTCATAGATGCTCAGGTAAAATGACAGGTAAAATGATTGTAATGACAAATATATTTATCAAGACTACCTTGATACATTAAGT
>VZSC01013458.1:69952-90016 GCA_013398225.1 Steatornis caripensis | reverse complement strand
AAACATTAAGTTACTAAAATATATTACATCTTGAAAGGCATTATAAGCTTATTTCTCAAAAAAAAAAAACCAAGATGTTACAAGTCCTCCACCTACTTTTACTCCAACTCATTAGTGAGCCGGAGTCACTTCAGCTTTCATTCTATTTAAAAAAACAAATGATAATTCTTCCTCCATTTACCTCCCTGTGCTGAATAATTAATTAATCTCTGTGCAATTATTTCAAGATGTATAAACATGCTAAATATTGTTATTAGCATAACCCAAGCCGGGTAAGATACAGAAAAAATACTACTGCATATATTCTACCACATCAAATTGTTATGCCTTGCAGTAAAAAAAAAAGGCTGACTTAAACTGAGATGGAACACTGAAAGGAAAAGCTGAATCGAGTTCTGAAAAAAGAAACCAGAAAGGGACTAAATAGAGGTATCAACACAGAACTGACAGCTTGTCAGGACCGAGGGGAAAAATAGGCATGATCCAGTCAGCAAGACAACCACACCTCCAAGCCAAAAACAGCTCAGCTGGAAACAGATCAAAACCTTTAACAAATGTTCGGAGTGATTGCAGTCATTCATTTAAACAGGGAATCCCTAAACCCACAATCTTAAGCCATTTGTAGCAAGTAAGAAACTTGATAAAAACTTGCAGTTTTCAGAACTGAAGAGATTCCTCTAGAACTACTGCAGAGAGGATGATGAGGGCACAGATTGCAAAACATGAAAGCAAAATGCCATGCACCACAATGTACAAGTAAAACATAATATTTCTGCAGCTAATATCGTTCTTTATAATCTCCAGCAGGTCACCTACCTTGGCCATTCTTTACTTTTCACTGTAAAAGATGGATAGAAAGAGAGGGAAAGAGATAAAGGTAAATTAAACATTAAATATTTCCGGAAGTGAAAAATGGTACACATTCAGATGCAATTTTAAAATCTTATTACATTAAAAATGGTATGCCAAAATGCTGCTACTGGAGCACATTGGAGGGTGAAAAATTACATGTACACCAAATATGCAGTCCCCACATTTGTTGCCACAGATTATTTTTTTCTGTAATTGGCACTTTAAAACCTAGGCCCCTCTGTACTCAGGGAGATAGGTAACACATTTTTCGATTTACAAAGGCAAGCTAATGTGTTCTGCTACAAAATGTTACAGCCCCAGCTACAGCAAGGAAGCATCCTGCTGACCGAAGTAAAAAGATCAATAATTGTTCACTCAGCCATGGGATGAAGAATGTCAATCACCAGAGGAGGATAGGGATTTGGAGATTACATTGCACTACTCAAAATCAGTTTTTTTAAACATTAATGACAACTTCCTTGCCACAGGTGGGTTTTTTTTCTTTCTGCAATCAATAAAACGCTAGCACTTGTTGCCTTTTTTACTACCTTAAGTAAGCTAATTTTAATGTATTTGTTAATAATAAACAGTTAGATTTTCTATAGAGATTTTGTAGATTTTTCACTGCTTTAATCATCAATTTGACAACTTGTGCAGGGAGAATCAGTATCAGTAAGGTTGAAAAATCCTGTTCTCCAAGGGCACACATGAGTGACAGCAGTAGAGATTTAGAAAAAAATCAGATAAAAAGGGCCTGTAGGTGACCCAAGAACAGATCAACCGTAAGTTAACTTATTCAGATACATGCATAATGTATATTCAGCCCAGGCTAGGGCTCCAAAGAACTTCAGCAGGCCAAGATAATGAGCTTTTAAACATAGATTTATGTTTTGAAATCCATGGAAAGTCTGTTAAGACTTGTTTCTAGAGGTTCTGCATTCCTGTTTTTCCTTGGTCTGGTGACTAGCTTTGTCCTTTCCACCCATTCATCCTATTAGGAGATACTGAGTAGAACTATAATATGAGCAATCTTTAGCTGTTTAATCATGTAAGGAGAAACAGGTTTATCCTTTGTTTATTTGTTTTCAAGGAAAGGACCACTCTCCCTTGAGAACAAAATCTGTATAAGAAATTACAAGGTTAGTGCTGCTTACAAGCATAAATTATCTCCTTTTTATCCCCATGGCATAAGATATACACTCAGATCCCAACCTAGTCTATCTACAGTGTCCTCCACAATGAGAAAAAATCCCCAAAATTTCTTCTTGCTACCTGGTTATTCACTGAAGGGAATACTCACTTCTGCTAACCTGAAGTGTTTTATTTATAGCATGGTTATCATGACTTTAACTCTCTTCAGAGCCTACTATTTCATTTCTAACTAGTTCCTGGGATAAACAACCAAACAGACTTCAGAAAGTAAAGCCTCCTTGAACAAAACCCTAATCCTTCCCTACATCAAAAAAATGTCAGCTTTTGTTTCCCTGACCACAGGTCTGTCTGGGAAGATGCTCCCAGCAGTCATGGAGTTAATAGGATGGGTTAATATGTTGCTACTGACATGCAAAGAGTCATTGGCTGAGTCACTGTAGAAAGAAGAGGAATACTGATTCATGCCAGAGTCCTCATGCTCAGGAGAAAAGGTAGAAAACAGGTGGGAAAACTTTTTCTTTCTCTAACTTTGGTCAAAGATTCAAATTTAAAGATCAAAAGGGAAAAAGAAGCACTTTTCAGCTCAAACACATGTATTTTCTTCTAAACCTTCTGCTAAATTCCAAAGCACTGCTATCTAAATAGAATAGAACAGGTTTCTGTAATAAAGTGGTGCAGCTGGTTCCATGCAACACCAACAGCATGAGAGGTTCACAATTAGAACAGCTAGTAAATTATTCCTAAACCCATTTAGGGGTTGTGGCAGTTGCACCCACCCTGACAAAGACCTGACAAAGACAGGAGCTCTCTAAAAGACCTGAGAAAGATCAGAGCTTTCCAGTTGTTGTAACCTGCTTACTTTGCTTTTTCACACACTTAGGGGGTTGGACTAGATGATCTCTAGAGGTCCCTTCCAACCCCTACCATTCTATGATTCTATGATTCTATGATGGCTATTGCCAGGCACAGAGTCCCCAGAACATGGGGCCTCCTGCCCATCAGGACTGACCACAGGTCAGACTCAACTGGGGTATAAATGGAGCCCTGCCAGAGGGCAGAGCTGAGTTGGTCCATCTCAGAGCAGCGAGAATGCATTTGGGGACTCTCCCCTTGGGTTGGGACACTGCCCAAGGTAACTTCTCTGGGATTAAGAGCTCTCATCTTACAGGTGAGTGATTGCGCATTTTGGGTCATCATCCTAAAGGATTGTTGGTGAAAACTTAGGAATTCTTAAGTCAACTGTGTAGTACCTGACATCCAAATTTGTGTTTTCCTATTCTTTGATGGAATGTTAAGTAATTTTAGTTAGAATAAACCTCATTTTGAGTACCTGCACTGCCTATTTTGTGGGTGCCTCTGTGACATTAATTGGTGTAGCTGGCTGGTTGTCCATAGAGGAATTACTATGAAGACACAGCTGTGCCCCTTCTCCCCCAGACATATAATGGGCAAAGGCAAAGTTGTCCAACTTGGAGGCAGTTGTGGAAAGGCTGGAACAAAGACATGGAAGTTTTATAGATGGTAGCAGTGAAGGCAGTATGTGTGCCTTCCTAGGTACCTGTGTAATTCAGGCAATGTTAGAATTAGAAGTAGATTGGCTGATTGCCAGAGAAAAAAACTAGGGGCCAGGGAGAAACACCAGCAGGCACGCCTCCCCACAACAGGACAGGCTCAGTTAACCCTTTTGTGCCACTGCAAGAGAAACCAAGAGTTTAAAAACCTAGAAGTTGAAGTTTGGTGTTTGGGTCACCCACTCCACATGATGAATTGTTGCCAATGGTCTGCTGACAAGGAGCCTTACATACACATCCCTGTGGGTCTGACATTAATTAGGTTAGAGTTTTTTGTTGATACAGGGGACCAAATTAGTGTTTTAAATAAGGAACAAGCCAATGAGCTAGGAATTAAACCATCAAGAAAGACTATAAACATAATAAGGGTAACAAGTACAGCAGAAAAATTCCCATAGCACAAACTGAGTTTTGTCTGCCTGAGGAAAAGCTGATGGTGATGGTGGAGGTGGCTGTAAGCCCTTATAAGGGAAACATACTGGGATCTGATGTATTAACAGGCAAGTAGTGGTACATGCCCAATAGTAGTGCATGGAGTTTTGGAAGCTGTGAGGTGGAAGTCGCTCGCATTAGGATCCTGCAGCTTGTCCTGCACTACCACAATCTAAAGTAATCTGCATTTCTCAATGCCCTCTACCATCCACAGCTAAAGGGGACATTATAGAAGTCACTGATGACCTGAAGAAGAGGCAGATAATAAGCCACGGCCATTCTCCTTGTAATTCTTCAGTCTAGTCAGTCCATAAACTGGATGGGTAACATTTGATTATAGAAAATTGAATAGTAATTGAATTGAAAATTGAATAGTAATACCTTGTCTCTAATGGCTGCCACCCCAAGTATAAACTCAATAGTAACATTGATAATAACATTAGAAGAAAAGAGAAGGGATCAACATTCTGGGCATGGTAAGCTAAACTTAAACCTTTTAACTATTAAAAGGAATGCAGAGCCAAGTCAGATTTTATTAGATGCACCTATTTGGGTACCCATAACCAGCAGAAATCGTAAAGGAAGATGTAGTACAAAATAGCAGCTTTTGTTACTTGTTGGAAATCATTTTGGACAAAGAAGAGGAGACTATCTGAAATTAATGTCCCCTCAAAAATTATGTAAAGTAATGGATTTTTGTGTCTATAGCAGGACTTAAGTTTAATTAATGCTGAGAAACTTTCAGGGTGAACAAAGATATCTGTTGAAAATGCTGCAACAAAAGCAATATTCCTGCATTCATTAAAAGGAAAGGCAGAAACTCTAAACGAACCGGGGCAAGAAATGGCCAAGACTATCACTGAGGTAAATTCTTGAAACAGAGTATCAGGATGAGAAGAGTTGAGCAGAAAGAGGCACAAGGGAGAAATAAAAAAGGAGCACAGTTGTGTGTGATATCTGAAAAGCAAAACTGGAATGCCTAGAAATAAGAGAAGCCTTTGACATAAAAGGCACTGCTGAATGACCAAAATCAGTGTGTCAAATGGGTCATAGGAATATCAATGTACCATAAGAGTCTATAAAAACTGATAAGATCAATTTTCTAAGTCGGGATGAACTCATGAGAATTTCATAGAATCATAGAATGGTAGGGGTTGGAAGGGACCTCTAGAGATCATCTAGTCCAACCCCCCCTGCTAAAGCAGGTTAGCCTAGAGCAGGTTGCACAGGAATGCATCCAGGTGGGTTTTGAATATCTCCAGAGAAGGAGACTCCACAACCTCCCTGGGCAGCCTGTTCCAGTGCTCTGTTACCCTCACATTTCTGTGGATATAATTTCCAAATTAGACTAGCAATGTCTAGTACTGTTAGTACAAATGGACTACCATTGTTACACAAGTAGATTTCTGATTAGGAAAAGGTTATATAATGCACACTGTTGAGAAACATAAAAAAGTCAGGAGTGATGTGAAATGGGGTCTGCAGAGACAATACTTTCACAGAATAGCTGTTTCTAATACAAGAGGAATACAGTGGAACTGACTGGATGTCCATCATTTTACAGGAAAATAATGTGAAGATGTAGGTTCTTCAATATTCATTTTCTATTTAACCTTCTGTATATAACAAGCCTAGCCTTTTAATTTAAACTTTAAATTTCTTTACACTGTGATCTTTATTTTCAGAAGTAAAGACTATGACACAGTTTTATACTCTATATATATAGTCAGTGAGATTTTTTTAAAATCAATAAAAAACCGCATGAATTCAAACACTAGTGACTAGATCATAAGTAGACACTGAGTTACAAGAAGTACCAAATGCACAGCATTTTGAACCTTTTTCTTTTTTTATAAACTTTGGCCTTCCTAGTAGTCAGCATGCTATGGAAAGGCAAGCAAAAAGACATGATATTTTATTTTCTATTTCCTGTATGCAAGGACGTAATCCAAGGCAGGTAAGCCTTACTTTAATACTTCTAGGGGTTTTATATGTGCGTGACAGCATACTAGCCTAACAACCAGACACTGGTGCTCCTATCTATCAGGGAATTTTAACGGTATAGTGTGTTCTCAAAATTACAGCATAAGACTTCTGAAAAGTTTCACTTCAAAAGTTCCAGTAGGACTAAAGGAAAATATTTTGAACATAGGACTGATCAAACCAGAGCAGTTGAAAGATTCTTCTAATTCAGTCTGGTCCACTGCCTGTGATAGTACCAAAGCAGATAAGAAACAGGAATGTAAGACTAATACAGGGATACATGACACTTTCTCCAAGTATTCTGAAATCTCTGTTTGCAGTTCAGGAGTGGGTTAGATGAGCGTACAGTGAGGTGGGTCAAGAACTGGCTGAATGGCAGAGCGCAGAGGGTTGTGATCGGTGGTGTGGAATCTAGTTGGAGGCCTGTGACCAGCGGTGTTCCCCAGGGGTCAGTGCTGGGTCCAGTCCTGTTCAACATATTCATCAACGACTTGGATGAAGGGACAGAGTGTACCCTCAGCAAGTTTGCTGATGATACAAAGCTGGGGGGAGCGGCTGACTCACCAGAAGGCTGTGCTGCCATTCAGCGTGACCTGGACAGGCTGGAGAGTTGGGCGGAGAGGAATCTCATGAAGTTCAACAAGGGCAAGTGTAGGGTCGTGCACCTGGGGAGGAACAACCCCATATGCCAGTACAGGCTGGGGGTTGACTTGCTGGAGAGCAGCTCTGCGGAGAAGGACCTGGGAGTGCTGGTGGACAACAGGCTCACCATGAGCCAGCAGTGTGCCCTTGCGGCCAGGAAGGCCAATGGCATCCTGGGGTGCATTAAGAAGAGTGTGGCCAGCAGGTCGAGGGAGGTGATCCTCCCCCTCTACTCTGCCCTGGTGAGGCCGCATCTGGAGTACTGTGTCCAGTTCTGGGCTCCCCAGTTCAAGAGAGACAGGGAACTACTGGAGAGAGTCCAGCGGAGGGCCACAAAGTTGATTAGGGGAGTGGAGCATCTCTCTTATGAGGAAAGGCTGAGAGAGCTGGGTCTGTTCAGCCTGGAAAAGAGAAGGCTGAGAGGAGATCTGATCAATGCTCACAAATATCTAAAGGGTGGATGTCAAGAGGACGGGGTCAGACTCTTCTCAGTGGTGCCCAGCGACAGGACAAGGGGCAATGGGCACAAACTGGAACACAGGAAGTTCCACCTGAACATGAGGAGGAACTTCTTTACTGTGAGGGTGACAGAGCACTGGCACAGGCTGCCCAGAGAGGTTGTGGAGTCTCCTTCTCTGGAGATATTCAAAACCCACCTGGATGCATTCCTGTGCAACCTGCTCTAGGCTAACCTGCTTTAGCAGGGGGGTTGGACTAGATGATCTCTAGAGGTCCCTTCCAACCCCTACCATTCTGTGATTCTATGATTCTATGACTGCCTGACCTAAAGTTGTTTCTATGGATTTAGTAACTATTAAGGAATTCCTTTTCCATACACTTTGCCATTCTTTCACTGAGTCTCTGAAAATCTTTCTCATCTACTGCATTCTGCAGAAAGTAATTCCACAAAGGTTTCATCATATAATAAGAAATTAACAACATTTTATACTTACTTTGAAACTGCCACCTCCTAGCCTCACCTAGTAAACACTTAGCAATACATACAGCATATATAACAAATCTGTTACATCCAATTAGAAATAAATGTAAATGAAGAAAAAAATATTTGTCTTTTTCGACTGGTTGTTTCAAAAAAATAGATACATTTTACATAACTTCATTTTGGAGTAATTTATCCAATGCAGACTATTTTTTTTATCTAAAAAAAGAAGATAAAAGCAGGGGGAGGGTGAGTGGCAGAGGGAGAAGCTAGTTCTAGCATTTCTATTGTGTTTCTAGTTAGGCACATCTGCTGGATATCATGTTCTGTCAGTGAAGTATAAAGCTATAATGTAAGTAAAAAAAAAAAAGCTATTTTGAAGTAGAAAAATACAAGTTTTATGTCTTTAGATAATAGCTCCTCTGCTTACACGAACAATATATCAAGTTCCAATTATCTGTGTGTTTGTTTTCCTGGAAAATTGAATATTAGTGTCTTTTATTGGTTGTTGTTACATAATGAATTACAGAACATATTTAAATGTAACTGAAACATGCAGCAGAGCTCTGCTCCCCTAACAGTGAATTGTTGGTCTGTGAAAACATGCTGTTATTTAACAAAATAACAGCTTTTGAACAACCTTTAAGTGTAATGGCTAACTTGGGTTTTGATAACAAATTCACTAGTAAAATCATAAACACATCAATGTTTCCACAAATAAGTATCTCAATACTGAAACGGTACAATCTTGTTCTCTAGAAAGCCAAAGATTAAGTGACATAACATTAACTGTAAAATTAATCAATTTAGCCCTGTTTGACATGAACAGCAGTTAAGTGATTGTGACAGTATGGTCCCCCGCCTCAACCTGACCTTTCTCTCACGTGACCCTGCTCAAGCAATAACCACCAGTGGCAGTCATAACGGGTGCCTCTGGTCTTGAGGGCTGCATCCAGCTCAAGGTGGATTTGGGGAGACAGATGAAAACGCAATAACCAAAGGCTAATTTGAGCAATGGGCCCACTTAACCACATTTCTTATCATGTCCGCCTCAAGTCAAATTTGGAACAAACCACCATTAGTATGCAAATACGAGTCAATCATCTTACCTCCATAAATAGTGAGCATCCCAACAGCCCTTCAAGCTGTCCTGCATAGCAGCAGGCTGCACGACAGGATGTCACCTTGAGTAGGGACACCTCTCAAGGTTACTCCTTGAGGTTGAGAGATTCCTTGCCACAACAGATTCTTAGTGAGGGATTAATAGCATGCTAAACTTTGAAATCTTAGCTGAATGATATAAAGGATTGATTGAACATGTATAAACCTTTAGACATAAATCATTGACCAAATCTGGGACTAGGATTGGATCCAGCCACACCTAGACTCTTCTCTGAGAAGGAGTTTAGAAAGCAAAATGGTCCTTCCTGAACCTCGTGACTCAACAGGAGGGTCGTTCTGACAGTTTTGTCCTATCCTATCCTTTATGCAGTGAATAATCAAGTGCACCTTGCCATCAAATCTTGTTAAAACACTGTTGCATTTAATATCAAGCTTTGTTAAATTGCTGTTTTATATCAATAAACCTATTGCTGCTTCTCTGTTGAGAGTGAAGTGCATCAATCCACCTGCAACAGTGATAAAAATTGGCCTGGAGGGTCTCAGTTAAAACTGAAGGAGTTGAATAGAGAGACCTTCCCATATTTTAGGATTTACTTGGTAACGAATATGGAGGAAGAGGGACGTTTTTTTGTTTTCCTCTACAGAACTAATCAGAATTTGTGGACATAAAACATTACCAAAAAAATCTCTGTTGAAGGCAGGTATGGTTTCGAATAAGAAATGGACAGAAAATAGATCTATGAAGAAAATTTCTCCTTCTCTCACTCTCCTAACAGATTCAATGCTAAAACTTATTTAGAGATCATTTTAAAGTGGTAATATGAATCCTCCTTGTAAGAAAAAAAATGCACTTTGAAGAAAATCTCTTTTTAAAAATTGTGAATATATTTTAAGCTGTTACAAGCTTCTGTGTCATCACTCCTGCACAACTATCACACAATGCACGTCCTTTTCCTCTCTTCCTTTATATGCAGATTTTGCCACTTTCTTCCCTTCTGTTCTACACCTATAACATTTTAACTCTCCTTTCCTTCAGCTTTTGCTCTTCCAGAACTTCTGGGGTACTGTACAGTTTGTTTCCTTCCTCTGAAATAAATAAATTATATAATTACCAGGAAAGAAAATATCAGTATTAGAGTATAATGCATAAAACAATATGTTTCCTTCTTCAGTGGAGTTCAGCATTTTATTTTCCATTACTGAGAACTTAGCTGAAATCTATATTAATCTCTCGATAATGATCCTTAAATCTCCTGAGGATAAATCTTTCTAAGGAAAAAACACTCATTCAGAAAACATTCATGTAAAGGAGGAATTCAAATCTTTCCTTTCTACCTCTTTGACCTTGCCATGTTTACATTCTGCACAGATTTGTGCTGCTTAAATACCCAGTCCTCCTGAGCTGATGGGGGCTGCCTGAGATGGAGCTTACTTTCCACTGCTGGCACTAGAACACCAGGCAGAGAGAACTGCAGAATTCAGACTGACATCTAGAAAACCTTTGGAAAGACTATACTCTGATCAACTGCCTTGATTCACTTCCTTCTCTTTTACCCATGGCTTTCTCTTCACCTTCTGCTTCTCAGGCATCATTGTTTAAGAAATATTTCTTCAGCCTAGGAACATAAGATTGGGTCCTCTTTCTGTTCTATAGGAAATCTGCCTTCTGTTTCTTCCATGAGCTGGGGAGAGCAACAAGTTGAGAAGAAGATTTTGAGGCGTTTAGGAGGGGTTTTTTCAGGGGTGGGTTTTTTTTTGGTTTTGTATGTTTGCTGATTTTTTTAAAAAGATAATTGCATATAATTGTCTCATGGCCCTGATCCACAGGAGATGTTTCCTCAACTGACACAGTTCTCATCTCCTCACTGTATCAACACTTAAATCCCTGTACAGTATAAAATAAGAGAAATCAACCAAGTCCGGGATGATATACTCCTATAGGATTTATGAACAACAGAACTCAGATTATTTCAAACTCAATTACATACTTCAAAAGCCTCTTCAAGCAAACCAAATCAAGACACTTCTGAAATAAAAGTGGAGTAAGAAACAAAGCTCTTTATAGTCACTACTCTTAATCTTAATTATTTTAATTAATATTTTATGAGTTGCCAGTGTGTCAGGGTTTAAAGCTGGGCTGGCTATTAAACGAATGACAGACGCTCTTTGTTAACTCTCTCCCTCCCCAAAAAGCAGGGGGGAAAGAGAAAAGGGAAAGAGACTTATGGGTTAGAAAAGTTAAAACAGCTTTAATCTAACTACAATAATAATGTATAATAATAGGAAGAAATAATAATGACATATACAAATATGTACAAAGCCACTATCAAGCTTCCCCCACTGATGACCAATACATCACCCGGACGCTGCGGGGCACGCCCCAGGAATGTCCCGGACTGTACTCAGCAGCAGGCAGAAACTGGATTCAGGAATGTATGGATCAGGATCGGACGCAGAAGAATCAGACAGAGTCCTCCTTGGACAACAGCCATAGAAGAAGAGAGCTAGACCCTCGTGATCCCTCAGCTTTATACCGAGTATGACGCGTATGGGATGGAATACTCCCTTTGGTCAGGTTTGGGTCACCTGTCCAACCCACTCCTCCCCACTGCAGGGTCGCAGGTGTGACCACTTCTCTGCTCTTTCAGTTCCAGCACATAAGAAAGTCAGCAGAAGCAAGCATTGACCTTGGTCTCCATAGGGATAACTATAAGGAAGAGCCTTTCTGCATACCATTCCTACTGGTGTTCCAGCACCAACTATAAACACCGAGCTTTATCACTGCTAGAAGCAGCTACTGTCTGGGAAAACATGCAGTTAATTTCAGAGAGCGCAGCTTCTCAGAAGAGACTTAACTAAAAAGCAAAGTTACTAAAAGAAAATTGATTCTTTCCTGGCCCAGACCAGGACACAGTGCAAGGGTTTTTATAATTTACCACTTTCATGTGATCAAGTTTCTTTCACTATTAGCTGATTAATCTCTGCTTTCTCTTTTAGATGATTGCATTTGTTCAAAGCAGGGTTCAGCTCAAAACGACACATTGTAAGAATAACCTACTGAAAAAGATAATCCTTGTCGGTGATTAGCTGTAATGACTTCTAAAGGGAAAAAGAACCAGCAAGTCGGGGGTGGGGAGAGATGTGTTTTTTGTTTTTCTCCACAGTATTTGTGTCTTAAAGATACACTGCATTAATCCCAAAAGTTGATGATTTATTTATTGAATCACAGGTGGTCTGTTGTCAATTTGAGATTTAAAATACTGAACATCCCTATCACTTGTGACATCTCAATTAATGAAATTAAAAAACTATAATCTGGCTACATTTAAATTTTTTAAGCTTATCGATTGCTGATCTGCTCACTAAATTTTTCTCCATATCTTGCTGTGTACACAGAAACATATGTATACATATATATATTTATATACCCACACATGTGCTCTCAAATAGTGTTCTCCTCCTTTCTCTTGAACAAAATCCAAACGTGACTGTGGAGTAACAGATGAAAATTAGAGGGGGGGGAGGAAAGAAAGGCAATGCAACATTTGTTCGACTGACATTATCTCATGACTTTGTTAATTTTCCAGGTATTATGTGGGAATCTCTCCATTAGGTTGCAAGGTTCTCTGTGGAAGTAAAAGAGTTTCTTCAGAAACAGCAGTATGAAACATGCGATCAGGATGGAAGGAAGTTTCATTTCACAGTGAAAAATGTACAAAGATTATTCTCACTACTTCCTCCACTCCTTTGGGAAATTCTGTGTAACCCAAAGTAAAGGGCTGTCATACACAAAATACTTCCTCTTGGTTGTATGTAGTTTAACCACACACAGAGCATCAAGAAGATGCACTCCTCAAAACAAACAAAAAAAATGAAGAACTTTTAGGAAAATGGAGTAACAGCAGTTAAAGAGTAAGACAGATTCTTTATCCATTTGATAGACATACATGGAGGGGAAAAAAAATAGGGAAGGAAAGAGAGACCAGTAAAATGAGATCAGAAGAAAACTAACTGCATAGAATGGCAAAAGAGGCTTGTTTGAAGTTCTCAGATATCCTATTGATAGGTTTTTAAAACTGAAAGGAAACCTCTCCTCATTCTCCTGCCTCACTTCTAGATGAAAACGAAGGTCTTTTGAGCAAGAAGCAAAACAGAACCCAAAGACACAGAAGTGTAACAAATCGATAGAAAGGCCAGGGCCAGAGTGAAAGCACAAAAGGATCAGAGAATAAAGTAAGAGTCATAGAAAAGTATCAGGGGAAAAATAAAAAAGCAAAGAAGACCAAATAAGACAGATAAAGTTTAATGTTAAAATGGGAACCTTTGTGTCTATTACTAGAATTGTTGTTGCTTAGAATATCAAGGGACATACTTAGTCCTGATTCTACTGTCATTAAAATTCTCTGTAATAGTGTAAGAAAAACCCTTCAGCATTCCTGCACTCAGGGAGAGAATAGTTGTTTTCAGTCAATTTTAATGTGCATTTAGTGGGTTCTTGTGTTTTCATCTCAGTGTGCATCCATACGCTGTCTTTTGGTACTATGACTGTCATCTGCATCATTGGCTTACATTTAAGTGAAATACTCTACATATTTTAACGCTAACTGTATGGGTAAACAGTTCCTGACTGAAAGTATGTTCAAATAAATGGAGCAGCTCCTATCAGGTCTTCCTTTCCTGAATATTTTCCCTTTAATTATTAAGGTAAAAGCTGTAAGGCAAAAGTAAGGCGGTGTTATTGCACATTGCAGATTTTTTTTTTATTTTTTTAAAAATATTTCCAGAGATGGGTATTTCCACAGTATTTCACCACAGAAGATAGCTATGGCTAATAAAAATAAGAAATTAGAAAGGGAGGTATTCAATATTTATTGTCTAATAGAGAATGACATCTATGAGAAAAGGAGAAAGAGAAAGAAAGCAAACATATATATATCCAGAAATGCAAAAGGAGTACTTAATGAAATAGACTGATAATACATGCTGACCTCGGCCATATGTAAAATCAGCAACTTTGATGTTCAGATGCTACTCCTATCATTGGAGATGTGGAGGTGAGGGAAAATGAGGAACCAGTGGTCCTTCTACTGTTCACCTAGCTCAATGGGGAAGGAAATTCTATGCCCTAACATATCCCTTTACTCTTTTAAATCTCTCAATGAGGGCAGACAAGTCACCCATTTTACCACTTTTTTCCAAAAATTCCAGCCTGCATTGTTAACTTCCGTTCATTCAAGTGTCTGCAAAAGATTCACATCCTTTGTGATTGTCTCCTTTCACATATAAAACTTATTTCTCCACAAAAGAATACATTAAATTCAGATACTTCCGAGAGTAGAAAGGAAAACACTTTTTAAACACACCAGGAGATGGCCTGGTCGGTTTAGTTCTATTGGCTCACCACGACAAACTAACAATTGTTAGTTAAGTGACATTTGAGATCTTGTGCCAGAAAAATGACTTAAGTTTTAATGTATACTGTTTACATCCATGGTCAAGGAGCACCTATATATACAACAGAAACATGGGGGGAAAAGAAGACTGTATCGTAAAAGGCATTAATTTTACCTTGTCTGTATAAGTAGCCTTTTAGGAAGCTTTCCTAATGAAGTCTCAACTTGTACTTGAAATTCAACTATACCTCAGGTGGTCTGACAACAGGAAATTAATACATTTAGCTCTTAAGCCATTTGCTCTTCAAGATCATCTGTTTAAATAGGGCACTTTTTCCCCTGTCTGTAAAAGAACTGAGCAACAGGATAGAATGATATGATAACTGTTAACTAGATTTGAGTTACACTAAGCACATTAATGAATGTTTAATTATTTCAATACTTGATAAAATTATTTTGAAGTATGTAAACCACACCATACAAGATTGGAGAAAAGTTTAGAGGCTTGGTTTGACTATTACTTAAATGACACTTTCTATCCTGATATGCAATATGCCCTCCAAAAAAAATGTGTGAGGAGAAGACCATGTATTTGTCTTGGTTTTGGTTGTGTTTTGTTTGGGGCTTTTTTCAACCAAGACAAATACTTTTGTGGTTTTTCATGGAGAAATTTTATAGAAAGGTACTTACATTCTGTCCAAGATGCATTAAGAGTGAAATCTGGATGCATTAAGAATGAAATCTGAATGGTTACTATTTCACCAAATAGCTTGAGTAATGTGCAAAGGATAGACAAAAAATTTCAAAAGTGATTAGGGAAGAAAACACAGGTAACACTGGTACATAGGACTGTGTATACATTCACGTCCAGCCGCTTTGTGCCTTGAAGAGCAGATGGTGTAGGAATGTAAGTATTCAGAATAAAAAGCCTCAAATATTCAAATTTCAGCAAGTTTTAATTATATTATAGAAAGCTTTTATCCAATCTTTCGGCTTCTTGCAAGCAACAGGTAGCAAGAAACCCCTCAAAAAATATTCAATTTTCCAAATTGACTCCAGTTCTTTGGCAATTCAGACTACTAGAAGAGTATGCAAAGCTTGTTGTATACTAATATGGGTCCCTAGGGCCTCTGTCTTACCCCTCAGTACTCATTTAGTATTAACAAGATTATAATGAAGTACAGTTTGTGTGAGAACCCACAAAGGCAGAGCCCTCAACTTGGGCACAAATTAGTGTTGAAGTGTCATTTTTTCCTGGAGATTAAATGGAGCAACACTGATCTTTTTTCAACACCTAAGACTCAACTTTCAGAAGGTTCAGAAATGGCTTGTCTTTACTCCCAATCAATATCACTTCAATGATAATTTCTGTTAGGAACCTACCTTAGAAGTCTTAATGGCATTCAGATTCGGCAGACCAAACTAGAAACCAGATATGTCTTACTTCGGTGTAATTTTTGTCCTGAGTGTGTATTTTTAGAGGGAACATGAGGCTAAGAGAGAAAAAGGCATTTTTCCCTTTTAGGCTATCACTGAAATAAATACATTTAATAGGCCATTTTAAAAAAAAAAATATTGTTATATTCAATAAATCTTTGGAACTGCATTGTAATGCACCAATACCATCCTGTTTCACATTAACAACTGTGTTCAAATGGAATATGTAAGGAGCTCATGTGAAAAAGAAAAAGCATATCTTTTTTTAACAGCCACTGAATCTCTTGCAGTAAGATTTTTAATTCATAAGTATTACAGTACATTGCAACCTATAGGATAGCACCAAAATACAGCTTCCAGAAATAAATCTGTAATTATTTTCTTTATAACACTTCCTTGTGATTTGTGTACAATGACAAAATGGTGGCGTGTAGGTACTGTGATTTTATTTCTATGTAAATAAACAATGGATATTTCATCATTCTAGCACAGCCACTGCACAAATGTCTGCAAAATTCTAATTAGATAATCACTAGCAGAAGAAGATAATTCCATTTATTGTGATGAGAGGAGACAGCACACACACACCACCACAATCGTCGGAGGTCTTTGAAGTAAGTACCGTCTAGGAAATTTTAGACGTTAAACAGTAGTCACAGTGTGTATCTTTCGCTTGACACTCGAATTTTATCTTTTGATCTAGTTACACTACATGCTACACCTACAGGACTTGCTGGTTTTGCTATGAGGCTTCAGATTACCTTGAAAACATGACTGAGACTTTTTCTCATGTGGTATTTTCTTCCCCATTGGCTTTAATCAGCACCTAGTATAATATGCATTAATAAATGATATCTGGTACTGAAGTCTGGTGACGAATCATCAAAATTACAGCCATACTTTTCATGGATTCTACCCTAAACATCTTTGTTGTTCACCTTTTAAGTTTTTGCTTTGCCTTAGGTTTTTCTGCTGCTTAGTTATTCTGAATTGGTTGTCCTGTGAATTACTTGAGTTTTCCATTTTCCTGGGCATTATTAATCTTTTGCGATCAGATTTGCCGAGGTAGGCAATCGTTCACAGTGCAGACATGCTGTTACTTGAGTGCTTGTGTCCCAATTCAATTTTGGTGGATCATGATGGAAGCTTAGTACAGCAAACAGTAATGACATGAAGTTGCTTAACACTGTTATTGTAGTAATGCTGGCTGAATCTCCAAAACTGTGTTGCAAATTCCAGTCTTTGTCAGTAGCAGTTTTTATACATTTTTTCCTGTTCCCACAAAAATTAGTTTGTGGTGTCCAAAATCTTGCTACAAAGCAGAAGTCAATCTGCAAAGATATTATAGAAAAAAAGAAGTAACTTGTTGGTGCAGCTTGTCTGCAAGACTACCTCCACTCACCTTCAATAAATTTGGTTCTGCACATTGCTTGAAAAAGAATACTAGATTGCATGTGGTGTTACATTTAACCAAGGAGACATTTTTATATCTCTATAATAAGAACCCAGCTTCTCTGTATTCAGAGATATGGAAGTCAGGGAAAATATTTAGAAAGTAAGTATTATAAAAACTAGAAGTTTCTCCTCTGGTTTAACTGCAGAAACAGAATAATGTGCAGTGTCTTCATTATTTTCTATTTGTCTTTTATGATATTGAAGTTTGCATTTTGTGCATTACATGCTTGTTTTCACCTATCCAGCTCCCTAGGTTTTAATTTCTAGAAATATAAGCCCTAGAAGACACTTGAAAGAGGAATAACCAGGTAGCAGTCAATCAATATGGCACTGTTAACAGTAGTAGAAAATCTGTCTTAGGAAGACAAATATCTAGCGGAACATTTAAGAATGATACCAATAAAAACTGAAAACATCCATCATTCTATGTGTTGTATACGTGCCTGAGATCAGCCAAATAATGTTATATAATTGTTTCTCTCTCAGCTTTAATGTTTTTGCTCCTTGTCCTGTGGTTTGAGAGATGAAATTTTAGCTAATACAAACAGATGCACTAAGATATATTGACAATAATATAAAGGTCCTCAGCAAGTGCCTTATCATAACTTCAAAATACATGAGTTCACCATATCTGAGAGATCGAGGTGGCAAGTTCTAAATGAAAGTAAACAGGAAAAAAAATCTGCTTGTATAGGATAGTATTGCTAGGTATTGCTTAATAATTACTTTATCATTTAAAAATTTGCAATGAAAGGAAATACCTTCCATAATGATGGCTGGCCAATGTCCAGCAAATTTTTCTAATTATTCTATGACTGAATGCCATTCAGTGAAGAGGAAATATCTGCACATCCACAATGGTATGCTAATCTTTTGGGCTTATCCTGTAGTTTATATGATAGGTCAGCTGATTTTCAGAGATTTTCAGAGATTCTCAGCTAAATGAATAAAAGGCAATTATATGTGACAAGATGCTATAGACTACCCAGTGACCTGTTTTTATTTTCTTCTTTCCTAACAACATTCAGTAATACTTAGAGGGATACCTTTCACTTCTAGCTGAACAAGAAAGGTATTACCTCTCCTTATAAGGTCTTGCTTCACTGAATTCACATCAGTTTTCAATGAAAGAATTATTACATGAATCCAGGTGCTTATCAGATACATAACTTCTAATCTCATTAACATGCTTTCGGCACATCCACTTCTGAAGCCATCCCAAACTCATGCTGAGAAATGCACTATCTGTACTACTTGTTACATCATCACATCATTCCCTAGCTCTGGAGAAGTTTATCTCCTGCATAAATTTATAGTATATCAGGAGAATGCCGTGATGAACAGGTGGGAAAATATTCTTGTCCAATCAAGACAATCAGGTTTTGCATTTTAGCAAAATTATGAGCAGACAAATCAAATGGGTTGGTCTAACTTCTAAACATACATGCCAACTTTTGCAATAGAAGTTGATCTGCTCTTTATTAAAGTACTTAATGTCCATAAGGAATCTTAAAGTATGTTCCAGAACAAGTAATACAGAACTTGTGCATCAATCAGTGCCTAGGAATATATCATAATAAATTAACTAAATATTCAATATTCCATCAGTGATCACATTGTTTTAAACACACCGTATGTAATAGAAGTTTGTGTAACTTAAAATGGTCAATGATTCCGTAAAGAAAAGGTCTTTAATTCCTCAACACCACTTCAGCACTTAAGAAAACTCAACAGCATTTGCGTGCATGTTTCTCTGATGTCAAGGAAATGAACATATTGCCAGGCTTCCACAAAAGGGTATTTTCAAGTTTGCATAGCTTTGTTATGTCAAAACCAATTGCTCCAAACAAAGCAAAGCATAGATTACTGATACTCATGCCTACTGTTGATCTTGATGATTTAAAAGAGAGGCTTTTAGACTTACGTAACAAAAAAAAGGTGCCAACGTTTTCTGAAAAGCAGAAAATACACTTTTCCTTACATTCTTATGCTGTAAGTCATGGATCTAGCTGAATGTTTATTATGGAACTTTCCAAAGCAAAGTCAAGTTTAGACCAAGCAGATGAACGGTTAGTAAATCAATAGTCAGTAAAAATACGGTGTTTGGAGAGAAATGTCTTAGAAACTGAGCACTGATAGTGCTGAAGCAGGCACTTCTGGATATTTTGATTCTGTACTGAATTAACAATCTGAATGCGTAAATCTGTACTTAGCACACAAAACAGAACTGAAAATGTTATTTTTCTGGCAATACCACAGTCCATTGGGAAGAACACTGGTGATATCAAAAAGGATTGTCAAAAATAATGCAGTTTTGAGATAAAGGTTGTCTGTGCATGTAAGACATGTGCTTAGCATCCACAAAAAGCAGACCAAAACAGAAATACTGAACAAGCCTCAAATAGGTGTTTTGGATTACTCTTGCATCTTAACTTGGATGCTGAGCAGTGTTAGCACAGTTTAGGAGATCAAAGCCTTCATTTAATTGCCTTTGGTTTTTACTTGAATCTTTTAAAAAAGAGAAATAATTTAAAAAATCAATAGTTATTAGCAAATAATTACAATAGATTAAAAATTAAATTACTAGTTGAAGTTTACACAAACTTTCAAGAAAATTACAAAGCCACAGTTAATTTGGCCAGCTAAGGTTTTGCTTCTCTGAATTACCTCACTGTCATGATGACATCATTCAGAAAGCTAAGGCAGTAAACACACGCTAAGCACTCTGAATTCCTTTCAATTTCAAAAGCCAGGCAGGCCGTTTTCAGAATTTGGTTTTCTAAGCATTCACTTTATTTTCTAATATTCCATTTTGTCACAGTTTAAAGCTGGGCTGGCTATTAAGCGAATGACAGACGCTCTTTGTTAACCCCCTCCCTCCCCAAAGTGGGGGGGGGAAGAGAAAAGGGAAAGAGACTTATGGGTTAGAAAAGTTAAAACAGCTTTAATCTAACTACAATAATAATGTATAATAATAATAATGAAATATATACAAATATACAAATATGTACAAAACCGATATCGAGCTCCCCCCCACTGATGACGAATACGTCACCCGGACGCTGCGGGGCACGCCCCAGGAAAG
>VZSC01013458.1:45228-69745 GCA_013398225.1 Steatornis caripensis | reverse complement strand
AGGGATAACTATAAGCAAGGGCATTTCTGCATACCATTCCTACTGATGTTCCAGCACCAACTATAAACACGGAGCCTTATCACTGCTAGAAGCAGCTACTGTCTGGGAAAACATACAGTTAATTTCAGAGAGCGCAGCTTCTAAGAAGAGGCTTAACTAAAAAGCAAAGTTACTAAAAGAAAATTGGTTCTGTCCTGGCCCAAACAAGGACACATTTTATGCAACCAATAGTTACAGGTGGAGTCTTTAAGTTTTCCAGTTAAATCATTAATGAAGACATTGTTGCTATGTCATAGCAGTTCAAAAGCATTTCTAACAAAAGTTCTAGCTTCTGGCAGTTGCACAAAACTCCATCTGCTGGCCTTCTTTCTCAATCATCTGACCAGAAATGCCAAAGAATAATTCTGTCTCTTCCTTTAGTCATGCAGCCATGGCCTTTGTCCATTTTACAAGCCCAGTGTGCTACCTAGGAAAATTAGAAGCCTAAATCTGAAACCCACTGAGTGGTTTGGTGGAATCAGAATGACCACCCTTTATAACTAGTTATGTTTATATTACCTATTGTTACACAAGGACTATATAAATATCTTTAGAGAGCAAGAAACATCCACACCTTTGCAAACTTCTGGGTGAATTTATACCACAAAAGAAAAAAGAAAAAAAAAAATATCAAACCTTCATCAAGACAATGGGATAAAGTCATTGTCATGTTGTCCTCAGTTTCTGGAGAATATTCATTTATGTTTTTCTTTCATCAAGCCTGGATGATAAAGCTATTCCAACATCTAGGACAAATACAGATTAGTAGAACCTCAGTGAAATGTTGCCCAAAAAGCAAAGATAGTATCTGGACAGAACAGATGGCTTACTCAAAAAAAATATATATATTTATCATGAATTTACTTTAAGAAATAATGTTACCCTACTAAAATCAACAGAAATTGCACATAAAATTAAGAATGTTCTTTGTTTATGACTAATATAAGTGTCTTATAAATGCCTAATATAAACATATATCTGGTAGGAGCAATTTGCTGCTTTAGCTTCTCTTTTCTTAAAAGAAAAAAAAAAGTGAAAAAGCACACTCTCTGGTTGAGTAAGCCCAAACTGGATATTCGGCAACTGTCCAAAATGAGGCTCTTCCCCCATAGTCTGGAAAATCTTCTGGCTTAACACAAACAACACCGAGTCCCTTCTCCTTTCAAAGAAAACTCCCAACCTCAAAACTCACAAACTTTTATGTTTCCTAGTTGTAGTCATTCTTTTACTTGGCTGACAGGCTACAGCATGCCATGATGGAAGAGTAGCATCTTCGTAATTAACTTGGCAGTACAGAAGTACAGAAGCTAGGACTGCTTTGTCATCTAAAACATGCTGTTTAGGCAGGATCTCTATTACTACTTTGAAACATCTGGCCCAATTAAAGCAGGACAATGTCCTAACTCATCTGAAAGGCAAAGGAAGGTTAATGTTACATGCCCCAAAGGCAAAAATCTGTTACATGTAGTATCCAGGATGTTCTCACCTATTACAGAAATTTTAGCTGGCTGAGGGAAGTTTGTCAAGCCAGGCAGGAAATCAAAAGTAGAAAAATAAATGGTGGTTTCTAGTTCAGCACAGATAAATAATGTTTGCATGCACCAACTTCTGCCAGTGCAAACAATACTTAGGACTGCAGGCACATTTTCTTGGTTATTCATATGCACAAACACATGTAAATGTAGCTTCTACATGTGCAAAATTGATGCCAGGTTAACACCTTTAAAAATTTCCAATATAGGCACCGCATAGGAGGCTGGGCTTCTTGCACTCCCACAGAAAACTATTCATCCCTATAACGGACAGTATGAATCTTCAGTTATGGGTTCAGTGTAAGGTCTCTTAGTGAGCTCATTTAGCATACTTTATAGGTTTCAAACAATAGTTTTCCAATAATTCACATCTTAGTCACAGTGGTAACAATATGATGAGCTCTTTAAGAGACAGAAATTAAAACAATTCATTGTATTAATTAGCATCTTCTCTTTTACTCTGAGATACTTGTTCCAAGTAATCTGACAATTTAATTGAGGTGATCATTGACTTTAATTAATATTTTTTCTTATGAGAAAGGCTGTGACTATTGGATGGTGCTGGAAATTAACAGTAGGATTGGGGGAAAAGAAACTCTAGGAAAATTGTAAAGGCAAAGAATATTCTTTTTTTTTTCCCCACTGCACAGTTGTTTTGAAATTCACAGTCTTTCCTCTGTTTAGCCTGTATGATTTTGATACATCAGAACTATAGGTGGAGAAGCACTAATAAGTCATAACATCTCAGACTATTTCAGTGATGGGACTTGACCATTAATCAAAATGGAGTCTACATGCATAATATCACATTAATTGGTCTGTATTAAGATCCAGAAAAACTACGGTTACCTTGCAATACTCACCAATTTACTTTTCTTCCATTGACTATTTTTTCATAGTTTTTGAAAACCTGATACTGAGCTTGCCTCTCAGATTGAAATGATTTCTTACTCCAATCCATCTGCTTAGCATAAGCAAAATATTTGTGCCTTAACCAGACTATTTAAAAGAATGTGGTTTATTTTTATTTAGAAGACCATTCAAAATTTATTGGGTAGAAGTCATTAGCTCTGAAACAAAGAATTGTATTTATAAATTGAAAATAACATTCCTATTTGAAGGGGCAAGAAATCTCTTTCAGGTTTTGTAACAGAATGATGTATCAACCAAATCCAAGATGGAAGGAGCATATTCCTTTACAAATTCTTTCCTTCAGTTCTTTGGCACCACCCTTCCATTTGTCTCAGGCTACAAGACAATACAGCTGCATCTTTGTGCAGTTACAATAGTCTGGAAAAGCAGAGCAACATTCGTCTTTATAGGCACTAAAACATTTTAAAAACACAATGCAGGATAATGCAATTGCTATTTGCCAAACGTAAAGAGCAATAGCACTTCAAAGGAGAGGAAAATCCTCACCATTACCAGATGAACCAGAACTAGCTCACTAAACACTTCATAGGCAAATACTTATTTTTTCCATATTCTTTACAAAACTAGATGAGAGAGCTGAGAAACACTCAAAGGATACAATCTTCACATATGCAGTATTATTTTTGTGGGTTTTGCACAAAATATCTAAAAGCATTCAAGAAGGACAACTAGAAGACCTCCTCAATTGTTTTATCTCAATTTAACCACATTCTTAATTTATGTCTCTCTTCAATACCTACATACAGTCATGGCTACTTGTCATTTTATACTTGCATCCTACACAACTGGAGCCAATTAGAAATTTGTTACTAACATTGTTTCAAGCATGTACTGTCCTTATTCACAGGCAGACACCCACAGCTCAGTTACGTTTAGACAGCAGATGTAAATGTTAGTATTTGTACTTGTCCAAAGTTAACTACTTTACTTTTATTACTATTATTATTTGCAGTAACAACTACTGACAGCAAGCTCCTCTGCATATCACCCAAAGCAAGCTCACTGCCCTTTAGCTATTTTTGTTTGTCTTTGTGAATGAAAGACATCAAGTCAGAGTTTGTATTTAAAGGTGAGGAGAGAAAGCCTTTAGGGCATTTAAGATTTCAAGTGGCATGCAGAAGAACTGTCTAAGGTGTCTCATTCCAGTCACTGTGCAGGAAAAGATAAAAAAAACACTGCATAGCTTCAAATAACACTCCCCCTCCACCTTGTCCTCCAGTTTCTCCTTCTATGAAGCATCAGAAAATAATTTGAAAAAGTCTTAAGGATTTTCTTTCACTTCTATCCTATCCACAGTGAAAAATTTTCAGTATTTCTCTCTTGGTTTTAAAACATCAGATGCAAGACACGGCATTCTACAATGCTTCATAGCTATTTTTTGCAATTAAACTGCTTAATTATTGTCATAACAACATTGATTATTTTGCTGCTAACTCAGGTTATTGTTATCTTTAAAGAACATTTTCAAAAAACCCAACCCAGGGCTCATTTCATCTTAATTACTCATGAAATTAAGAACATGACAAACCTCACCAGACTACTTGATTGCTTGAAGTTAGAAATCACTTTAAGTGCTTTTCTGGACTGGTGCATCCATGAGGATATGGCAAATTATTCAGTCATTAAGAAGCTAGCAAGATTTAAGGAATCTGCCATAGCTGCTTTATACAGTAAAGCATTGTCAATCTGAACAAATACGTCATGTGCCAAAACATAAGCTTTCATCAAGCTCAATGTGACCTTATAGCATCTACAACTGCTTTATCTGAATTAGTAGTGCATTGAGGAATCAGAACGCTTGCAACGTCTCTCATGACTCTGCCACAACTTCAGTATTTTAGATATGGGTGCATCTACACAAAAGAAACCCTCCCAAAAAACAAACCAGAACAATTGTTCAGTTTAAGAAATATGTTTAATCATAACGTCTGTCATTCTTGGGAAATTTAACCAGTTTAAGAAAAACTCTCACAATATTTATATGAAGGAACATAATTGCGTTGTTTACTGTGCTGTAAAATGATATACTTTACTTCTAGAATCCATTAATAATTTAAAAAAATATTGGAAGAAAACATAAGCAATAAGTCATTGCTCTTATCTCTACTTCCTGTAGCTGTGAAAATAACTCTTGTTCAATTCTTTTTTGGTTTATTTCACATATTACTCCTTTAAGCAAACTAACATATATTCAAATTCTACATAAGCCATGGAAGGAACAGACCCAGAATCTTGCATTCCCCATGCCAGAGTAGAAAGCGTAGAATGAGACGGTGAAATTATACCACCAGTTATAACTGTGTATAAAGAAAGTCTTTACTGAGCCTGAAATGAGAAATATACTTAAGATCCAAGTTTTAATTGACAAATGTGGTGTTGAACAAATCAGTTAAATTCCTAGATCATTTAAACTCAAGAGAGAGGTACAACTGTAGATCCTGGAAGCTTAAATCAGAATTAAAGTAGTTCAAGTGAGAATATTCACTTACAGGTCAACCAACTTATCTTTGTAAGATACTTGCACTTACTGTAGAATAAGAATATGCAAACAGGCAGTCTGAAGGAAGCCTATCATAGCTGATATGCTTTATGGTTTTGTTGTCATAGTGGGATCCCTTCAGCAGCACCTGAAATTTATGAAGTGCTATCCCCCATAGAAACCCATTGCTTGTCATTCAGGGTCCTTGAATTGATATAAGTTACTATGCCCTCAGATATGTAAGGCTGTGTTTCCAAATAGATCTGTTAAAGCAAACGGAAAAACTTCCCATTAAAAAAAAAAAAAAATTTAAAAAAGTAATTTATGCAGGACGAGTAAGTTGGTTTTCCCAAAAAAAGTAAAAGCCAGCACACTAAAAGGCCAGAGTCAGCAGCAACTTATGATAGAATTCAGCAGAGCCAGAAACATCTCAAAACAATAAAACTGTGCAACAGGTTCTCGCATTTATTGGTTATGCCAACAGCTTATGATTCAGCCTCCTCCTCAAAGTCCCCCACCCTTCAGAACCAACCATGTCACAAAACTATGATGGCAACCTGCCACCTGCTCCTTCCCTGTTACACATTCCTGAAGCTGGAATAGCTTCAATGAGATTCTGTGGAGAGGTTCTGAAAAGAGCATTCACACAAAGTTTGGCAATGTTGCACATTTGATTTCATGATGCACCACAGGAATCATTTAGTCTTTCTGACTATAAACCTTGAGGGGAACTCTGAAAGTCACAGCAAGAAAACATGATATTAAAAAGCATGCATCCCAGAGGTGACACTCTCTGGGATTAAGTGGTGAAGTAATTTAAAATGATGATTAATTCTAATGAGTTGTAATACTACCACTACATCAGACAGGAAGCAGATTACATCCTGTAGCAAAAACCTTTAGTTTGGTGTTCGGAAGGGATCTGTAGTTCCACACATGAGATAAAACAAGCTGGATCTCAAGGTTGATTCAGTTCTCTGTAGAACCATAAGCATTTTGTGCATTTCAAAACAAGATCTCCAAGGTTTGTAACTTCACCTGTAAAATTGAGATACTTCCATTTTCCCCGCCATTTTCCCATCTTTTCTACTTAGTTTGTAATCTTCTTTAATGGGAATTTTCTCTTATTCTTTGTCTACCATACAGTATAGCTCAGAATTTGTCTGTAAGACACGGATCAGCAACAAAACCAACAAAAACCCCATTATACCAATATTCTGGGTTTGGCTAGGATAGAGTTAACTCTCATAAGAAGATGAGAGAGGACACAGCCAGGATAGCTGACCTGGACTAGTCAAAGGGGTATTCAGTATCATACGATGTCATGCTCCATATACATACTGCAGGGTTGGCCGGGGAAGGGGGAATGCTTCTCAGAAATCGGGGCGGGGGGAGAGGGGGGTGGTGGCGCATCATGTTCCATGTGGTGAGCAATTGGATTCTGCATCACTGTCTTCATATATTATTTTATTAGTATTATGGTTATTAATATTGCTTTGTCTCTCTTTGTGTCGTCCTATTATGCTGTCCTTATCTCAACCCACATATTCTACTTTTTTCCTCTGATTCTCCTCCAGAAGAAGTGAGTGAGCAAGTGGCCAGCCGCATAATGTGTTGTTGCCAGCTTAAACCACCACAACCAAGATGCCGAATTTATTTTGAATCATTAACTATGATGAGACACCTGTATTCAAAGCTCTCTCCATACCAATTTCCCAGCTCTACCTGTTACTGCAAGAGATTTTCTTCAAAAAACTACCTCTGAAATCCTGTCAGACTTGTGAAATTGCATGAGTGCATCCAGATACACTTTTAGCAGTCTATAGGTTGTTTGTTGTGTTTTTAAACAGAAGCTATAATAAGCCATTCACAATCTTCAGTGTTCTTATGGCCTGATAAAATTCCCTCCCCTTCTGTCCTTCCTGCTAAGAGACATGAAGACTTTGGGGATTTGTGCATGTATTTTATAACACTCCACTTCAAATAGACAGTCATTTAAAATCACCCCATTCAGTCCCATCCACAAGACAGCTGGGGTTGACATCATTGTCCAACAAAGGTATTACAGCTTACCAGTAGAGACAGCTGGGCAAACAGAACTATCCTACCCAGAAGGTATGTTTCATATTCCTCATTGTACCACAATAAGCACTGAATCCACAAAGGAGATGAACTACCGTTTTTTAAGTTCATAGATAAAAGGTCAGAAGGAAAGCCAGCAACAGAACTGAGATCTTTAAACCTCAACTTTATTTACTAGGCCTCAGAACATGCACATGCTCATACAAGTATTTTTATCATAAGGCATCTACCCATTAAGGAGATTGAAGTTGAGTGCTAAAACTGAAAAACCCCCATCAGTTATCACTCAGATGATTAGAACAGCATTGCTGCAACAATTAAGGCTGTCTTATAGCTCTTGAAGCAATGGTCATGTGAAGACAGCATGCTGAACTTCGACACACGTGACAAAAAACCAGAGAACCTTTGCCTTAGGTGAGAGAGGGTTCAGTGAGCAACAGAAAAGTCTCTTCCGAAGATGTCAAACACTGTTGGCTAAGCCAGCACTTATCTGTTTGTTTCCCATTAAGCATGCTAACACATTCATGTTGACTTCAATAGCCCTCAGTAGTTCCAGCCTAGTGTCTCTGTGGGCAGGTACTTAATTTTTGGATTTGTACCAAGCCATACTGCATGAACAGAGGCTATTTAGGTGCCTACAGTTAAATCCATGTTTGAGTGCTTTGCTGGAGTAGGTTCAGTGCCTTCTTCAGAAGTGAGCACATAATATGAAACAAAGCATGTAGGTATTTTTAAGGATGTTTCAGAGTATTATACATGTTCTGCCATCATCCTGTAAGGAGAAGTTCCACTGTAGGCAACAGGAGCTCTGTATTAAAAATAGTGGATGATAGTCATATTGAGCTAAATCCTAAACCAGACCAAGGCACCCTATTGTTTGTGAGATAAGCACAGTATGTGCTAAATTGTGCAACTGTGAGTCACTGTTTCATCTATTGCAGATTTTATTAAGTTCTTCTTGAGAGAAAACCGTTAGGCAAAATCTGTATTCAGTCTGCAGGATCAGAGAGTGCAGATGGCCAATGCATTACTCTCAAACAGAAAAGCTAAGCACCCTTCTGGCTTCATACAAATCTCTGGAATAAGAATATATAAACATGATGATTTTAACCAGTCAGCTTTAGCCAGAAACAAACTGCCAGCAGTAACAAAGTTTTCAGAGCAGTTTCATCCCAAAACAGAACCTGCACAGTATTTTTTCTGTACCTGAAGTAGTTCAGTAGTTCAGAACATCTCAAGTTCTATATAGTTTATTTAAAGATGATTTTTTTTAACTGAATCTTGAGTGAGTCATCAATCACTGAGATATTCCATGCTGTTTTTTCTCTATCGCAAGTTAACACTAAACTTTGTCTAACCATTTATGACAGTGTTTTTCAAATATTTTTAAAATGCAACCCCTTTTGCCTCATCTGTCTTCCTGCCACTGTTCCATTCCCTCCAGTCCTCCTCCTCTCCAGGCATCAGCACCTTCATCTCTCCTCATCAGGAGAACAAAACCAGGCTGTAATTACCATCTGCAAGTATTTACGCACTCCTACATCTTAACGGAATTAAACTGCTGATCTTTCCACAACCCTAAAATAGGTCTCAATCCTTAGTTGAAAAAAATACAGATTTACTAAACAGTGCAGTCTCCAAACATCCCAATACTATCCTACACCACTTACTTACCTTTGTGCCAACAAGTTAAACAAAAATACTTGAATGCTTATCTTCACTACCATTGCGGTTTTTCTACAAGCAGGACTAAAACATATGGTAATGTAACCACTATACATAGGACATGAAGGTAGCTCAAGGAGGAAGCATTTGAGCAGGAAGACCCTACAGTCTATTTGAAAAGTAGGTCTACCACTAAGGTTCAAACACCATTATACTGCTGCACAAACCCCAGAATTTTTGGCAAAATAACATCACAAAGCCTATGTCTACATTGCCTCTAAATCGCCCTAGTAACCTCAGTTTCTGAAATACATAAATCATGATTTTGCTGTTAGAGCCATGCAGAAAATGTATCTACGCTAGCAAAACATGATCAATACCAGACAGTATTTAGAATTTCCCCTTTAGATCTGTTCAGGCAATGTTAAGTTCTACTTTACTCCAGAATTCTATATATATTTGCATATGGTCTGTGTGTATGTCTAGGTGGGTGGAACGTGGAGTGGAAAAGCAGGGAAAGGCTCTTTCTGTGGAGCAGTCAGGACATTGGTTTGTGCTGACAGAAGGACAAGTCACTGAATAAAGTGAGGATGCAGAGATACCAAGCACAACAATTAGGTACAATATTTCTGAATTGTTTCAGCCTCTGTACCTTAGAGAGCCAAGAAGCAGTAGGGAAGAAAATTGTTCCCCACCTTCAGCAGAAAGTCAAATGAGTGGTCATTAAAACATTAACAACTTGGAATGTTCTTTAATGTCATTTTAAATCTACAGTTACCCAGAGAGATGCTAGGCATCTAGCCATCTAATTTAACTTTTCTCATTATATAGCTGCTACGCACAGTGAAAAAGAACCAAACTGAATGACATATACTAGAAATCAATTACTTAGATTTTAGGAATACATTCAGAAAATTAATATAAAAAAATAGTAAGAAAGGAACGAGTAGCAATTAGTCACTGAATCATTGTATTGTGTATAGAGTATTCTCCAATCAGACATATTCAATTTGCATTCAGGAAACTATGGAGGCTTGATATCTTCTATTGGCTTGAGAATTTTTCCTCAGAGTAAAACAAGTGTAGAGAAAGTTAAATTCTTTTTATTTACACCTGCTAGATTTCCCAACATTAACCACAGACTTCAACAGACATAAGACGTATTAAACCTGCCTTTCTGTGCTTCCTTAGTCATATCACTTATAACACACCCCATTATACAGTATTCATAAATTAGGCCCAATGTAAGTAACCGAGTTCAAGACAACTTAAGGAAGTGCTCATTCACTTGACTCCCGTTTTGAAGAAGAAAAGACAACATATATCTAAAAGGTCAAAATTACCAACAAAAGTGGGAAGACAAAAATAAGATTGCAGACAGATACCCTCTTCCAGCTCTAGCTAATTCAGTGGAAGAAGTTTTAATACTCATCTACTTGATAGTTTTTTCCAGTAGTCAGGACACTCAATTAATCTGCTGGCAGACACTGCTTGTGCAAGTACTCCCAGATTCATCTTAATTCAGTCAAGAAACTAATGAACTAAATCAGAGCACTATTTTCAACTTCTTAAACCTACACATTTAAAGGAAGTTTTAGAGAGTATTCATGTAAGAGCTCTTTTAGCAAGCACCCACAGAAGGGTGGTGACAGATAACTTCTCATGGTAACCTCTTCGCGTGACATTGAGAAGCACAGAAGCCTGTGCTACAAGCTACAACCTCATATATCTAAGGATTAAAGCATCTTAATTTGTATCTACAGTATGAATTTACATTAATTGGTCTTATTTTCAATCAATCAACTTCGAAATGAATGCAGCTTTTTCCATTTAAGATAGGCCTGCCAGAAAGATAACTTATACATGAGTAAAAATAGAAGAGCTGCTTATCGTCCTGTAGCACTTCCTTAAACAAACAAAACCAGAAAAATCACACCATCCTTTCATCTGAGCAGAGCATGCAACCACATAAGGCATTTAAGACAGAGTACCTTCTGTAGTGGTGGGTTATACAAGAATTAGTACTGTTATGTTGCTCACAGAGAGGGAGAAAATAGCACAGATTTTTAGAGAAGGTTAACTTCCATAAGAGCGCCAAAACAAGTTCAGATTTCTGTAAGTCTGTGGCTGCATCAGATACTAACTTGTTCTGAAAAGGATGTCACTTTGCATGATGCACCACCAGCATTTCAGTTAGCAAGCTGATGGGTGGTCCAGGGCTGGTCTGCTGCCCCATCGCACAAGCAGACCAGAAACTGCTGGTCAGACAGTGGAGCCAGTGCAAAAGCAGAAGCCTCTCCCAGCACCTGTTATCTGATGTTTGAAACCCAGGACATGGTCCTGTTCATACAAAATGAAGCCAACGCCCTGTCTCCTGAACTGCTGCCTGATACGAGCAGCTGGGAGCAGCTGCTGTTGCTCCTGTAACATCACAGGCTGCAAGGCAGAGCCCCCAAACAGGCCCCAGCTGTCACAGCCATAGAGGCGGGATCATCCTACCTGCATTACCCATAGGGAAAGAAATCTGTTGAACAAAATGCCCAGGTAATCCCAGGAAGTGGATTAAAATTTATGTTATGTAGAAAAGCAAAATAAAAGCCAAAAAGCCATTACCAAATTACTGGGGAGATATTCCTTCCATGTACCACATCCAGCAATTGATTTAGCTCTGTATAGATAAATTTTACCAATGAAATTTATTTGTATCTACACTTATTTATAAAAATTGTCAGGAATGCTCTACAGAACAGACTTTGCAGAGTCTCTTCTCAGGAAGACTTTATTTTGTCAAAGTTGCAGGCAAGCTTACTACAACATAAGTAAGACTGCAATTGCCAGACTGTTCTAAAAAGTAATTATATGCCTATTTAATATGTGCAAGACAAGCATTTTTTTCCCCAATACAGAATGGATGGCTAATTTTTTTTACTTAAGCATGTGGCTCTATTAATCTCATTTTAATGTTTTTGCCTTCTCTGGTTCCATTTCCTACATCACTGCAAGACTGTATCTCATCTCTCACATCTAATTCGTCATTTTAGTTTGAGTCATTAATCTTCGCCTTTCCTTCAAAATATAAACTATGTTTAATAGCTATATTATATAATCTGCATCAAGGTGATGGAAGGACTATGTTGCAAACTTTGGGAGAACATTGTAGCTACATCAAATTTAATTACACATCCAAATATTATTTTTAAGAGGCCAAAAGTTCTTCCTGTAACAGCAGGAGCTAGGAATAGAAATTCTTTGGAGAAATAAAGCAATCAGTTCCCTCATGTCCCTTTCTCCTAGATCAGTAAATGTTATCTTTAAAAAATAAAGGATGAGGTTTTAAAAATATGTTAGCATTGATAAATATTTACTAACCCAAAAGCATCCTCCCTGAAGAGGCAAAACACTTATAGAAGGTTAGTTTGCCAAATGAATAAATGAGCCTTAAGTTGAGCGTGCATACATTGAGACAGAACGTAATTGTTCTGTGGTAAGCATCATGTATTCAAACATTTCTCCAACTATCTGCCACTACTTGCTTGCTCCATAATTAGTGATAGCACAGCCTAAGCACTACCAAGGAAGTATCAGGCACTAAGACATAATATCCAAGAATCACGTTACTTCCATAAATTGGCATATTAAACAGCTTTGTCTTAAAGTTTCATAAATATTTTCTTCAACACTCCAACAGCACTGTGTCTCTTCCACCTAATGTTTTAGCTCACAACTGCAACCAAACACTACCTCACCATTCACTCTCAAGACTTCTCAAAAAAGAATTAGAGGAAGTAACACAGAGCTTTTTGCTTCTTCTCTTGACTCAAAAGCCAGCTGTAATGCAAATGGTGCCTAATATTAAGTTGTAGAGTCTGAAGAAGAGATCAGCAATGAAGATTTTGTCACAGCTACTGCACTATTTGTCATACTTCATTCCTTTTTGACTCTTTCCCATATGAGAAAGAGTTTGTGGCATACTTTAGATTGTTCATCCAGCCTTTCAGCAAAGGCATGTCACACACTGGAGTTAAAATAAGTGTGACATAGAGCAGGAAGAGCAAAGGAGTGAGCCAACTAGTCAACTAGTCCTGATCTGAAGGAACACAACTGATTGTGTTCAAAAGAGTTTGAAAGGAACCCTTTACTTCTTGATTTTAGTGGAATAAGAACTAGAAATAGAATCTTTCACTAAAGTTATAACAGTGCAGACCCATTGCAACAAGAGGATAATATGACAGCTCATACTAGCACTTAGCATCACAACTAGGATTTCAGATAAAGAGAAGTTTTCAAAAATGTCCATTTTTTTAAAATATAATGGCCTATTTTAAAGAGACTAATTGTTCTAGTTAGCTGTGAATGATTACTGAGGCCTCTTAGAGAAGCATAATTTTGAGAAAGTGTTTAAGCTTTCTATATGAACAGTAGACACGTATAATGCAAATCAAAACTAAGAAATACAGCTCTTCATAATTCATTGGAAGTCCTGGAAGTATATGCAAGTGATCAGCTTCAGCAAATCATTATGTTAAATGATGACACATTCCAAGCCATGCAGTTGCTTCTCTGGTTCCTGGATTCATAAGGCTAAGCAAGATTTCTTTCCCCCAGCTTTTATGTAATAAATACATTTCTCGACCTCTAGTTGGACCTAAAGTCTCAAAAACTAGAAGGCAAATAAAAAGCAATAAATATTCATTGTTCTTAAAATCTTGTTATGTTTTAAGCCAACCTTATGAGTTGGAAAAGAGGTAAATAGTGAGTTTTGACTGCCTGAGGTTCCTAAAACCTAAACAATTTTTAGAAAAAAAGCTAAACCACAATAATATACAAATATATTTAGATGGTCTGCTCCTATAACCTTTGCCATTGACAACAAATTTAATAATCGTGTTTATTATCAGCAACTGAAAACACCTCAACTCAGGAAGAACGATTTCCACCCCCTCGCTCCTCTCCTTTTCTGTATCTAATCAGCCAATATATAAAAACTACTGCATTCTCTGGTGTCACATGAGTCCCTGTTGTCATGGTTTAAAGCTGGGCTGGCTATTAAATGGATGACAGACGGTCTTTGTTAACCCGGCTGGGCTGGTTTTGATTTCTTTTTAGGACTGGATTCACAATTCCTCTGTTTACGGTTTTGCTTCTGTTTTGGTTCCTAACTTCTTTCCAAGTCCTTTCTCATCTCCTGATGCCAACACTACAAGTGCTCAAAATCTTCTCCCTAGCAATATCTGCAAATTTTATATGTGAAAAACTGTTTTTTTCCTTTAAAAGCTATGTTTTCAATATATACAATCAGCTCTCTCCATGATTTGACCCAGTCCATTAGAGTCAGATAGAGGTTCACTGATTTTAGTAGGAGCTGAAAAGTCTGTTTTCTTTAAGTAAAGGTCTCCACAGCTTCCATACTCCCCCTAATTCAGCCTGACACACCTACTTCTTTGCAGTTCTGAGCACGTAGGTCTGAGCGACAGCTCTATGCTCCTCCACAGTGAAACGGAGAATTTGTCACACATCTTCTAAACACAGGGGTTTTTAGTGACTTCAGAAAGATTGAGTTAAAGTTAATACCAATACACATAGTACAGTTATGATTAGAAATAAAATTGTGTTTTGACAGATACTTAGCTAATGAAAAATCATGCAAATATAATATCAAAGAAAATGATGGAATGTTGTAAGATATAAGCATGGGTGGGATTCTTTTTTGTGCTAATACTGCATTTTAATATGCTGTAACTCCCTACTAACATTATGTTCTCTATTAAACAGCATACAAGTTACACTTTCATTGTTTGTTGCAGTTCACTAAGAAATCAGCAAACATCCTACTTAACAATGTTGCTAATGTAAATTTTCCATTACTATAGTCAGTAGTAGTAGCCTACTGACAAACCATAATATCATTGCAACACATCCTTAAAGCACCGTAATCACTACTGTATGTATGAGGGCCTATGAGTTGGAGCAGACTTGAATGAGCAAACTTCTTCAGTCTAAGCTCATAAAATGACTGGGAAGTTGTGAGGCCTTAGTTTTTAGGGGCCTGTAGATCTTCTGCACTGTCTGTAAGATACAGAAGATAGATATACCTGAAAAGGGACAAGAAAGCTTTTACTAGCAATAAAGTTTGTGGCAGTTGCCTGTCCTAAGCATGCACTGTGCATGGCTAGAGCTACCTGCTGAAGGACCTTGCATCCATGTGGCAACTAGGGTGCTCTGGGTGGCACCCTTGCATGGAGATTCAGCCTTGATTTCAGTACAAGCGAGACTATGAGGAATGTATCAGTGCTGGAGTAGTGTGGTATACACACAAGCAAGCACAAGTGGAGTCACAAGGTAAATTTGTAACAGAAAACTCCTGCACACTAAACCACTTAAGCACAGAGAGCAATGGTATCCTCAAAACACCAGCTCACGTCTTGCTGCAAGAAACCCCCTACATTGTTAATCTTAGTATGTTCTGTATACAACAGAGCATTGAGTAGCTTAGCAGCACTAAGACTGTGTCACTTCCCCAATTAGCTCCCAAACCAGGGATTTTATACATAAAAGCACTGATGCATGCAGTACTAGGTGTAGATAAGCATGAGTGTCAATGTTGATTTAAATATGGGTATTACAATCAGGTATAGAAATCTCTTGTTGATCTAAGCCTACTTGATTTTCATACATCCAGTTTCTGATCAATGCTTACAATATACACAGCAGCTTGTAGGAACTGTAATTGACACAGCTTTAACTTCCCAGAACTTCACTCTGTATTCCTCCAACAGTTCCAAGTTCTTTCTGGAATGGGTTAAGTGACTATTTAATTCAAAATGCCGCTTACTTAGAAGATCTTAACTTCTAAGGAAATGTGATGAAAGGCATCCATGTAATAGATTAGATGATCCAAGATAGGGAAAGAAAAACAGTGTATCTCATTAATGCCCTGCACACCAGTGCTGCATGTGTTCTACTGATATTTAATACAGTGAATAGTACTTAATGCAATACACTAAAGAGCCTCAGGGCTTTGGAAGATTCATTCTGTGAAAGAAACAAAATCCTATTAAATGCATTTGTGCTAGTAATCTCCCTATATTATAGTAACATAATCTGTGCAGAAATCAGAACATAGATTATGAGCAAGATATCGAAAATGAACTGTGGGACAGAACAGAGATATTAGAGCTGGAATTTTTGCATTTAAAAAGTTTTGCCTCAAGGTCCTCCACTTTATCAGCAGCTTTCACAAAAAGCTTTGCAAATTCATACAGATTCTTAGGGAAGAATGAATGTCACATATTCATAAACAAATCATATGAGAAAGGAGTTTAGACTGGGGGGAAATGAAAAGGAAATCATATGCGATATGGTGGCTGAGGAACTTTCCAGGCTTATAACAGACACAGAAGTTTGTAAGAGAACTCAGTTTATTTTATCTAAAATAATTTACCTCAAATGATTACTGGAGTGCATTGAACCTACAGAAATATTATTTGATTTTATTCTGATACCTCCTGCCAACAGATGACTTTCCATTTAGAAATAGCCATCCAGTCTATTCAGAAAAACCATAGCCAGAACTGTGATTGAAATCAAGTGCCATTATCCTGCTACAAATTCAACTTTTTAGTGCAGCTTTCCAGCTCTTATGCATGATGAATAACTTTCCTCAGTCATTAAAAATACTTTTTCTAAGCTGTTTCAGTGTGATTATTCAGCTTGCAAACACTGGAAAAGATTCTATTTTATGCCTTGGGATAGAGCTTTCACTAGTCAGGCATTATAACAACTCTTCAATAACTCCATGCTGATCTTGAAAATTTCAAGCCTATTTTCTCTGTTACTGAAGAATCATTTAGAATTATTGTAATATTCACTTGATCCCAATTATAGGGAGGTGCTGCACAGGAGATCCAACACAGTAAAACAGCAAGAGCATACAGTTTCTTCCCTTCTCTTCCTTTCTTTCCACACAATCTCATACTTGAAAATACTATTTGACATGAAATAACTTTTAACTTCCATGAAATAAATGCTTGAAATGTGCAGAAAATTGCATGTTTACAGTTAACACATGCCTCGGTTGAAAGGACATCTCAAGCTATTCACATGTTCTTTGTGCTGCATGTTTATCTTGTAATAACTTGTTTGCAAACATACAGCTGGGAAGAAGTGATTTCTTAATGATATGAAGTAGTTCTAATGTAGATTTACTAAAGTTCACACAAAGTTACAGTACAATGAATTACAAACAACAGTTTGGGGGTTTCCATTTGTTTATATTACATCTAGTATAAGTCTACTCATTTCTAGTGAGGTAAATCCTGACAGCCTCAATAAGAGAACTCTCTGTTACAGTTGCCAGAACATACACATGACAAGGATCATAGTAATTCCTTCTAGTACTAAAAACTATAAACCAAACAACACAATCAAACTAAGGCCAAAGTTTGGCTGTTGAAACTTCATTACTTCATGGCACTTAAATCTCAAAATGCAGGCCATTTTATCAAGGTCACACTTCTCATATAGGAAAAGGTTAACACTGATATCCACTAGAACTATATGATAGATGCACTGATACTGCACAGCAGAAGAATTCTGCATGCACACTCAATTAATTTTAAAATCACAGGTGTATTTTTGCATAATATACAAATGTTGCTTTTTAAAAGGTGATATTCTGACAGGCAGACCAAAAAAGTCAGAATAGAGTTGCATACAGGTTGTTGCAGCATTAAAATTCCCTCATGATTTATTCCCAGAATGTGCTTAAGTATCTCCTGAACATTGTTTAGCACTGCCAAGCACAAACATTAAGAAAAGAAGTCTACTTCAGTGTCCTGCAAAAATCCTAGTATTGCCTTAAAAGCTATGAGACTTTGTTTGAAGAAAAACTGTAAAGTTTCTTCCCTGCCTCCTACTTTTCTGAGGCTATTAGATGTTCTTGCTTCATTTTCAAAGGCTTTCTCCAAGCAATGGTCAGAAACAATTTATCTGAAAATGAAAACTGATATTCTCAGGAACTCTGTTGGCCAAAGAAAACAAAGTGTAAAGAGAGGTATCACAGAACTATGACAAAATCTGACAGCTTTTCAGCTCCGTATTTTTCTTGTAGATTCTGATACACTTTAGTGGTAAGCAGAAAGTATTTGTGTCCTGGAAACATTTCTCTTTTGTGCATGTATTCACCTGAGCCTTTGTGATGGATTTTAACATTATACTCAAGGCTAGGTTAATTTCTTTTACTCTAAGGAGATCAATTATTCTTTCAGTAAAACAAGGTCATCTATCAATGCTTAAGATATGAATGGAAAAGTTACAAAGCCTTTAAGATAATATAACAAGACTTCACTATGTAGGACATTATCTGGTTAAGCTAAAAACAGTCCTTAACTGCGCATTCCAATAACAATTGTAAGCACTGTTACTTCATTTTGGAAATGGAAAAACTAGCATGTGTTGATTTTAGTAAGTAGCACTGAGGTAAATACATTCATACGCAACTATAGGATGTAGGAAAAAACACATGCTAGAATTACTTGTGCTTTAAAAAGATCAAACCATGCTGATTCAGGGTTTAACGTGCATTACAGACGGAAGAGACTGCTAGTGATTTCACTTAACTTCAGTTCCATTATGTCCTTCTACCATAAATCACACAAGGCCAGCATTTACAGAATCAGCACTGACTTGTCTCCCAGGTGATTTCAAGAATGACCTGACTAAAAGCTGGAAAATAAGTCTTAATTTCAGGTCCTCTTTTTGGTAAAGAATTTTGAAAGCAATGATGTGACATAAAAACACACACACCAGACACATTCTATATTGCTTCTAGAGTATTTTTTGACAAATGATTTTCTTTCTCTGATGATGTAACAAGACTATTTAAAGAACAAGATCCTGTTCAGTTTCAGTTTGTTAAACTATCTTATACTTTATATAAACACAAATATATTCTTTTACACAGAAATGGCTGAAAGCTGTTGCAAAACATGACCTGTTAACTCATATTACAGTTATAAAAAGATCAAATTTGAAGAAAACAAACAAAACATAATTCACAGTCCCCTTTAACCATATCTTCAAAATATATAACTGTATTTGGGTTTTTAAATCTTTCATCATCATGATTAGTTAGAAACAGTTTTCTGCTTTTGCAAATGGTTTGGAAAATATACTTGTTCATACAAATAGAAATAACAGGATAGACATTCTTTTACTACCTTTTTTTTTTTAAAATATCTTTTCCTGCTCTCTTCAGACTAAAATATTTGCAGCATTGATCAGCCTTATCACACATGTAAAGAATTTTGAAATCTATCTATTAATGTACAGAATCTAACAGTACTACAGAACATAAACATGTCTTCATTTCAAATTTGGAAACAGTATTTAACACCAGGCCTGGAAAGGAAGAACTGAACCATCACTTTGACCCTATTTATTGCAGCAATATTTTTTTTTGACTGAACATTGGGAGAATCAACTAGTGGCAAAATGATTGCACTTTCACTATGTAAACTGTATTACCAAATGAAGCAAAAAGAATTCTTTTTATTAAAATAAGGTTGCATGTGAATCTGTCAAGTTTTTTCAAAACTACAGATTCAGAGTGACAGTCAAAAGCAGAATGAGCTAAAACTCAACTGTATAAGATTCTATTCTCATTTACACTAGTCAAAGATTGTCATAGGTTAACTTTTTTTTTACTGGCATGAGATAAGAAATCAATTCTAACACTAATTAAACTTAGTTTTTTATATATTTGTACACAGCTTTTCATATATACAAACGTGTGTATACATGTGTATGAAACACTGAAAGAAGAAGGAGTGACTATTATTTTAGCAGTCCTCTTCTCTGGTTTTCTGCCGCAATTGCTCTTCTAATGCCCTGAAAACAAAAGAGCAGAGAGGGAATATATTCAGAAGAAAAAAAAATCACTATACTCTTATCTACTACTAGATTTTCAATATCACAGTGTTAGTAGTGTTGTCTGACCTGTATTGACATAAGACCATACCTTTACTTTCTAATTCTGAGGCAATATTTCCAGAGCAATTTGATATATGTGACATACATACACATACAAGAGCATACACACAAACTGTGATGTCTTCCCTACGTTTGCATAATGGTTGACAATTTTCTTCTGTTTACTAAAACAAAAATTGTGCTCTTCAACTTTATTATTTTAAGTTCAATATTATAATGTCCTAAATAAGAATCCCATTAAACATTCAGATGACATCTGACTTGAACACTTACCTAGAATTTACATGTTTGATTAGAATTTGCAAATTATATTATGCGTACATTTAAATATACACTGTATTATGAAGCATAGAAGCACAAATAAATATTCAAAGTACTCAGTGAAGGATATTTCTTCCCTACAAACACATGGTTCATGGCTGAGTCTTTTCCCTAAAAAATGAACACATATATGCCAGTGGCAAAAAAAACCCCAATTCATTAAAAAAAAAAAAAAAAGTTGTAGGTTGAGCTACTGAAACTTCTCCCAAAAAACAACTCAAAGTAAAATTTTGCTACCTGTGCTGCTAGTCACAATGAGAAAGAATCACTTGCTTATAAAATGTAACTGTCAGCATATTACAGAAGCAACTAATTGAAAAAGTGTAGCTACTGGTTAAGCAACATGCACACCAACAAAGTTCCTGATGGCTCCTCCATACTCTTCCCTTTTCTGACATTTAAGGTCCTTTCATCATTCAACAGTGTAAATGGCAGCTACTTAAAGAGTTGGTTTGATTGTTTAGGGATTGTCAGAAATTATTATTACACTGCATATTTGAACTATATGACTTTAGTATGGCTTGATAAGCATTACAGTCTCTAGAATACAGTGCTTTAGAATCAATCTCTAGTTTCTATTACTGCTGCTTATGAGTCTTGTTTCAAATCAGCCAGTTTTGCTTCAAATCATCTGAAGGCTTAGAGTTATCCTGGTCTTGGCATCAGTCTTACCTGTTTGGATTTATCAGCTGTCCAACAATACTTCACAGCTGTCCTCATGTTCATGTTCATGAAAGTCCTGAGTTGACAAGTACCTCTTATGATCTGATCTACATTACCCTATACATAAGCTTTGATACAATTTTGTGTCCGAATTTGAATATTTAACCTAGACTTTCTCTCCTATCTGTGATGACCACGGATCCAGGCTAAATCAGGCTGCTTGTCTGAGTAGGCCTCACTCATGCATCTGTGTATTAGCTTTCAGTGTTCTTCCAGACTGTTAAACCTCTGAGACCTGGGGTCAGAAGCGGTGGTACAACAAGGCAGTAGGGCTTGATTTCTATTTTGCCATTTCCATCAGCTGTCTGATGACTTTTGCTGGCAATCTCTTTTCCCATTGCTCTGTGGAGACTCAGAGGAAGTCATCTTACCTCCCTGCTGGTGACGAATCATTTGAATTCTGCTTCAGCGAACTGTAGCTCATTGTTGAAATAGTCAGTGTCAGCTACCTTTTATACTGCAATACACACTTTCAGTTTTCTAATCACAGCACTTGTCTGACTGACAATTCATCTTCCAGAAAAGGGAGAAGTAATGTTCTGAAACATAGATTCCATCATTAAAAGAGAACAAAGAGGAAAAAGATTGGATTCAGACTTAGGATTTTATGGGATTGGACAATCTCTTTCCACTATCAGTGCATAATTTTTACACTACTCATATTGCTTTATGCAGTCCCTTAGGGATTCATAGCTAGCCATAAGATACACTACTTGACTTGCCTTAATCCTGACCAGAAACGTGAAACACATTTTTCCACAATATGAGCTCTTAAATCTACTAGCATTGCCCAGTTCATACTACATCCTATTCTGCAGCCACAGATTATTCGTCTCTTGATATCCAGATAGAAAACATCCTGTCATTTGCTGAGGCCAGCTTTAAATTTTGAATTATTTTACTGCTTGTAACACTCTATGCTGTTTATTGCAGTGATTGATTAAAACATCTCATTTAAAGACACAAACGTAGTCTAACAAGATGACGTGTACTATCTTTGAGCCCTATCTCTTATATACTCTGAAAGGCATATCCAACTCAGTTTATTCATCATTAAAAGTGATCATCTAAGGCAATACTTTATCCTCCCACCATGAACCTGCAGCACCATCAGCAAGTTATTTAGCTGGTTAGTGGAATTTTGTAGGGGCTTCTTTGTCATGCTTTTTAGTAACTTGTGAAAAGGTGGAATTGGTTAGTGGAATTTTGTAGGGGCTTCTTTGTCATGCTTTTTAGTAACTTGTGAAAAGGTGGAATGTCCCCATTACACAAAAAGATAAATAAGTGAAGTAATTGTAGTCCAAAAAGTATAACAGTTTCACTTTTATCAGTGTATGACTTTCCTGCATCTGTGACAGCTCCATTCTGCCTCTGCATTAACACTACATTTCTGCACCCTTGTAGGATAACACAGCATTTCTCTCTTTGCTCTGCAGAGGTACAACATTTTAATACTAAAGTTTTACAAATGCCTTTTTTTTTTCTGTTTCAATGCCTGTTTTGGGGAATTTGCCCACGTTCATTCATCAAATGTTCATAGGTACATGACAGACATATAAAAATTTGAAAACTTTGGAAAGAAACAGGTCTTTCTTTGGTGTTTTTATTCTTGGAACATGGCCAGAGTCCCTATAACATTAATAAAGGCCTCAGTTCTCAGATTTTTCTTGACTACTTTCATCAAAATATGTCACTACCAAGTAGAGGTGTCTTGGGTTTTATGTAGTAATACTGATCTGGTCTTACCCATGTGTTCTCTCATAAAATGAGAATATAATTAGTTAGAAGAAACATTCTCCTAAGAAAACAACAGTAGATTGAAGCCAATCAAATCGAAAAAACTAAATAAGAGATGTTAACAGTTTGTATCAAAAGTCTGTAAACAAAAAGGCAAGACTATGTTCTACAAGATACTGCTTTACAACTTAAAGCAGGAGGGTCAGAAGTTACACAGAAGCTAGAATTATGTTGATAATTGGAACTGATCTACAGGCTGTCCTTACATCCTTAACCAACTACAATGTAAATTCCTTAGCTTCTTTGCTAGCAGAGTTTTGAGTATAAAACCAATGCTTTCCTACACAGATGTCTCCAGAATAAGAACTTTACCGGCTACAGTTCCACTCCTTCAGTTGTCAACTCTCCATTTTTGTACTTACTGGCACTAAAAAAAGTTAAACAATAGACTGATTCTAAACAGGGCTCTACTTGTCCAATGAGCACAACAATGTACATGAACAGCTTTTTTGCTCATAGTGTTCCCAGGTGAACAAGGTCAACTCTAAATACCAGCAAAAACATTAAATTTTATTTAATTAATAAATGCTGCCTTGACAAATTAATTTTAAAAAATCTTTTTAATTTCTTGACTTAAGAGAATTTCCCATCAGAGACTGGTGGATATGGACTCAGCAAATTTCACTGTTTCCTTAGCACCACCAACACAGTGCTTCTAAATTGTAAAGGTCAGTCTCAAAGTACAAGAGTCATGCCTTCATAAAGCTACTAGGTCTAGGACTGCATTTAAGTGGTACTCAGAGAGAATGGTGAGATGAGCAAAAATCTAGCGAGCTTGTGGCAAAAAAAGTACCAGAAAATGCAGAGTAGTCTGTTAATAGACAAAACAAAATATAGGTTCTTGTAAGTCCTGATACAGCAGAGTTACTTAGAATAAATAAAAATTTACTCTTACGTTCTCCCAACAGATCTTCTTCATACAAACACAGTGATAGACCTGATTTCCAAATATCAAGAGCTGCTTTATACCTTCTTCCTTTCCTCCTGGCTAATGAATTTTGTTAAATTAAAAGAAAGCAACCCACTCAGTTAAACATTTATCTTCATTTTAGCTTCTCAAAGCAACCTGTCATTTCTTCATCAAGACAAATACATGGTATAAGGGGGAAGACAAATAAAAAACATATATAGTAAGGGATAGAAGCATAGCAAAATCATTTCCTTTGCAACAAATATTCCATCTACATCTTTGATTGTGATTGTAATTTGCATAGAAATTCAATCCTAACATAATATTACACACTCCTTTACATTTTAACAAAATATGAGTGATCAAAGATGTTTTTAAAATGAAATATACATATTTAACAGGGGTGGAATAAGGGAGGATAGAAAGTAGTTCCCTTTTAAATTCCTAACGTGACAGATTGTTTTGTCATTTCTTATCAGCCTACTTTGTGCAATGCCATGGCTGACTATATTTTTTGATGCAACAGAAGCTAAACTGAAACTATGTCGCAGGGGAGAGTGGTTAAGGTTTAATGGTTGCTCAAAGAATCACCACCAAAGATATGAGGGAAAGGTGATTTTTAATATGAGTTTGTAAAAAGCGCGGCTTTACAGAATTCGATGGCAAGATTCACTCTATTACTTACTGTGTGAAGGGATTGTGAAAGGGAATTGGGTCAGAGTGGTGCTTAGGTGCAACTGTCACAGTGAATGGCGGGGGCGGGGGGGCACAGAGAGAAGTGTTTTTACAGTGGTTGGATAGGGGAAACTGAGTCAGGGTCTACTTGGAGTGATGTATACAGGGTTTAGGGAAAAGGGTATAAGGAGTGCCCTCCCGTTGAGTCACGAGGTTCAGAAAGGACCCCCTTGCTTTCTAAACTCCTTCTCAGAGGAGTCTAGGTGCGGCTGAATCCACTCCTAGTCCCAGACTTGGTCAACGGTTTATAACTAAAGGAGTGTAGTGTTGGGATTTCAGTGAAAGTGATTTAACATGTAAGTATGGGTCTCA
>VZSC01013458.1:4730-22853 GCA_013398225.1 Steatornis caripensis | reverse complement strand
CCTTGCCCGGCCCGCCCCCCGGCTGTGGGCTGGGCGGGACGGCAGTGGGATCGAATACCTGCTTTGGGTCGGCTATCCCCCTCCCAGCGTTCTGGGGAAAATTAACTCTATCATAGCCGAACCCAGGACATGAGGGAATCTCTCTTTCACTCCCCCTTTTGGGTCTATCTAATCCTAGCAAGATTTGCCTCACTATTTAAGAAACTAAATTAGGCAGCGCCTCCATGCCTCCTCCAATTTTTCAGTTATACTCACTGCGTATTTATTAGATCCTTTGACTCACTTAGAGCTCTTCACTGTGATTTTATTTATCTCTCAGCATTGAAAAAAAAAGCTTTCACCTGCAACTGAAGGGTAGAGGGGCAGGGAAATGAACTGTCATTGATTTTATTGTGTATACACATATTTGACTGGTACTAAGCAATTAACTAGCCTTTTAGTTTGCAGCCCTCAGGAATGTAGAGTGTAACTATGACAAGTGGCAAAAGAAATGCAGAGAAGTGGATTTTTTATGAAGCTGATGGTATTTTGACATGAAATTGGATTCTTTGGACTTTCTCACAAGCATGCCTCTTACCACTAAGTGAAAGAAATACTCAAATTCCACATCTATTCAGATATGCAAAACTAACATACATGGTAGGTCAAGCCAACGGCTTTTTACATCAACTATTTAAAATGACCTAAAGAGGGAAAAAAAAATGTAAAAAGCATGTATATGGGATACAATTCTCTAGTCATGGAAAACATGGATAGGTGATTATAATTGAACCACTTTATGCTTTTTACATCAATTCAGGCACACAGTTTGCAGTAGATAACTCATTAACTTTGTCTCAGCATCCTACTTGCTACCCTAAATCATGAGTTTAAGTAATCATGACAGAAATAACTGTCTTTCCATATCAATCTTCTTGCAGGTAAAACAAGAGGATAAGGAATGTCAAAAAAAGTAAAAAACTTCTAAATAGCTGGGTTAGATCTGTCTTTCATAATTAGAGATACAATCCCTAACTACAGAATGATCTAAAGCCTACAGGGAAAATGTAATGCAATGATATAGCTTTTATATTGTGATTTTTTTCCATCTGCTGAATTTAAATACACATATGAAAAACAGAAGTATTTTTAACATGTTTTATAAATAGAGAAGTAAGTTGATGGTATTTCACACTGAAAGTTAAAAACAACTCTAAAACTGTCCTCAAGACCCAAAGAATTTCACATACAAACAAGACAATTGGAATAACAGGTTCAGGCATGGCTGAAGGTCACTGGAGCATATAGGAACTGCAAATGTGTAGTTATTAATTATTGTAGCTAGATCCAAATTTTTTGGAACCTCAGAATTTCACACATCTCTGGATAAGATGGGTAAATCTTCCTTTCTTATACCATATTAAAAGTCTGTGCAGGAATAAAGTTGAAGAGAAAATGAATTATATAAATCCTTCGGTGCAATATGACAAATAATAAACCAAGTTGAATGGAGTTGTCATTATGCTGGATAAAGTAGATATTAATATCATTATTTGTTTTGCAGCAGCATTAAGAGAACAGAACACAGCAAAAAATACTCTTCGGACGCCATAAAAAGACTCCAAAGAATTTCTGCTAAGTGTGCTAAATGATACGACAGGCAACTACTCTAGCACGAACTGTAATTCGTGAGTTCAGCATGAGTTGCCTATGACAAACTAAAGCATGTAGTACCAGTAAGCAAAGATGCAGGGAAAGCTGAGGATACTTAACACAGATTATTATGTGATCAGGAAACTGATTACGACAGAAGGTTTTTTCCTGTCACTTTTATATATTTTAAGCATAAATGACACAAAGACTTTACCCAGCAGAATCATAACAGCATAATACATAACAAAACATTACTAAATTAAATACCAAAGACAGACCAGAAATCAGAAGAAATCTCACAGGGAAAAATACTACTCTACCATAGTTGTTTTCTTTGTTCATTAAAACAGCCATGAAAAATATCATTACGGTTGCAGAATAGACTTGCACTGGTAAATAGGAAGAAAAAGTTACCTAGTTAAATTAGGAGTTTGGAATGTGACCGTAATGCATAACATCCTGGAAACTCAACATGTTGTGCAGTCAAATTTAGGTAATCAGTCCCTCAGGCTCAAAGACGATCTCTAATTTGATCCAAGAGTAAAATGTTGGTATACCACTATCCCTTCAGAGAGCAAAAAGACTAATTTGTTTAATTCAGTGAAAGGAGGATAGGATTCTAAATATGTAGTGCTTATTTTGAACTTTAGTTGGGCAGTAAACAAAATAAATACAACATTGCTATTATGACGCTAACCTTAACTTACTACTTATGATTAAACCAAATGTTGTATTTAAAGAAGGAATTTGATTAAGGTCATTCGTCTCTGATTCCAGGGTATATTAGTATCACTCTGCTATAATGCAATACTGAGATTATACTTAGTCCTGTTTTGTTGGGTTTGGGTTGTAATTTTTTTTGGGGGGGGGGAGGGGATAGTGTTTGGTTTTCTATTGTTTCAGGTCTTTTTTTCTTTTAGCAAGGAAATCAAGCGTGTAGCAGATGCAATACTATTACATTATGCTGAGCTTAATTTACTAACAGGTTCATTTTCTGGATCTTTAGGTTTTAATATAAACAACACTAAATGTGTTAAACTGCAGGACTGATTATTAACAAATGAACACCTAATTACTATTTATATTTCAGGTGCTGTTCAGAAGACATTTCTTCAACTTTCAACTTGTCACTTCTCTTCATGTTATGTTTAGGACATGGCTCAGTTTCTGAGGGTCCTACTCNTGGGTTTGGGTTGTAATTTTTTTGGGGGGGGGGGAGGGGATAGTGTTTGGTTTTCTATTGTTTCAGGTCTTTTTTTCTTTTAGCAAGGAAATCAAGCGTGTAGCAGATGCAATACTATTACATTATGCTGAGCTTAATTTACTAACAGGTTCATTTTCTGGATCTTTAGGTTTTAATATAAACAACACTAAATGTGTTAAACTGCAGGACTGATTATTAACAAATGAACACCTAATTACTATTTATATTTCAGGTGCTGTTCAGAAGACATTTCTTCAACTTTCAACTTGTCACTTCTCTTCATGTTATGTTTAGGACATGGCTCAGTTTCTGAGGGTCCTACTCATTTTCTAGAGTAACAAGTTTACAATCTTTTTCCCACTGTTAGGGACTGAGAATTACAATGGGAGATACAGCTTTGGTTTTTATTATTTGTACTTATTTGCCTTAAATTAATATCTAAGATAAATATCAATATTTAGAAAGCCACTATACTAAGCACTACACAGAAGCTGCACAGAAAGAAATAAATCCTCAAAGTGGAATTTAAAGTCTACTTTCAGTTCAGATCTTCTTAACCTTTGCAATGCCACTACCACCTTGCAGGCATGAAGAACAATCAGCAAGACCCACATTAATCAGTCAAGTACCTCTTGAAGAAATTGTAACCTTTGCTAGATCTGTCTGGGACATGGTGGGATTGCTAAGAGTGTTATTACAAGCAGCAGCATTTTCCCCTCTGTTCCATATTTGAAGAAGTCACTTAGGCCAGATCATTTCCCCTTTTCTTTGATGGGCATGAGACCAAAATACTTTCATACATCACAACAGCTTAACTCCATTGAATTGGTTTCAAGGTGTATTTAAATCACTATTTATCTACTATCTAAGCCTAAACCCTCACTTAGCTTTCTGAAAAGCTTTATTTCTAGCAAATATGAGATTCGTTATTTCACCTGCTTTGCTCTGTGAAAATGTAAGCCTATGGACATCTCACACAAGCAGGCACAGGTCAGAAAGGCTTTTTTTTTTTTTTTCAGAGCTGTTTTCTCACCAATCTTCAAAAGAAAGTTATCATTTGTTGCCATTTGTGGACAGCTCAGGTTCTCAGAATATAGATTCATGCTGTCCCAAAAAAAATGTTTTGGAAAGAAACTGAACAGAAGGTCAGATCCCCTCATTGCCTACTTCCTTTTTTTGCCTACTGCATTGCCTACAAGCCTACTTCTTTTTCCATCTCTGCTAGTGTAGGGAAAGTGCTGCCTAACTCAGAGCACAGTTCAGGAGCTCATGTGCTAAATACTTGTGCTCCATGAATCTTCTCTCCTACCTAGTTCCCTGGTACAGGTTCCTCTCCTTTTCAGAAATGAAACAAGGTTTTGGTAGATACTTCTAGTCCAGTCTTCATACATAGAAGATGAGTGTTCCTATGTGAGACATCATAAAACTACGTGATGTTTAAATATTAGGAAGTATTACACTCTGTCTTTACAGACATAGAGAGTAAGATCCAAGAAGAATCATTGTAAGGATCTGAGCAGATGTTGCTAGACAGCAATGTCTTGAGATTCTCTTAGTAACCTGAATACATATGAAGTCGTTTATTAGCCATTGATTTGGTAGATAACACAACCAATTATTCTCCTGCATAGCTCTGTTAAGAGCAGAGGCCACTGAGCTGCCTTATGATACTGAGCTTTTTGAATAAAATACTTGGGATGGGGCAAGGCGGGGGTGGGTGGGTGGGGAACAGCAACATGTATCAGAAACTTACTGTCTTATTTAACACAACTTTAACTTCTACATGTCTATATAGAATCCAGCCACAGAAAATGAACTTAATCTTCTTTAAATCTGGAAATAAAATCTTGGCCTCTCAAATCCAAAGTTTTACTTTCATAACCTATCTTTCATCATAGCTAAAGGTTTATCAGAGATGGAAAAGAAAATGGACAAAAGGCTGTAGGTTTTATAGATAAACCAAACAGCCTTCTACCTTTATTTTCTCTCCGGCAATAGCTAACCCATGCTTGAGGAAAGAGCATAAGAAATAAGGATAAATGTAAGGTAATCCTTCTTCAAGTATAGACTCTATCATGAGAAAGCAGTGCCTTACTTGAATATGACCTTAAAGGCAGTATCTAAATCGTTGTGTTTAATGATCACTGATGGACCTAGTATCCATAAATGTGTCTACTCTTCTAATGGCTTACAATTTAGCCTCTAACTTAATTTACACTGTAAAACAGGTCTACATTTCATTTGTTTAAAATTTGTTTCTAATAATTACATTGCTAGCAAGTTACTCAAAATTCATGGTATGAATTAAGCATTTACACAGTGATGAAACTGTTGTTCTGCTTCTTCTCTATCCATCTTCTAATAATTTCCACATTCTGGGGGCTATGAGCTCAGTCTTCAGCTGCCCAACAAACACATTGTAGGAACCTAAGCAAATAAATGAACAAAACTTTTGTTAGGATTGATACATTAGTGTCTTAAGAACTAATCTGAAATGAGTGTTTACTTTGTCTAGAGGAGTTTATGAGAGGTCACTAGTATGAATTAGATCAGAGTTTTGGATTTTAAAAGACTTATTATTCTGAGCAAGTGTTTTATTCATATTGTAATCCACAGGGATTTCAGATTGGACAGCAGGTCTACTTAGTCTACTCTTCTATGGCTGCTATTGCATAGCTCTTCTCATTACATCTGGTGTCGTAGTTCAACACAAGAACATGCATGGTAACATATCTAGATCATTCTATATTTGGAAAGAACAAAAATTAGCTTTCTAAATTTTACCTTGTGACTGAGTTACTGGTTGTATATTCTTTAATGTTTATCATCCTTTCAGAAGATTTTTTCTCCTGTATTTTTCAAGTAGAATTTCAGAACTAGCTCAGAAAGATTATGCAAGAGCTGCCATTTAGTTCACAATATGAAAATAAAGTAATTTGTTTGCTTGATTGATGGTCGCAGTGCTCTCCCAAGATGTGACTGATGCAAGCTAAAGAGCAGTGGGGGGAGGTCATTAAGGTTTGTATTAATTTCCTCTGGATTCCAGATAATATATCAACAATCTTTGCTACTTTCACTGGAAAATTTTAACTTAAATAACCAGAATCAAGCAGTAAATCATTTGTTTCTCTTACAGCTGCAGCCATATTGGACTGATATTTCAGATGGAATAGAAATCATAAAGTTGCTTTGTGTTATTCACACAATAATATTAGGACAGTGATATTATAGTGCACATAAATGAGCAAGTGATACACTACATGGAGGGTTTTTGAATGATTCTGCTGCTGTATGACAGATCAAGAAATTGGGTAGAGATAAATGCAATTCCTTTTTTTCATGAGGCAGCAACATGAGGGAAGAAATATGTATGCACATGAAAGACAGGGGAGAAGACAGGAAGAGGAAGACTATGTGTGCGGGGGCTTTACTAAAATACATGCAGCTAACGCTGCATTTGTGCTAGAACTCTGATTTGGACTGGAAGAGTCTGAAAAGAATTAATGTGTTGTGGGGCAAAATTCATCCAAGTCTTATGAAAGCAGAATTTCACTTTGCTGAGTACTGCACTTGCTTTTGAAAGCTACAACTTTCACATGAAGACAAAAAAAAAGTCTGTGTTGTACCCATTTATAAGAGTGCTTCCAGGACATAGAAGTTCTAAAACCAAGTCTAAGTGATACTTTTTTCTCTGTGTCATTTTCAAAGATGACATATTTTCATTCTTTCCTTTGGTCCAGCAGGGACCACATATCTCCTGACATAAGAATTTAAAATTAAACTAATTTATTTGTTACTCAGACTGATTGTCTGAGGATGTGTACTTGTCCTTGAGATGTATTTTGGTGTGGTATTCTGTCATTTGCAGGATATTATGTGCAGTTGCATGTAATGCTCACGCTTAAGGATGGGTGCTCTTATTAGCCTCAAACTACTTACAAATTATAGCCGTTTTCTTTATTAACTCATTCAAACCAACTTAAGCAGGCTGCTGGAGGGTGTCCTACAGCAAAACAAACAATATCGTTTGAGGCATTGATGATTGCTTTCCTGTGACACTCTACTCCCATGATTTGCACTTAATGTATCCCAACAACATACCTGACTTTCTTGTCTCCTTCCTAGTAAGTCAAGTACTAATTAACCGAATATTGACTTTCATTGGAAACATTTTCTAATGAATTTGAAAGATGATTGAAAGAGCTTTAACTCAAGCATCACTTTCTTTTCTTCCAAATAAAACTATGTGGCAAAACTCTAATTTCAAAACAGCATCATATTAAACTCTCAGATATACTGATGTAGAAACAAAAAACCTCAAGATACTTCTCTAAATCAACAGAAATGCAGTAAACCTAAAAATTCAAGAGCATTCAAACGTAGGAATTGCTTGCTGACTTTAATTTACCATATTTCGCTGGCTTTCTCAGAATTCTATTGCAAGCATACAATCACTGACACCATTCACAAAAATGCAAAGTACAAAATAGCCTCAGGGTTATTACACTATGCTACTACAACATGAGCGTTTTTTAAAAAACCCTACATGATGAAGTGGATTAGTCTGGCACTCATGGAATGTCTAGTCTTTATTTCATTTTTATGCAGAAGTTTAAGACAATTTGTTATCCAGCTCCCTGATGTCTAATCTAAGTAAAAGTTCTTGATAACACAGAGTTAGAGCTCATTGTCATTGCACACAAAGCATGCATAAAGCATTTAAAGACCAGCAGGACCCCCACCTCACAAAGAAAATGCATTTAAAACAACCTGTACAGAAGAAAATTTCAGGTTTCCTTGTAACAAACAAGCAAAATCCAAAACCCCAGCAGCAAGTCCATTCAACTTCAGAAAATACCGAACTCAGTCATTGAGGCCAAAACATAAGACCTGTATTTAGATCATTATTAAAATCAGACCAATTTGTTTAGATACTGAGTAGCCACCATGTCTTCCCTTTTCCTATCTTACTGCAGAAGAACCTTCAGCCAGAACCTACAAGATCTCTAGATCACTAAAGGTCATCCCACATTTTAAAGTGATGATTTACAAAACACCTACAAATGTTGAGCAGAGCAGACTCCCTCTGACCTCCCATGAGACTTGAATGCTTTAAGTTTTAGGACCTATATACGTTGAACTTCAACATCTAAAACTATTACCCCTGTGATCTACGTGGACGTTGAATAATAACTGTAAACAAGTACTCAAAACGACTTCCAGCTTGAAAACTTATTAAAAGTGTTGTTCTAGTGCAAAGTTTCAATGCTCTCATGAAGGTTTTTGAGCCTATGCAGATCACCAGTATAACTGAAAGAGCTAATTGATATTTCATATATAAGGATATGTTTTTGGTAGAAGAGCTGTTAAGAGCTCTATTTTATTATGTGTTTACTTCACTAAACAGCACTGAGTTTGTCTAAAAACTGAGTTTTCTTTTTGTGCTCCAGAGTATATTTCAAGTGTAGAAGCTATTTGTTGAACATGGCCCAGTTCTTAAAACCTATATCCTTCCACAATCGAAAGATAAAGGTATCTGGAATAACAGACATGTTTGGACCACAATAAATTCAACAAGGTGGTGGTGTTTTGGGTTTTGTTTTTTCCCCTTTCAATGGTCATAAGCCAAAATTTCTTCCAGCACTTGGAATATTCGTATATAACAGAGCAATGACAACATCATTTGGAGAGCAGACTGAACCCAAGAGATTAAAATAGGGAACTACAAGAGCCTTCAATAACACAAGTTTACCATCAAATTAGGCCTTTAGAACTATATTCTTCTGATTACTGCATTCAAATTAAAGGACGTAAAAATACCTTCAACTTTATTACCTTCTCTGCATGGCTGGCTTTCTTCTAGTCAAGCATGCTGACTGCAGCATAAAGCCACACTTCTTTATTAAAGTGTTAAACATTATTCTTTCCTAAATTTCCCTGAACACCAAAGGTTTCAGAAGAAATACCTGACCATCAATTGGATTTCCAACCACTAAATAAGCAAATTGATAGAATAAAATGGAGAAGTGAAGAGGGTTACTGTACTGCATTGCGGTTTTATTTTCCTTTTCTAAAACTGCTGATTATTCAGGAAAAATAGTATCCACAGACTAAAGGGCACTAATTCTATATAATGCATATTTATTGAAATAATAGTTATCTGAACCAAAGGCAATATTATTGTTAAAATGAGACAATACATAGTTCTATAGCTCCATAACCTTGTTTAGTACTTTGCTAAGCCTAAAACAGAACAGACAGCTATTCTACAATCTAAATGTAAGTAATGAAAAATTATTAAATTAAAAATAAAAGATAGGTGAAAATAAAAATTATAGATAAAACAAACAAAAGGAATGAGTGAAATCACAATTTCATCAACATTCATATAAAACCTCCCAGCACAGTGAGTGAGGTCAGGATATTTGCCTTCATAAACTGCAAATAGTTCTTCCATTGTTTGTTTGATTTTAAAATAAATTTTCCTGACCTAATACAAGAGAGAAGACAGGATGATGCAGAAAAGATTCAGTAGAAGAAACTGTATCCTACAGAGTATCTTGACTGTACCATCTATGGTGTGTACAGTGAATATTTTCCATGCAATGAGGAAAAATCTGTAACTCAGGTCAGAGTGCAAAGCTGTTTCCATGACATGAGAGGGGCATGGGGAAGACCACGGAGAAAAAAGAAGTCATATATGTTCCTTTTAGTTACTATGTGAATGCACAGAAGTACAGGAAAAAGGAAAATAATGTATTTTCATCTAAACTCTGACAATTTTCTCCAGAAAATGTATTTTTATTTCAGATGGTATATCATTGTGTATCACAACAGCGCTTCAGGAATAAGCATGTGCTTCCACTGTAGCCGGACCACGTTGCCTTTGCATCAGCCAGGGCTGTAATGGTAAAGTACCATGGGACATAGGTAAAGAATCTGCCCCATAAATTTGAGTGCAGAAGGCTGAATCAGATTTCTCCACTGACATTTTCTGCCAAAAATTTGTAGATGAAGATCAATAAAATGCATATTTGAGTGCACTTGATTTCTTTTTAAGGAATGCAGAAATCGTCTGTTTAAAAAAACCAAACTCCTATCAATCAAAATCTAAAACACTAAAAAACTGTCCGATCAGTTAGAATTTAATTTTCCTTTCCTATAAATCCCAGTATCCTGAGTGCTCACCAACCAATTAAAGCAGAAAAAAAGGGGAAAAAAAGAAAAATCCACAGGTGCTAGAATTTTCTTTTATTTTCCTAAGTAATGATGGAACAAAATAGGTTTATTAGCATTTGTATTTCATTTAACTAAAGTGATAATGGTCCATCTAGCTTGTCACTCTGGTGTAAACCAACATTTTTCAACTGACTACTCCAAACTAATTTATGCTGAGAATGGAGCTCAACACATCTCATCATTATACTCTGTGCCATGCATTTCAAAGGTAAATACACACATTTTTGTCTCCAAGTAGGATAAACCTGGAATAAGCCTTCTGAAATTAATTGAGGTTACTGCAGTCTTACTCTGATGTCACTCAGATCTGCGTGTGGTCTAGAATGAATACAGACTGTTTTCATAATAGTAAATGGATTCTAATGCAAGAAGGGATTCAGATGTTTGTGAACAGCATGACAGTTCATCAATTGAGACAGATATTAAGCAATCACCAGCTAAGAAGTGAGGCCATTTTTTGGCCATGTACATATATTTAATTGTATCTGCAGAGGAGTGACTGTTGACTGAGTGTGGGTCTCCATGGTTTTCATTGTGTTCCACCATAATAAGACTGACATTCGATCAGCACCTCAGCCCTCCTAGACAAGTCACAACTGGAACGTCTAGACCTTAAACTTATGAAAGTGAAACAGTTATGCCAGTCTTACACATTAGTCCACAGTGGGCTGCGTTCTTTACTTCTACAGCACCACCTCCAACGAAGGCTTTTAAATGTATAGAATTAAAATTAGTTTTGCAAGTCTTAGCTATACTAAATAACATATAATTCAGACTACAGCTGGAGAGAAATTAGTTGAGCTGTTCCCTGGAAAAAAAAAAAAAAGGAAAAAATTCATTAAAACAAACCAGACATCTGATTAGGAATATGGAAAAAACCTAATAATGCAGTATATATTCTGTATATATGTTAGAGCAACTGTTTCTCTCTTCCTTTTCTATTTAGCTGACTATTACATAGAATTCAATGCATAATCTTGGCAGGAGGAGTCTCTTGACATTTAAGGGATTTCACATGCATGACTTAATGTGGAGTCTAGTCAGCAATATGCATGATATACCAGAAGAGGATGCAAATAACATGCAGTTGTGACCAGTATAGGTTCTATTGATGCTGATGGAATTTTGATTGCTCCCTTTTGTGAAGCTGACAATTTTAATAAAAAAGATGAAATCCCAAAGTGAATCTAACTATAATTCAATATAACTAACACTGCAGGAAGTGCAATATGCAGCTAGAAAGAAAATTAACTATGTTCTTTTTGCCATCATGCGTGAGCAGTATTACAACTTTGGATAATTGCAACTGCTTTTGTCATTTAGCTAAAAATAAATATTGAAAACACAAAATAATCATCCATACCATGAAAAAAATAGTCTTTCCATCTTAAATCATACTGTCATCCATCTAATTATCAAGATGCTCATGAACAAGCCTCCCCACTAAGGGATGAAAGATAGAAGACTGCTTCTTCCCCAAAAGACCAAGTCATTATAGGAAGGATACTTTTTGAAAGGTTCTCTATGTCTATGCAAGCCTTACTTGTTGGGAGATAAACAAATAATTTCTGTCTGATACAATCTTAACACACAATCATCTTACTAGCTATAGCATTCTTCTGAGATACTAACCCTATCTATGCACACTAGTACTTCTTCCCCACTATATAATTGCTTATACGTCCATGAGACATTTACTCCTATCGATCCCATAGGGTCCTGTGCACTCAGTGTTGACCTGTACAAAGACATGCATACCCCTGATAGACAACATCCATCCCTTAACTGAACTGACACAAGGAATTACCTACATGGCTCAACACAGTAACACCAAGAACAAAGAACATCGGGAAGATTATTTACATTTCTAAATTTATCAATTATTATACCTCAGTTTCCAGTCTAAATACACTGACTTCTGGCATTCACTTTCACATACTAAGACAGGAGGAAAAAATATTTTTTCAGATAGTTATTACCAAAATAATATATTAAAAAAAATGGCTTACATGTAATGAAAAACTAACTAAAAACAACACACACACCTCAAAACCCCCAACAATTACAATCTAGAGACAGCACCACGTTATATTACAGAAAATTGACAGTTCATTGGACAGAGGATTCATTGATTTAATTAATGTCTGACGTATAAATGAAGAGTTCACCATAACATCTGATAAAAACACCATAAGACTTTACAGTGAATTAAGATTAGAATTACAGGTTACCCTGGTTACAGCTACTGATGAATTTCAAAAGAAGCTAGAATTAGCTTGAATCATTCATTACACGCATTAGCTAGCATATGAAAGAAGAAATCTTGACAACGAATTATCACTTGGGAAGGCAATTTTGATCTGAACTACTGTTTCAGTAAATGTAAACAATTTTTAATTAGTTTTTTCAATGACATCAGGTTGTCTTATTATTGATAGTATCCCAATTGTTATTTGCAAATAAGTAGAAGCCTTGCTAAATAAGTTACAGAAGACTTTGTAATTAATTTTGGTGTGATCTAATCTTCTTGATAAATCCTCTGGGAAATTAAGTCGCATAGCTACTAACACAATTATTTGTATTAAACTCTCTCTAATCTTCTACCGATAAGTTTACTTTGATAAAATATATGGACTTGGAAGATTTCACAAAGCTGCATTTCAACTCACCATTTCAAAATTCAATGGAATACAGTGAAACTTGCTGAAATAACTTATTAATTATTAATACTTAAGCAATTGTGAGAGAATTTAGCAATTGTACAGTTATAAGAGATCAGACAGATGGGAATAGAGTCTTTCCTAGAACCCTGAGTACAAAGGTTGACATACCAGAAGACACGAAAAAAAGAAAAATTGTTCTTTCTCTTTAGAACAGGCAGCATTGTGTCATTGTAAGAGGGAGTAAGCCAGCAAAATGGAACACTTTAAAGAAAAATTCCTACAGTATAACAATAACTTAATAAAAGATCAGGAAAATGTATTATCAGCTGGTCCTATACTCAGGACAATGACTACCAGTGTAACTAGACCAGTGCTGAGTTTCTATACATATTGATGTTTTTCAGAAAGCAAAATGTTTTCGACACTGCTGAGGACTTGTCTTGGAATATAGTTATATGTAAAATTTCCCACCACGGTCTCAGGTCATCACATACCTGTGGAAATTATTGTCCTCAAATGCCCATATTATTGTTTCTTTTGATGGATTGAACACACCTCTCCAAATTACCTCCCGTCAAGGGCAACATTCTGCTCTGCAACTGCAGTGGAATAATACTATTGATGTCAGTTGACCCTATCCTGCAATAGCAGTTTTGTCTCTTGCAATTCCTAATAAAACTGTATTATCAGGAGATGAAAAAAGTATTGACAAATCAAATTTAAAAGTCTAGAATACAGTGGATTTTGAACATTTACAGAAGGTAACTTCATAATAAGCTCACCAAGAGCCAACAGTGTGCCCTTGCGGCCAGGAAGGACAATGGCATCCTAGGGTGCATTAAGAAGACTGTGGCCAGCAGGTCGAGGGAGGTGATCCTCCCCCTCTACTCTGCCCAGGTGAGGCCACATCTGGAGTACTGTGTCCAGTTCTGGGCTCCCCAGTACAAGAGAGTCAGGGAACTACTGGAGAGAGTACAGTGGAGGGCCACAAAGTTGATTAGGGGAGTGGAGCATCTCTCATATGAGGAAAGGCTGAGAGAGCTGGGTCTGTTCAGCCTGGAAAAGAGAAGGCTGAGAGGAGATCTGATCAATGCTCACAAATATCTAAAGGGTGGATGTCAAGAGGATGGGGTCAGATTCTTCTCAGTGGTGCCCAGGAACAGGACAAGGGGCAATGGGCACAAACTGGAACACAGGAAGTTCCACCTGAACATGAGGAGGAACTTCTGTACTGTGAGGGTAACAGAGCACTGGCACAGGCTGCCCAGAGAGGTTGTGGAGTCTCCTTCTCTGGAGATATTCAAAACCCGCCTGGACACATTGCTGTGCAACGTGCTCTAGGCTAACCTGCTTTAGCAGTGGGGTTGGACTAGATGATCTCTAGAGGTCCCTTCCAACCCCTACCATTCTATGATTCTATGAAATGTTATCCTATATATACATTTAGCTCATAGCAGAAATTGAAAAAAAAAAATCTGTGAAAATATTGTTAACTTTATTCTATACAATAAGGGGTACTGAATACCAACAGGGATAAATGAAAAAGTTTCATTTACTGCCACGGTAATAAAGTAATTTCAGCCATTAAGAATCTAGCACACACAGTAAAGATTACTATTCTTTTGAAATATGCATGTTAATATTTATCCAGATAATCAACATATTTTCTTCTAGAGCCAACTCATCTTCAGTCGTATACCTCCCTATGGTATGGGAGAGTTCTGGACAGGGAGTTTTAATACTGAAGAAGAAAGATTGAGTCATTTAAAAGACTAAAAGAATTGCATAGGAAAGTTTACATAATGCCAGCCTTTGGCATGCCCTAAACTCAAACCACTCTGAGGATCAAGATTTCTTATCTTCACAAGCTATTTTGGCCATTATTCATGAGCTATCATTATAAACAATGCTCTTCGGCAAAAAGAAAAAAATACAACTAAGCACAGTGTTCTTGATAGGTGAAAGCAATCTAAAGATCAATCACTGACCATTCTATTTCCTACTAAAAGTTAGCAATTTTATGAATAGCAACATTTTCTAAGCCAAGATCTAACAAGGCAAGCATCTCCTATCATGCAGTCTTGCAAATGTCTGTTATCAACAATCATTTCGTCTACCGTTCCTGTCATCCTCCAAGAATGAAAGAAATGGCCATGAGTTTACTTGTAATTGATGCCAGATTTGGACACATTTGAATTTTCCTCTCGTTATCAATAGCTCATTAAATCTAATTGCTTCACAATCAAGACGTGAAAATAAAATATGTAAATTAAGGAATTTTAATATTTAAGTCTATGTTAAAACTCTTTAAGATATCTAAGAGTCAAAATTTTCCAGAATAATGACAAAGGTCAATGATTATCAGTACAGTTTCCTAAAGTGACAGAGCAGGTTCAACATCTATGTGCCACAACCCACACAATATTAAAGTTCATTGAGAGTTCCATGAAAACTGTCAATGCATATCTTGTAGGCACAAGTCAAAAGGTTAGTGAACGTGGTTCCTTTTAAAGACCATTTTGTGATGGTGCTGCTTATGTTTAGGCATATCTACAATCAGAAGACCCACATATGATGCTTTCTTATACTTCTTCAAGCCCATATTTCCCACTCTCCTAGATATCCTACAGTTAATGGACTAAGTTGGATGAATTTGTTCTCCATCCTTGCTTTTGAAGCAAGGCTAATATGAATTCAGTGTAACATTCCAAGTTAGTGAAAATAATGAAAAATGGCGTAAGATTATAAGATAGCTATTAGAGAGTTCTCTAAGATGCCACATCTTGGGTCTCTGTTTCTGACTTCAGGAATTATCACACATTTCAATAACCAATTGTCCAATGACTCTTTATGATAACATAGAGTTGCTTTTCACATAAATGCTTCCATTTCAGTAACCCTTTTCTACTGCTGCCCAGCCTTCTCTTCATAGCTGCTAGTTCTAGACCACAGTTGTAGATTTTACTCTGCATATCTCTCGCGCTCCTCATTTAGTCCCTTCTGTGTTCGTTATATTTACACATAAACCCTTTTCCCCTTTATCCTGGCAATTAGGGTTTGGAACTACCCTCTGCTGCATCTCCTAAAAGACCCATTCTTCCCACTGATATGGGGTAGATGAAAACTATCTATGTAGTTTTAAACAAACAGGAACAGAAGGTCAACAGAGTAGCCTGTACTTTCTAAAGGTAATGTAACTATCCAATAACCTAAAACTTAGTAGCAAAGCATTCTCTGAATTGTCTAGCAAATCCAAAACTCATTCCTTAAGTGGAAAATCAGTAAATAGACTCAACCAGTACACTCTTAGTAGTGAGGTAGACCCACTTGCGCCTGGTGTGCCCTTCACAGTACAGAGAAAATAACATTTTATTTTCAGCAAACAATGTGAGAGGTTATGTTTTTCCCACTACAAACGCAATTTGGAAACAGCCGATAGACCTGTCAGTGAGCAGCAGAACCAGGGTTGCTCTACAAGGGTAGACAGATCTAGAGCTGAGGTTGACCATATCATGGCAGGAGCAGCAATCTTACCTACCAGGGTGCAGCACCACAGTGTCCAAGCAGGACTAGGCTGCTGATAGTAATATGTTCTGAGGGCCATCCAGTGATCATCAAAAAAGACCAGCTAACAAATGAAGCCCAAGGTAAATTCTAGAGTGCCATTTGGCAAGTCAGGAGAGCAGGAGACAGGGCTAACTACTATACAGCTCAGGAAAGGAGGAAGAGCCATGGCCAGAGCTTAAATGTAGCTGCTGAAGAGGGAGAAGGGTGGAAGGTGGGTGGGTGGTGGTCCCAGGTGAGGCTGCTCTAGGCAATCAAGGCTTTTTGGTGTGCTCAGAGCCCTGGAAAAACACCCTCCTGCAGAGAACAGTCTCCTTCACCAGTAAGTGGTGTCAGCTCCATCATGGCAGGCACCAAGAGCAAGGGAAGAGGGTGGGTTTTGCCTTGGAAAATGTTCCTGTTATAAGCACGCACACCTTGGTCCCATGACAATCACATCAGAAAGACCTCAGGTCTCCTTGTACCCCATGACAAACAAGCACTGCTGCTGAAGCCAACAAGAGTTAGGAGCCACCAACAACTTCTTAAAGTTGCTTGGTGTCAGGCAGGGGGTTAAAAAATGACACTGATAATCTCGGCTGCATATTCCATACACAACTTCACATTTTAAGCAAATTTTATTGATCCTTCAACAGAGTAATCTTCTTTTAAACTAATGGGATAAGATGGATAATCTTCCTAGACAAATAGCTTATACATGCAAAATTATATGTTGACAACAATTCATCTTTCTTTTCACCATCCAAACCATTATTTGTCTGGTATCTGGTTGAAATAACCTAACCTATCACTTCTGTGGAGATAAAAAAGATGTATATTAGCTGAAATCTACCTGTAGTCTACATTTTAGCTGCTAAAACAATTCAAATGCAGTGCTGCACTGGAGGTTTTTCATCGAGACAGAACTTATTTAAAAGAAAACAAAAAATGCCAAAAATAAAAGTTCTAACTAATACAATCTGGCTTGATAAATCTAGGTACAGAAAGGAATTTGCTTATATTCTGCACTGTAGCTAGATGAACTAGGATGGGAAAAAAATTATTTTCCACTATATGTTTAATCTGCATTTAATTTTGTTCCTGGAAGAAAAAGAAAGGCCAAGAGAAAATAGCAGAAGCGAGGAAAGTGGAACACATAATTTTGGTAGAAGAGCATAATAACTTTCGTCGGAAATATATCCATAGTAAAGTGTAAGATTTTAAAAGTTATTAGCTCTACCTGGAATGCAATCTTGATACTATATGATTCATGTTTTCTATTTTCTGAGTAAGCATGTTAAAAGTTATTAGATGAAAGAGAAAACAAATCAAAGAACACTGTTTTTCTAACCAATTTTTCAAAGTAAAGAGCATAGAAAACTGTAATTTAGTCCTAGGCTTTTACAATTTCCTATCAAAAGTATCATTAATATGTTTTTTTTTAAATTTGCTTGCAATTACAAATACATAGTTCACTTGATTAATGCCAGTGAATCTACAAAAAGGTGAACAATTTGCAAAAAGAAAATAAATTTCTATAAACAAGCTTTTAACCTACAGTTTTAAGGCTTTAGAATTTACAGGTACAAAATTATAGACAGAGTTTAATGAGAAAATTCATGCTCTTAAATATTTGAGAAAAAAAAAAAGTACTTAGAAGGGGAGCGGCTGGCTCACCGGAAGGCTGTGCTGCCATTCAGCGTGACCTGGACAGGCTGGAGAGTTGGGCGGAGAGGAACCTGATGAAGTTCAACAAGGGCAAGTGTAGGGTCTTGCACCTGGGGAGGAACAACCCCATGTGCCAGTACAGGCTGGGGGTTGACTTGCTGGAGAGCAGCTCTG
>VZSC01013457.1:502702-562099 GCA_013398225.1 Steatornis caripensis | reverse complement strand
TGCCGGTAGCCATCGGTCAGCGGGTCAGACTTAACAGCGCGCTCATGATGTTTGTGCGNGCTGACTTTTAAGAAACTCACCCTGGGGAGTTGGTGGCCGACGTAGGTCGATTGATTTGCAGGACGTTATTGTGCTTCGCCAGTTGTAGGAGCTGGAGATGAACCCATCCTCGCGCTGATCCATTGCCAAGGGGCCAACATCCGCGTGCAGCTGCGCAGGCATATCCCAAACTGGGTGCTTTGTCTTGCCGGTAGCCATCGGTCAGCGGGTCAGACTTAACAGCGCGCTCATGATGTTTGTGCGGGAGCTGGGTGTGGGGAGCAGGACGAAGGCTCCACCAAGGGGTGCAGGTCGTCCATCATCCCCAGCCATCTTTGAAGAGTGCTTGCTCTGTTCCCTTTGTCCAGAAAGAAGGTCGCGGCTCCTCAGTCATTTGCAAAGAGTACATGTTTGCAGTGACAGCAGGTTGATCAAAATACATCGGTATTTAACACTTTTACAGCAGCGGAGCTAAAGGCCCGCCAGATCGCAGCTTCTTGGGCCTGGTGCTGTGCAAGGACGTGTAGTCGGCAACTTTCAGTGCCAGTGATTCAGGAGTTGAGGTGTAATGACAGGCTAGAGGGCAAATAGGGCTTGCACCTGTGATAGCCTTTGCTGTTGTTACTTATGCAGTGTGATTTAATGGTTGTAGTAACCCCTTGTACATCAAGATAGCTGTGGTCATTGGAGGTAGTCTTAACAGGGTGAAGAGTTGCTTTGCCAGTATTACATGCCTCAAGCTGAACTATTTAAAACTGATTTAATAGCTTATTGAATTAGTAATCAAGTGGTAGCTACTAGTGCTCTGTGTAAGTATGTTATTCTATGCGGTAATGAGGGGAGAAGGTCACCGGAGCACCTCAGTACTTGGATGAGATCCCCTCCTGGATAACCAACAGTTAATGAGAATTGGGAATGTAGGGCCGACAAAGACAGCTGGGTTTACTGGGTCCAGTCCTGAAAGCTGCCCTCAACAAAGGCAGGAAGTGTTTCTCGTAAATAGGTGAAAACGTTTTAGTGAGTCTGTAGCCTTCTGTAGTTGCCTCTGGTTGAAGATGCACCAGACAACTGGTTCAGTTAGGGAAGAGGCTGGGAGTTACTGCTGGCTTCCTCACTGACACGAGCTCTTCCGTAACAGCAGTTGTGAGTTATGCTTTCTGCCATCCGTTTTGTCGAGGTTACCATACCTCATCGTGGTGATTAATGACTTTGCCTCACTTCATCGCCTCATAGCTGGACTACAGCCACATAATCCATGTGGGCACGAAGCCCAGTCTGTAAGAAAGGCCAGCCCAGTGTAGTAGGTCTCAACACCAGCAGGACAACTGTCTTCTGCTCCTGCATTAGCTTCTCATAAAATACTACATCAAGTTGCCGGTGTCAGTCCTTATGTTCAAGGCTCTAACTGAAACAGTACCAGAATATCTGAACAATTCTGGATGAAGAATATATTTGACAAACTATTTTTAAAGCACTGCGTAACTACCGCAAGGTGACCTGTGCAGGAGGAGGACCTCTCTCAGGACTTGGTTCAACTCTGGATTGAATTCTGACTTCTAAGGTCCAGCAGAAACCACATCGTACAACTTTCTGCGTGCACCTTACTTGCATCTTTGATCGTATGTTTTTCAACGTGAATATATATATAGCAGTGGCGGTATATACCTAAATGAAAGCGGATGCTGTATTGCGTGTCTGCTGTGGGGGGAGCGATAGCAAGCTTATTCTTGCTTAGTATTCTGCTGGTGTATCTTGGTTGAGATACAAGACTTGGAATAACTATGGGACATTTCGTAGCAATCAAGTGGAAACAGATCAGAATCTTCTCACATAATTTTAAAATTTCATCAATAAAATCTCCATAGAAGGAAGGAAGCCTTAGAACAATAAAATAGTCTGCATAGTCGCCTTAGATGTGTAATCTCGCAAAGGATTATTCCAAACTATTTTCTTGTTTTCTGTTCCCATTGGTGTAATATCACATTGCTACGTGGGGGTCTGCATGGACAGCGGAGAACACACTGAGTGGTACTGTTGTCACCAGGAGATCAGTGTAAAGCAGAAGCTGTGAATGGGAACTCTGAGTAGCGTCAGCATGAGAAATTTTGTCCCAAATGTATGATTGATAGATTCTGCTATGTTAGTGAGATTTGGGATGGTACCTGCGAAGGCTGTAAGGGGCTTGCGTTGTTTGGACGTCAGTGCACATATTCCTTTCCTGGGTACAGGAAACAGTTCTTCTACCAGAAGTAGTTGTGTTTGGTGCGAAGTGTACTAAATATTTGTGATTGCGCAGCAGCCAGCTGAGCCTGCTTGAGGGACTGTGTGTAATTTCATAAAAGAGGAGGTGAGCAGGGCTCCGGAGCACAGACCCAGCCTTCTGCCCGTTCCTCAGTCAGAGCCTGGTCTGACCTCATTAGGACTCACTTCTATTAAATGTTGATTTTTCAGAGGAAGGGGTTTTTTTTTCTGTCTTGAGTCACCACCATCAATTCCTCCCGTAATTGGTTCTGGTGTCTTGATGTGTGATGTGACGAGAACAGCTTGAGTTAATGCAGACCAAAGGAGACATCGAGACTTGTGGAATTGGAATAATTCGGGAAAAATCTGCCTGCTGTCAAAACTCAGTGTGTGTGTGTGTATATATATTTATTTTTAATGATCATTGTTGCCGCTTTCATTTGTTTTCTGAACTGACTGCTTTCCATTCTGTGGAACACTGCTCCAGTCCTGTAAAGTTGGTTGTATTACATAAAGTAATTCCAAATTCTGCTATGCTCACTCACAGTGTGACTGACTCAATATGTGCATCTTTGATTCTTCTGGAGGAGAATTTATTCCAGTGCCTCCTGATAAAATAATTTTTGGACCTTTTTTTTTAGGTTAGTGGGAGGATTTAATTCTCAGGTAACTTTTGAGATACTTCATTTAATCTCGTTCTATGAATATTACAACTTCAGAATTTATTTTTAAAATCTTTTTTTTAAACTATTTTTCTCTACTTCTTTAGTAGTGTAGACACTGTAAGGGGGCTGTGTTCCTGTAGCAGTTGTCTTCATTGCCTTTCTTAGGGAATCAGTAAGACCCGTAAGTGTGACAGAGCTGGTTGCAGTGGGACACCAGTAATTAGCCACGTGCACTGAGCTCATGTGCATGTCTGTGCAGATATAAAGTAACAACAAGCGGCGTATAGAGGGGCTCCACTTGGAGAGAACTTTCCCAAAGCAACTGGAAAGATTTTTTTGCCTCATTGTGGGGTAAGAATTCCTTAATAGTTGAGCTAAGAGAATGAATACTGTACTCAGCAGTGTTTGTCAGCAGCTGGTCAAGTAAGAAAAGCACTGGGGCTCATCCAAAGGAAACATAATGAATATCGTGATATATTGCAGTAACATCAAAACTTCCCCTATGTTGAGTCAAAAAGTAAAGGAGGAGGGGGAAAGAAGAACAAGGAATTTGGACTCTGAATAAATCTCGGAGGAGCTCCCCAGTGCTCGGCTTTCCCTGGGCGGGCAGTCCGGCAGCGCAGAGGGTGCTGTCGTGCTGGGAAGGCTGAGGCATCCTCTGATGAACAGCTGAACTGTGCAGTGGGGAAAAAAGGTAATCTCGGTTCCATGACGGTATAGCCTGAGTGAGTTTCTTTTCTGGACATCTGTGTCCGGTAAACCTTTCATCTTATGGTCTGTGGAGTTTTTTGGTTATCTTCTTGCTTTCATCTGAACTTTCCGTGAGTGAAGGGTGATGTTTCGGGTGAAGGACTAGTATCAAGATACTGCATCCCTGTGAGAATTGAAACTAGGGTATGGTAGGCTTTGAATCAGAATGTGTCCTCATTTAAACTGTGAACTAGTTTAGGACGTGGGGGTGCTAGAATCTGGGAGGAACAAAATACTTTACTGACCATGGTTAACCAGTAATGCTCTTTGAGGAGAGGAGCTAAGGTACGAGGAGTGGGCTCCAACTGCGTGCTGCTGCCTTTGTGCCTGGTGTTGCATTGGAAGCAAACCTTGGGGCGCAGCTCACAGCCTGCTCTGAATGACCAAGGGACAGGGCTGAGTGCCAGAGTGTCTCCAACAACGCAGCCTGTAGGATGCAGGGTCGAATCGCATCAGTTTTCCTCTTCAACCTGCTGACATTTTTCTTTGTGGTTAAGCACGATGTTGGGGAAAATCCTTTCTTGGGCAGTCGTTACTCATTTGGGTAAAAAGCTAGCCTAGCAATGTTACAGCAGATGTGTGAATCCATTATGGCTCCTCTGGACCACAGTATGTGCCAGGAGCTAGCTTATTTCTTGCTGGATTATGATTTTCCACTGGGCGTTACAAAAGATTGAGAAAGCTCAGGTCTTTTATATTTTGGAGTTAATTTAAAGGCCCATGACTCAAAATCTAAAACTGATAGGTTCAAAAAGGGGAAAAAAAAAAATAAAAGTCACATACATAGAAAAATAAGTAACTCCTGGTTAAGAAGTGGTTGGGGGATCCATTATCCCTAAGGGTCATTAGCAGCGGCATCTTCGCCGTCGGAGCTTCCCTATGGGCTCTGGGTCCAGGCGTTGGTCAGTGGCTCGAGGGTCGGGGTGGCGCTGTCCTGCCCGCACAGCCTCGCAGGTTGGCTGTCGGCGTCGCTGAGCTGAGCTGTTTGCCTGTGAATCACAGCGCCTCGGCTGCTTAGATGAATTATTAGTGAGGGTTGTGTGTTTGGTAGCTGTTTCGTTAATGCGTTGTCAATTAACTGACCAATGTCGGTATTACGTGTGTTCTATGTATTCCCTAAAGTTTTGTCAGGCTACTGCAATGGAAAGTCAAGTCAACTGACGCAATCAAAATACTTCTGTAGGGCTATAGTGATTGACTGTTAGATTTTACGGAAGCTGACAGTGATACTACTGTAAGTTGTTTATAATATTTTTTTTCAGGTAAAATTGAGTTGTTTTCTTTTCCCAAGCACGAATAAATGCAGCTGTCTGCCCATTAGATCCTGCTCTACATCGGCCTCACTGCTTATTAAACTTACTTACGAGTTTAACTCTGTCCTTTCTTGCACTGGAGTAGATCAGAGGAAGTTATTTAATATTTTTTTCATACCTGTAAACGTTTTTGGTTTTTTCTGTACATTTCATTGGTGTGAACAAGGATACTGTGATAAAGCAAAATGCTGAACTGACATTGCAGCCAACATGGAAAAACGTATCCTGAGAAAGAGATCGTGCTCCCGCCAGCTTTTTTCCCTTCACGTTTTGGCGCTCTCCACAGAACTTCAGAGCTTTTAGAAGGGCAGGCAGGATTTGACAACCACAGCCTGGCCAAGCTTTCAGGGCAAGGGGCCGTAACACGCCTCAGGCGACCTCTCCTAGCCCCAAGACCGACGAGTGTAAATCCTGCTGGACGTGGAGCGGCCTTCACGCAGGCGAATACTGGAAATGGCTCTGCAAGGCCAGCTCGCAAGTGAAGAGCAGTTATTTGCTGTAATTAATGTAGATCTTTCGTTTCATCCCTTTTTCCCCCGGTGCTTAGGAACTGGAGGTGATGGATGTAACCGATATTTGGGCAGTATTGACTGTTGACAACAGGGAGTGTTTGTAGCCTGGTACCTTAGCTTTTGCTTGGCTGGTGCTTGCTGGGGTGTTTGTAACTGCAGGTGGGGCTGCCAGCGACAGACAGATCGGAGCAGATGTTCCTGCTATATTCGAACTCGTGTTGGGTTTAAGAGTAGGCCTGTGCAGCAGCAGGCTCCAGAAATGCTTTTGGTACCAAAGATAAGGGCGCCAAAACTTGTATGAGTGTATTTAAAGGAAAATATAGCCGAGGGAGAAGTTGCAGCTTAAATGGGCGGGAAATAAGGACAAATGCTGCGGGTGCACTGGGTGACTGTGTGGTTATTTGCAAGGAATTAATTACTCTAAGAGAATACAGAAGGAGGGTGACTTGAGTAGCTGGAAAACAAAAACCAAGAATAAAACTAATGAGGGCGAGGGAATTAGGGGAATCTAACAAGGAGGAGCCAGCCCAATTCATCCACAAATCAAGATTGATTTAAATTCTCATCAGGTATTAACACGTTTTTCTTTCTTCTAGGCATGGAATACTCTGCTCTTCCAGAAGTTCCTTGTCTTCCATTGAGGTAATACTGATTTTTTTTGCTCTTTTCTTGCTTTATGTGACTCTCTCTTTTTTTGAACATTAACAAACATGTGGTTCACGGGGCGCTAGCTTTTTGTTCTACGTATCGTCACAAATTCGTCATATCGCTGCTGTTCATGCCAACTTGATTCTAAGCATCTTTGAGTAAAACAAAAACACGTTTTCTTAGGCAATGTAGCCAAGGCAGGTAAAATTTACAGAAAATGCCAAGATTTTAGCAACACAGTGTCTCTGTTAGCGATACCTCATTTACTGTTTTTTACTGCAAATTACTGAATTTACAGGTGCCTCGTGCTAGGCTCATGGGAACGCTGGGAAGGACCAGTGCATTTACTCACTGTGAAATCTTAGGGTGTTTCAATGTGGAACTGAAGGAGCAATGCAATATGAATGCTGCGCTGAGTGGCACGTCCTTCAGTCTCGTCTGTTGTTCTTGAGGCCTTTGGCAGATGCTTTCCATGGCACATCTATAATTACTTCCCTGACATTAACACTCTGAGAAGGAAAATCCTTGCTGGCACTAATGAGTTTGCAAGCCGTGATGAAAGGTATATTGTGATTGTCACTGCTCGTTTCGTGTCACATTTCTTGCGTTTGAATGATTCGTGCTGTGTTTGTTTTACAAAGACCTGAACTTCACTTTTGCCTGAGTGAGGAAATCATAATTGCCACCAGTTAAAATTTGGTTTTGAAGACGTGTATTTTACGTTTTAGTTTTCTGTTAAACGCTAATACAAGGCTTCCCTGCACGTAGCCGATGTGCTAAGTGCCTTTTGGAGAAGACTGAATTGATGAGAGGTGGCGTATGAGGTGCCTAGCCCCAGGCTTGGTATCAGGAGACATTGAGATTCAGATCTGTACTGCAGATGATTTATTTGTTTTCTCTTGGTTCTGGCGTGTAGTCATTTCCTACCAGGGCTTATTTCGGTAGTCACAGCTACCCACACAGTTCTGCTTCGGCTGCTTTAGCCAGGGGTAAAGCCAACCCTTCATTTATTTTCCCACCTTCTCCGAAGGCGGAGTAAGGGAACAGTGAGGAGCAGTGTCACTTGCAGCTACGGGCTCGAGCCTGTGGTCAGCGCAGCCCGTGTGGTTGTGCGAAGCAAGGAGGGCCGCAGGGTGGGCGTCCCTCGGGGAGGGGGATGTGTTTGGAAGCCCTGTAGATGCACGGGCACGTGTAAACATGACTTTTACAAAGTTTGACTGTTCAGGTTCGTACATTGACCAGGTTCTTTTTCTTCAAAGTTTTCTCACTCCTGTCGACTCCTGGCGTGTTTGTAGGTTGTTTTCTGGATGTCCATTCGCTTCATTTTGTAATTTCAGGTAACGCAAGCAGGGAATTTCTGGCCCTTTGTGCAGGCAGCAATGCTTAGTGAAACTCTGCCTTTCTTCTGGTCGTATGCATGATGTTTGGTTTGTATTTCACACACTCCTTTCCAAACTCCTAGCTCACTGTTACAGCTGGATGCCGGTGATAACATAGATGGGAGGGGGAAGTGCTGATGAAATGGGGGTTTTGGGAAGAGAGCCTTACAATTCATGAATGCAAAAGCTGCGTTCGATGACGTGTCTAAGGCCAGCTGTCAGATGTGTCTGTGTTTTGTTTCCTTGAAGAGTATCTGTTGCTGCTCTGGCCAGGGCGTTGCTGGATACTTTCCACAAGGGTAGGTTTTTTTTCTTACTGTGACAGTGAAAGAAATGACCGTATCCTTGGTAGTACGTATGAATTCACCTTCCCTGCGCCGTCAGGAGCTAGCGTGAATCAAGATGCAACTATTTCTGTGCTTGTATACGTCGCTCCAAAGTGGAAAAAACCTTCACTGTGTGTAGTACGCCTGCTGTTGAAAATACAGGAATCTGTATCTCCAACAATAAATACGCTCTTCTAGTGTCTCGCCTGTGTAGCGGGCAAATGAAACGTGAGGTTTAGCAGGAAAACTTGCTGATCCGCTATTGAACAGGGATTACAACTGATCTACCCATACTGACTCACTCACGGGGGTTTATTGCTATTCAATTCACTAATTCTNGATCCGCTATTGAACAGGGATTACAACTGATCTACCCGTACTGACTCACTCATGGAGGTTTTTTGCTATTCAATTCACTAATTCGNTCCAAAGTGGAAAAAACCTTCACTGTGTGTAGTACGCCTGCTGTTGAAAATACAGGAATCTGTATCTCCAACAATAAATACGCTCTTCTAGTGTCTCGCCTGTGTAGCGGGCAAATGAAACGTGAGGTTTAGCAGGAAAACTTGCTGATCCGCTATTGAACAGGGATTACAACTGATCTACCCATACTGACTCACTCACGGGGGTTTATTGCTATTCAATTCACTAATTCTTAAGTGATTTTGTATTTATTGATTGTTACATTTAATATTATTTATTCTGTATTTAGTGATCCCCTCATTTATTTAGGTACTTTCTGAATTTCTTTTCTATCCTTGATGAGTGTTACCGTGTCTAGCTGTAAAATGGGGATAATGGTACTCCCTGTTTCATAGTTTTATGGGGCTGAGCTTGTAAGGGATTGAGTTTCGTGTGGATGCATCAGGTTAATGGTGAAGAGTATTGAACGGTCTACGACAAATAGATGGAGAGAAGAAAGGGGCCCAGCAGAGAGGTAAAAACTCTGTTAACACAACATTTTGGGTTTTTTCTACCACTTTTCTCTACCTTGTACTGTTTTTCTCTCTTTGCTCCCCTTTTGTGCTCAGGCCTGACTTACAGGCAGTAGTGAGTAGACAGCGAATGGTGTGGGCGCGAGGTCCCTGCAGGTCCTCTCTGTTTTCTGCTCTCTTACTGTCGGGGAGAAGTCTTGGAAGAGGAAGTTTTCTGCAGGCAATTTTGGTGGGATTTCCTTGGATACTAAATGACCTACTGACATCTGCTTCTGAACTAGAACAGAATGATCTGAGTCTTCCTTTTGTCAGTTGTTACAGATGTTGAGGTGTGGTGCTCAGGGACGAGTATAGAAATATATTTGCAGAAAAATTTTTTTGTACTTTTATGTTTCCTATAAAGAACACTCATTGCATCTGGCTCATAATTTCCATTTATTATCAAAATGTTTTTATCAGATGACAAACCCAGAAAGCTGAAAGGAACATAGGTTTTTAAATATACCTATTGTAGCAGTCATCTGAGGTATCTGGTACTTCTTTTTGGAAATCTGTTTGCTTTGATATACAAAGCGGTAAGTTCCTTTGCAATCTGCATGAGGATGTTTAGTACATATTGCAGATTTAAAGCCTTTGACCTTCCTACTTAAAGCTCCTTTCTTGCAATCAGCTGTGCAGCTTTACTGATGTGAGGACTGACATCGATCAGAACACGTACAAATTATGTGCAGGATGAGACCCTAAACACTGAGGCAGTCAGCCTGAAATCTTGAATTTTGGTGTACTCCACTGGAGAGCTCAGTTCTGTAGACTTTTTCTTATTGCCTGATACCATGCTTTACTCAAATTTCCCAGTTCTACGCAGCCACTGCTAAAATATATTACAATACTTCAAGTCAAAAGTGTAGCTCAGATTTAAATATAAAAACTATGATTTATACATTACTAGAAACTTTAAAAAAGACCAACTTTAGAGAAAGCAAGAAAAAGCTTAGAAAACTGCGAAAGGGCCTTTGATCACGATCTTACAGATTATGCATTCAAAAATTAATAAATTACCTACAATTTCAGTTCGGCTGGAAAAGCAGTAACTAAACTGTTGTAAATAGTGACTTCAGATAATACACACTGGAATAAGTAGTGAGAAGTTACTTAACTTAATTACAGCAGGTCTTTGGACTCCTCTCATATAAATGGTTTCAAGTAAAAATGAAGACATTTGGTAGAACAGATTTATCATAACGGCCGAGGGTACGAAGTCTGACGCTTAGGATATGAACGGTTGTCTCATTATCACGTTATGATGTCTAAAACTGTGTGTTACTTAATACTGCCTTCCTGTGCTTGATCGGAAATACGCATTCACCAACCAGTGGGAGATAATGTGTTATACTCTGACGATTTAAAAAAAATATATATAATCCAAAAAGCCACTGGTCAGTGGGGAGCAGGATTACCTACAGGTGCAATGTTACCATACACCGTCGAGTGATTTAGGTTCTACAGGGGTCGGTGACAGGAAAAGCAGCCGCTCGGCTAGAGCAGCTCATTGCTGCATCGGCATTAGTCCTTCCTTTGATGTGTGGTTTGGTTTTTTTGGGTTTTTTTGGGGGGCGGGGGGTTGCCCAGTTACTAAGAATTACAGTGACTACTCTAGCATATTCCCCTCAGTTTTCTTCCCTTCTCCTCTTCTCAAAGTTAGTTCAAAACTTCTCTTCTTCTGGGAAGAAGCTTCTCGAGATGCAGGTTCCGTCACCAAACTCGGCACTTTTTAGCAGGATCCATGTAGTTTGTCTTGGTGCATGAAAAGGCTTCAGAAAACTCCGGGGAGTTTTGCAACGATCCTATGACCCTTTAAAACAAAACAAAACAGACGTCATCGTTGCTTGCTTTGGTTTAAAACGAACAAGACGACCCATGTTTTGTAACTTCTTTTTTTTGCATCACCTCCAAACACTGTGGGAAACGCCTGTATTTCTGAACTCTGACTATTGCTTCCATTTCACCTCAAGCCGCGGCTATATTTTCTCTTCTCAGTGTGTATGGCCCCTACCGCAGCTCCCCAAAACACAAGACCTGTCCCTTCCTCCTTACTGGCTCTCACAAAACTGCCATTTATTTCAGTAGGAACAAGTTTGTTGCTTGTCATTAACTGAAAAAAATTCTCAGTGAAAACTCTATTTTCATGCTCTTCAGCGAGTTCCTTGGTAAAGGGAAAACAAGGTACAGGACTGTGGTATAACTTTTCAGTGAATGTTCATTTACATTTTTACACCAATGAAGTTTTAACTAAGATCGTACTGCTTCTCTGGGCATTCTCCACAAATGCTTCAGTGAGTGAGTTACCTGGAAAAAAGACGCCTACAAAGAACAGCTTTCGAGTGAATGTGAGGACATTCCAGCTAAAGCAGTTTTGTATGTGTAACTGTGAACATCTGTGAAGGTATCTGCTAGGAGTTGCTCATTCCTTCAGGAATGGAAATATAGCACGCATGTACCTAGAACAGCTTCAAATGTCAAATATAGATACTGATGCACGTTGATTGTGGGCCAGGAATTATCTGAAGCACTGTCTCTTTCAGTAATTTGTGATTATTCTGTGAATAATCTCAATCATTAGGTTCAACAGAACCAGGAAGCGTCCGCAGGAGTTGAGGTGAAGTTCAGCAGCTGTCATGGGCAACAGTTGGACTGTCTCCACAAGATCGACAGCGGGACCATTTGCTGACCGGTCTCAGGAGCCAGCAGCAGCACAGGAGATAGCACAGAAAAAATGATTACAAAAGAAGTCATGCATTTAAGTGATCTAGCAGTGCTTCACTGCTCTTAATGATTAGAACTGCTAAAATGGGGTTTTGCCAGAAACGGAGCAAAAAGTATTTTGGGTGTAATAAAACTCTACTTACATTTGTTGTTAACAAACAGATAAAACAGCAGTGGGATAAGAATTCTGCTTCGTTTACTAATATCCCCAGAGCTGCAGGGGCTGCGTACGTAAGCAGGGCTTGCCCTGTATCGGTTACTGTGCTTGCCGCGTTTCAATTCTGTGTTAACACTCCAATATGGATTCTCTTTCCTCTGCCTTTGATTATGTGATCTAAGACATCTTTCTGTTAACCTATTATTTTTCGAATGGGCAGAAGATTCCACCTGTCCGGTACCCAGAGTTGTTAGCCCATAAACAAAAACTGTACTATGCAATTAACAATTTCTATGAAGGGCTGCCTGTCCTACCTGCAAGGAGAAATAGTCTGCAGCCAGTGTAGCAGGCGTTAAACCAACCGACCAACAAAAAAACCCATCCCACCCCCGCAAATAAAAAAAAAAAAAGGCACATTGGGAGCCATTGGGACATTTTAATAGCATGTCATCAGGCAGTAGTTTTGTGGGTATGTCTCGTGTACTGAAATGCTTTCTATTTTAGAGCTCTTGGGCAGGGGGGCTCATCCTGAAAATCACTTCACATTCTAAAAATGTTAGTGTGGTTTCTCATTAATACTCGTGTAATTCCATATAAAGTCTATAGCCTTTCGTACTGATGTCAAACCAGCACAATACGTGATGTAGTATATCCAAGATACACACAAAGCTGCTGAACTAGTGAACTTCAAAGGGCTCGTGACTCGTACGGATTAGATGTGCAAAGAGGAGGCTCAGTTCCGAAGAACTGCTGCGGAGCCTCGTTAGCATTGTGCCCAAATTCGGCTGATGGTAGGACTTGGTGCGTGGACTGCCTCTGGAGAGATCTGCAGATAGTACAAAAACCACCCACAGTGAAATGCCAGTCAAGTAGCAATTGAAGGAACAGTCACTGCTTTCACTAAATATTTGAGTATGTGGGATAAACAAAATAATTCTTTGGTGAAAAGCCGTTGAAAGAAGGATGCTGGGAATTAACGTACCGAATTGTATCAGGAGAAAAATCAGCTATTGTGTACGTGAATCCTGGAGATGACACAGCCTTTCAAAGCTAGCAGCAATGTTGTGATGGCTACACTACTACTCCATCTCATGGCACTTGACCAAACAGATTTATTAGAACAAAAACTTTGTTGCACTGCTGATTAATAGGTTGCTCTGGCTTAAGTTAAAAAGAAAAGATCGTAGTCTGGGCCAAAGACTTCCACCCTGAGCGGCCACGTTTCCTGCGTGACTCTACTTTCTACACAAGGCAGAAAATACAAATTTGCTTAACTGCTAGAATGTCTTTCTAGCTCTAGATGGCAAAGGTCGTTCTAATGATAGCAACGGCTGCAGACAGAAGGTGATTTCTCTCTCGTGTCAGTATTACTGTTTAAAAGGAGACAAATTCCTCTCTCTGCTTGGAAGAGTAAAATGCTTGTGCTCTACAGATTAACTGGAGATATTCCCTGTGCCTTTAGCAGAGGGCAAAAGTCCATCCGTAGCCTTTGGTCTTTACGAGAACGCTATCAGGAGCTATTGCAGGAGCCAGGGGACTTCTGGAAGAGCACTGCATTCCAGACAGTCACTGGGACTCTGCTGTAACAGCACGCACGTCTGGTAACAGCCAGGTGATGGTGTTTGTGTCCCGTGATGATGACCGTTCAAAGCTTCTCCGTAGTGTGGACGGAATTAAGTTGTATCATCTCAAGGGTGAGGACAAGTGCCCCCAGCCTTATTCTGCCCGTGGAGCTTCCTGGGAAGGACCGTGCCCATTTCTGTCCGCACAGAGCTCTGCTGGGGCTGGGAGGCCTAGAGGGACAGTCTGTCTTTCTCTCTTTTAACCATCTTCGGTGTGCTATGCCTCTATCTGTACGTGTGCCTGCACCTACCGCGTGCAACCTAGCCTTTTGTGTAGAGTTCTTTAAACGCTATAGCTCAAAGCTGTGTTGCAGCTAGGAATTGCACTGAAGATTATTATACATGCTGACCTGAATTTGCCTGGGCTGTGCACATCGGTTTTGATGGAGTTCACAGCATACTCTGGTCTGTAGGTTCCACACCATACCTACACGCGTAACAAAGAAAAGCGTTTGTTAGCAGTAAGATTGTCAGGGAAGAGGCCTGCTGTCATTCGCTATGAAATACTTAACGTCGTGAGAATAAATCTCCCATGAGAACACAGAGGGGGAAAAAGTATATTTTGTTAAAAAAAAAAAGCATACTGTTGTCCTCGGACAAAGGCACTTGGGCACAAGACACGGTCTACCAGGCTTTCTTGTGGCTGAATTCATTTATTCAGAGAAGATAAGCATTACCTAACACGACTTTTTGCTATGTTGTAGTGAACGCTGCTAGCTTAGCAACTCTGCCAGCTCTCAGTAAAACTGTGAAAGTCAGCCTGCTCTTTCTGACTTACTGCTAAACTGTAACTTGAAGTGATTTTCAAAGCCTTCAGTCAAGAAGTACACAATACCTGTGCGAAGTTCAGAAAAAACAGCTGCTTATGGTTCATTTCAAGGCCAGGAAGAAGTTTTTCTTTTCCATGCTTTTTCACAAAGTTTTCATAGGCCTGTAGAACGAATTGAGGAGAGATGTTACAACTTCTAGTGCAGGCAGCCAAAAGGAAACGATGCCAAGGAGGAACCTGGATTCTTTGCTATAATTAATCATGGACTACCTTGGCCATCCATCTTACCACAAGCCACCTTTAAGCAGGAGACGACGGGGCCGCTTCTTAGTACTGTGATACCAGTGGCCTGAGTGAATCAAGGCAGTTTTCTCAGTGAATGGGCCTTACAGTACCGTTTTACACCAGGTTTAGCGAAGCTGCCTGAATTATATTGGAATAAACGGTAAGAAAACAGGCTTAAAGAAGGCAATTTATTGTAGCAAAATAAGTCAAGGCTAATGGAATAATTTCTGTAAGGATGGGTACACCCAGATAACAAGCTTTTTGCATACCTATGCATCTTTTTACAGAGGAAGAAATTAAGAACGCAAAGGAGGACAGCTGTGTTCTGAAGTGCAGTAGCTACAGAGAGTATTATTCTTCAGCAAGCTTTAGAATAATTAATGTATTAAATTCCATTGGACTGTTAGATATTTACCTAGCAAAACCTTTCACGGGACTAATTAATGACTGCATAAAGCAAGGTGGCTCTATGTTAACAAAATAGAAGGTGTTCTGTACGGAAATGACTGTGAGATTCTCTGACATCAGCCGAGGGGTGGGTGTCGGGAGGCACCAGCAAGCTCTGTGCTGAGCCAGCCTCCAGCTCATCGGGGCTCAGAGCTGTCGGTACAAAGATTCACCGGCAGCAGCTCTGTCTCCTGCAGGTTCTGTGGGTCAGGCATTACTGTCAGTCACCCTCAGTATGTACCTTGCATGGTGAAGCTCCACATGGAAAAGCATGCTGCTGGGCTGCTTTCTAAGGCACAGTCCCAAAACAAGCATACCGCGCGTGATTTGGGGATTCCCCGTGCGTGCATCCATTGCGAAGTCACTGGGCCTGGCAAGCCAGCCTGCCTCCGCTCAAGGAGGCACAAATGATCTCCCAGACAATCAAGATGTGATCGGAGGATTCATTCCTCCCCCATTTATTCATCTTTCCCTCCTCTCCTTCTTTGTTCCATTAGACTTGAGAGATGTGGGGTAAAAAGCTTCAGCTATGGCAAAAAAAAATCAGTCACGTCTCTGGTTCTGCAGAACACACGTATTTGCTGTCCTCTGTTTACAGTTTGTTTTTCTCTCCGGTGTTTATCCCGTGAATGTATTTCATATTTTTTTTGCCAGCTATTGGGTTAGAGTCTAAAATAGCACACTTATGGTAAGATATGCTTTCCCTTTATACAATGCGGAGTTCCAGGATCCAATTTTAGTAGCGCAGAACTGATTCGGCAGGAAGAAGAGACCAATTTTATAAATTATCTAATGTTGCATTATGAAAAGCAGATTTTTTTCGTCGTGGCTTTGAATTGGAGAAGACTTTAAAACCTTTCCCTAGTAAGAACACATGCTGTCACGTTTCTTATGAAGACCATGTGTCAAACAATGTGTTAGTATGTCATTACTGATAGAAAGGTGCTGGCAAATCAGAGAAATGTTCTCACTAAAGTCAGTGCCAAGCCACCGCACGAGTAAAGCCAACCAACTGCACAAGCACAAGTTGAGGAATGAGCGGTTAACAGGCCCACTGAAAAGGCTTCAGAATTTTTAGTGGGTAACAAACTGAACAAGAGCCAACGGTGCCACAGCACTGCAAAAAAGGCACGTGTCGTACTGGGATGTATAAACAGGAGTGTCTTATATGATACATGAAGTAATCCTTCTACTCTGCTTGGCACTGGCCGGGTCTCAGCTGGAGCACTCTATCCAGTTTTGGGCACTGCACTTAAAGAAAGATGTAGACCGACTGGAGAGAGGCCAGAAGAAAGCAGCAAGAACGAGCAGAGGTCTAGCAAACATGACCTATGAGGAAAGATTGAAAGAATTGGGTTTGTTTAGTCTAAAGAAGAGAAGTCTGGGCCTTCAAGTATGTAACAGTCTTCAGATACGTAAAAGGTCACAGAAAAGAAAGGAACGGATCGCTCTGTTTCCACTGTTGAAAGCGAAGACGTGATGGCACTCGAACTGCAGCAAGGAGGCAGCGGAACTTCTCTTACGGTGTGTTTGAATGGCACAGCAATGGTTGATCCTACCTGCTAGGAGGCGGGTGGGCTAGGTGACCTCTCGTGATCCCTTGGGGAATTTATATGATGTTATACTTACTTACATACTTACTATTTCTATGATGGTATAATAAGTGGGGGAGAGGGGGTAATCCTTCTGATGTAATTTTTCTGTGGCTACTCCCATTCCTTTCAGAAAGAGTATCCCCTTTCAAGGGTTTGTACCGGTTGTTCTCTTAAATGCACAAGTGTTCCCGTAATTGAAGCTCACGCTAATCTAATATGCCATACTGATGCCTCTTTTTAGGCTTCCAGATCATTCTTTAAACTCTCACTAATAATTTTATTTGCCCTCAAACACGTATGTTTCTAGTGAAGCAAGTGGTGTCGACGGCTTTGTTTGCAGAAGCCGTGATGATAACTTTGAGAAGGGTGAGTTGGCCCGTGCGTCCCAGCAGGCCTCTGCTGAGGAGTGACAGCACTCCAGTTGTCAAGTGTTGAATATTTTGCCGTGGAACAAGGTGTTCGGGGAAGGAGAAGGGGGATTGTGTTATTAAGGCCTGCAGCCACCCGATTTGCAGGTAACAAGAAAAGGTCGCAGAGAAGCTGACTTGCTTCTCCCCTCTCAACCCGCATTCACAAAGAGACGGCCTCTGCTGCTCTTACTTTGCGTTGGCCAATCTAAGGAGTTAAATATCTATTTCAGGGAGAGAATGAAAGGAAAGCCGAAAAGCATACAAGCTCCCATGGAAGACTTAGCACAAGGAACTTAGATGTCACTGACATCTTTGGATACCTGTACAGGGGACCCAAGTCACTCGTACAAGATGGTATTTGGAGCAGCTTTTTGAACAGTGAGTAGTGTTCCGTGTAGGCAGAGGCTGTTTATGGGTAGAGCTTAGAAGAAAGTCATTCTGTCCCTCCTTCCTGGCATTAAAAAGCTGGTGAAGACAGCCAGCCAGAGGCAGACAGCTGCTCAGTATCATCAGTTTAGTTAGGTGATGGTCCAAGTGTGATTCATTAAATGTTTTCATTCTACAAATTCCCTATTCACAAAAGGAAAAAGTGAAGAAGGGAAAAAAAAAAAAGGGGAAAGTCAGCTGAAAAGGAGTGCAGTGGGAGCAGATAATACGTATCCTGAAATAAGTAATGCGATGAAAGAACTACAATAGTTGGTCAATTGTTTTAAACCATGCCTCGATGACGCAGCAGGTATGGTCCTGTCCCTAACACAAAAATGCTTCCTCTTCAGAGGCTCTGAAATGCATTTTCTTAATCTATAGCAGTTTCAGCTAAAATAGCAAAAAGGATACTTCTTACCTTATATGCTTGTCTGACCCCCCCGTTATCAGCAATGTTTTCTCCTAGTGTGTTGATTCCACTCAGCTGTAAAACAGAAAGGAAAAGTATAGTTTTTGGAAAAGAGAGCTTATCCAGGACCTGTAATGCCAAGCTTGGTGCGTTTTTCACTTTTTAAAGGTGAGAATTCCCTTAAAATCTGAAGTCGTAGCAGAAGATTATGCTAACATCTCTGAAAAGTCTTTGCCTCCCTTGTCTCAAAATCCACGTGGATACTATTGTTTTCCCTAATCCTCGCCCTTCCCCTGCAGGCAATTTCCTAGGCTCCCGTACTTCTCTTACCCAGATTTTTTGATGCTTAGTCATTGTTCATTTATTCTTCTTATTTTCTCCGTGTCTTTAACCCTCAGCTTCTTACTAGAGTTCCAGTTAGAGGAAGAGGGCAGAACCTGTCCGTATAGTCTACAAAACAAGTTAAAATCCAAACTCCAAATAGTTGAAACTATCGGTTAACAGACATCAGCAAATCTGCTAGAAAGCGTTTTCCTGTGTATTAGGCAAGTTAAGTAGCTCTTTGGTAGCAAGATACATAGACAATATCTATTTAGATATAGTATTCGTAAGTCAGTGAAGTATTGCCAAAGATGATGAGGCTTTGGTGATGGAGAATCTGTGATTTTATTTTTTAAAAAATTATGTTTTCAACCTTTTGCCCAAGATATTGGGCTATGATATTCAAACTTGCAAAACTTAGAATCATCATTGGTATGAATTTAATGTCTGAGAAAACGGCAGAAAAATATGTTGAAATATTCTTCTCTACTTTTCCTGGCCTCTCTGCGAGTCCCAACAGTTTAACACACAGATAAGGAAAGTGTCAGGGCTGGAAGTTTTATCTTTTCCCTATTCTGTATGACAGAAGATATTGTCGGCCTCGAAAAAATCAGACAGTAGTAGTTGGAGAAATAGCTTCTTGTCAGTGTCTTCTCATTCGCCACTTAACTGTAGGAGGTCCGCTCCAAGAGAAATATTGTTCCTTACAGAAAAACAGCTGGTGGCACAGTTTGGTGCCACACATGGTTATCCACTGAAGTCCAACGTAAGCACGGTGGGTGTTAAAAGTAAGTGGTCTTCCACAATGCAATGCAACGCAACTCTTGTAGTACATGGCTTTCCTTTCCTTACTGTGCAGCAATGATCCAGGGGCTGCCGCTCACTTGTCACGTCACTTGCCGTGGGGAAGATGCAGGCCTGTGAACTAAAAGCTGCGCTGGTGCAGTATGTACCTTGGCTGACGGAATGATGGCAGCTCAGCTCGTCACTGTGGTTGAAATTTGCTATCTGTACCTTTGCCAGCCTGGGACAGTAAAACCCCTGTGGCAGCAGGGTGGGAGCACTGCGAAGATAGTTAAAGTGTCTGTAGGTGATTAAAGTTGGGTTGCCTACTAGAGACAATGCAGGTGCATTAGCAGAGCGTTTGCTCCCCCCTGAAATGACGTGCTGTGAAGTGCTGCGTTGCTTCTACAGGGCTGTCTCCTTCCAGTGGCCGTTCTGCAGCTTGCATTTAACAGGAACAGGACTGGTCTCCTGTTGGGTATGAGTAATTACAATGTCACTATCACCTGTTTCGGTGAGGTAATGGAATACTGATCTTGAGGGGACACGGAACGGACCCGATCCTGCTAACTGTTCTTGTGAAATTAGGGTTTCTGGACACAGACACCACACTGAATGCCTAGTAACTTTAACTGTCCAGAACGCTCCAAATGCAGTCACATTTGCCTCTCCTAAACCTGCATATCATCTTTTCTTCTCCTGCTGTGCCCTGATTCTTCTCAGACCTTTTTGCTCTGTAGTCCAGATGTTCCTCTGGGGCAAAAAAGCAACAAACTCTTGAGTGAAGGAAAGCAGCGGGCAGGATTTGTTTTGATGGGGATATCTGTTATTTGTACATCAAGCTTCGAGGAAATGAGGTTCAGACTTCCAAATTTTTCTTTCTGCTCCTTCGTGGAATTAAAAAAGAGCCTTTGGGGGCCCACAAAGGTTCTAGGACTGCCGCTCGTTTAGAACATAAATCCTGCCTCTTTCAGAACAGTCAGCGTATGTGTGGAGTTTTTACCACTATCTTTAATTTTGAGATTCTCTTTTTCTTTTTTTGGTGTAGGGATGACAGTGTTGGCCATAAGTCAAGAAAGTATTCATGTGAATAAGAGTCTGCACATTTAGGATGTAAGATTTTGTGCTTTCTCATTAAAAATGACATTGGTAGTAACAAATAGATACGACATACGTGCTGTCCACCTGCTAGGTCCCATGAGAAGTTTCCATACTGGTACACTATACACTGGGATAGCTCCTTAAAATTGCGTGCCGATTCTTCAGTCCACCAGTCTACGAGGTCTCCATTCTCATTAAAATTTCTGCCTGTAATAATATGTTTACAGAATTATACATACAGAAAGAGGTTTTTGATGCAGTAAGAAGAGTAGCAAGCAAGTATAGTCACTCAGGCAAAAAAATCTCTGTAACAGATGGTGCTCTTTTCTTTTCTGTTTTGTTTTGGTTTTTATTAAGAGGGCTATATTTCAGTGGAGGGGAAAACCAAACAAATTCAGTCCAAATCAGAAGATGGGATTAAGGCTCTCTTAGGAAGCCTGATATGGTTCTGACCTGTGACTCAGTGCTGGATCGGCCGTAGTGCAGCTCTAGAAATGAACAATGTGGCTGGGCAGCAGGTCTGACAGCGCAACCCTTGGGTTCGCGCCTATGCCAGCCCAGTGACACACCCTGTTCACAACTACGTGTAGTTTGTGATGGTTTGGGATGTAGCCTTTGGGAAAAGCAAGTGACCAGCAGCTATATCAAAAGCCTCTGTGTGCCACCCGCCCGCATCCTGGGCTGACGCTGCAGCATTGCAGCTACAGGAGCGTCGGTGGGATTCTTCGGATTGCGCTTTTGGGAATCATCATGGGGAATGACACTGTAAAGCCTCCAATCCAGATTTAGTCTTATACATGGAAACTTCATCTTCATTTTATCTGCCCCCTGGAATGATGAAGCACTAAAGCATGTAAACCATTCTGTGCGTTGCAAGTTTTGTAACTAGAAACTGAGTGCCTTACCATTGTCATCAAAACCGTGCGTGATTTCATGACCGATGACCATGCCTATGCCCCCGTAATTCAGAGATTTGGGCTGGGATGCACTGAAGAAAGGGGGCTGCAAAATGCCAGCAGGGAAGACTGCAAAAAAACCCACAGCACAGTTAATCATTAATCACGTTATCCTACGTGTGCAGTGTGAACAGACCATTTTTATGGGCTTTAACCAAAATCACGCTGTTCCGTCAGGTTTACCAGCAACGGTAAGTGAATCGACACACGGTAATGGCTGTAGGATAGCAGGAACAGATCGGCAGGACCGCTCCCCTACCCCCTGAAGCCCCGGGTAAAGGGGAATAGCTCTTCAGACACTTGCAAAATCATGATCCGCTTTTACTTTGTCTTTGTTACTATTTTATTTTGCGAAAAAGCATTTTACTTCTCCAATTTACAGCACTTGGCATTCTCAGACTCCTGTATCGTTATTAAATAAACCTCACAGTGTCATGAAAAGTGGGAGGGTGGTCCCCTAAAATAATAAATTATTTGATCATTGCCCTCGCCACAAATCAATCTTGGAGAGAGAAATTTACTCTTCCACTGAAAATATCAGTAACTCCCACTAGAATCAATAAAAATAGGCCAAGCTGGCAATGAAAGAACTGGAACAAAGTGGTTCTTTTCACCCACTTCTGTGCTCATTTTTCTAGGCTTTTAAGAATGAAATTAGTAAAAAGAAGTCATGATGCAATTGTGATCTGTTTATAAATGAAGAATTAAGAAAAATGTCTATAAAATACTCAGTTCCACCTGATATCTCATGCAGGCCCTTTCCCTATACTTCAGCCTGCTGCAGCAATATAAATTCTCACCGTGGATGAGATGTATGTTACTCTACAAAACTTGAACAAAAAGGGGGAATCAGGTGACAGTTTTCATACAGCAAAAGAAAGAAAACAGATACTTCTTGCATTTCAGCATAAATCCAGTACAGTTCTAGCAGTTTCTTTGAAGAGGAGAAAGAATCATGGGAAAATTGAAAAATAATAAACAGGTTAGAAACCAAATTATTTCTGCTGTCCTGTGCAAACTGCAGCCTACTGTCACAGTAATTCTATTATTGTTACTCTGCCATGGAATATAAATATCCAAATGTTTTGATGTTATTACCAGCAAGTATTGATAGTCAAGACAAGAGTGTAAGTGCCATCCTGCGTGGTGGGCTATGTCGATGACCGGCAAAGCAGAGTGATCAGATCTGGAGTGCACGGCATCAGAACGCTATTATTTTTGGAGACTACTGCTAGCAAGATGTTTGCTCAGAATAATACGCATCAGTCCTGGTGGCTTGGAGTGTTACAGCCGTAACTCGCTTGGAGCTCTGCCTGTCTTCGGCTTGAAAACATAGGGCCATGTCCCTCCCTGGAGGCAGGCAGTTCCCCGGACTTTCAGCTCAGTTTAATTAACACCCTGTTACCTCATCCATTTCTAGAGTAAAATGTCAGAATTCATAGATTTTATTCAACTCCACCCTTCTGAAAACAACTCATTCCATGGCTTCTGTTACATAATACAGGTCTGAGGGGGAGAGGCATCCCTCCCACAGTGGGATACGTTTCAAGTAGAGATTTAAAGATGAGAGAAGTGCAACAACTCCTTTGGGATCTAAAGGGCAGGTTGTACTTCTCAGCTTTGTGATTAGCCAAGGCAGGAGAAGGCATGAAGTCTTTCCCTCAGAGTCTGCACAGCCCCGGACAAAAGAAGAGAACACGCTGCTTTTCTTGAACGTGTTTGAGAACAGCAAAGCCTGTAGCGTGTTGCACAGTTGCCCCCCAACAGCCAGGAGCATGGCTCGGTTCGCTTTTGCATTACCTGCCTGTGGGTGGGAGGCAGCTGGTACCTACGGGAACACAGGGTGAGCTACTGTACTCGACGCAGCTCAGCTCATTTTTCTGAGGTTCAATAGCTTCCTTGTGATCAGGCCATATTTAAATGTAATAATAAAGCTCTAAATTTCTTACACATCATGCACAGAACTCCTTTTCGGAGGGATTTTTTTTTTTTTTAAGAGTAATACTAAGCTGATTCAGAGATCACTCCAAAGATCAGACTGCTTTAGTTATCCTGTGGCATGCCATAGCTAAAGGATGAGGTAAGAATTCGTGGCTCATGCTAACTGCCAGTCACCAGTTTTGGTGATTCCTTTTCTACGAATTCCTGAACAGCAAAGCCTTCTGAGCAGACTGTGGTGCCAAATGTTCAGCAATGAGCTAAATGCTCACTTAGCTTTACCACCTGCCCAACTGACTGCGTTGTCTTGCCATCCTTAACCAAGCAGTGCTGGTCAGTCAACGAAATTTTGCCTCTATGAAGCCTATCTTGGATTTCACAACGTTTGTTTTGTGTTTTACCCTTCAGAAGCCACTGCAAAGCCAGAACAGTTTGGGTTAACTGGAAAAGTTCATGAACCTTGACAAATATCACCAAAGTTTTTGACTAGGACACGGAACCTAAAAATAGGTGAGTATTGTATCTGCTGAATTCCTGTGCAAACAGCAGCGTTGGTAGTGGGCTCTATTCTCTTGTCCTGCATATGACTGCACCGATACGAGGGGTTTTCTCCATGCCTCCTCATTCTTGCCTGCATGATGCTGAGGCTGGCAATGCTGCAGTCCCACTGGGCCCTAAGCAGTACTCTGTGTGTCTGAAAGTGCAAGCTATCGCAAGGACACAGCGGACTAGGAGGAGAAGTCGGGATCATATTTGCGGAACTCTGCTTAACAGATCACCTGACTCAGTAAAATGTGAAAATCTAGGACTGCCTGACTTTTTTTTATTATCTTCGATTCTTCAGTGGGGACAGAAATAATTAAAAAGGAAAAAATCCTTTTGGAAAGCTTGGTTTAGTTTGTTGTTTCTTCCATTACAAAGCTGATGCTGCTCCTTTGAACCTGCACTCGCAGCATCAAGACTTAGGTATGTGATCGGGGGTGCTAAATGAACTTTTCTGGTTCGCACAGAAAACACCAACTGTGAAAACGTTAGTGTGCTGTATTAAACATGCCCTGTAAAAACCGGAAGAAAACTGCCTCCATTCGCCTTAGTGCAGCTGTGCTTGCAGGCTGAACGGCAGGGAGTGCTTTTTTGCCAGGCAATGAAGTATGATACTTGGGCCTAAAGCAAAGCTTCGATTACCTCTGGTGCTATTGAAGCCCTGCTGGTAGGGGCACTCTTGCAGATCAGTGACGTTTCTTCTGACACTAGTGTTATAAGTGCCCAGTGCAAGAGAGTAACCGGACGTTTTTCACCTTGATTTAATGGTGTGATAAAAGAAGTGGGACTGCGTCGGAAGCCATTACTGAAGACTGAAAAGAAGTGGTAATTTCATCCCTGGCAATGAAAAGAATGTCTCTGCCAAATATTTTCTTTGGATGCCTTCATAAATGAACACGAAATAATATTGTTTTGTTCCTGTGCAGGACAACGTTCTTTCATTTTTGAGAGACTTGTTTTCAGGAGTTACGTGTGGATCATAGTACCTCACTAGTGGCTTAGAAAGGATGCTGCAATTTCTGAAATGTGGACAATAACAATATTTGCAGAATGGGTATGACAAATATTGTGAGGCATAATTAACGTTGTAAAATGTTTTGTGATTCTTGAAAGAGTGCAGTGCTGTGAAGAGAGCTGGTACGGTTCACAAGATGAGAAGCCTCGGTGCTTCCATGCAGTTCTAATCTTTAGCTATGATGGATTTTTTAAAAAAAATCTTTAAAAGCATTTTAATGCTTTCTGTTCTGTTTTAAGTTATTTTTAACCACGGAGGGTTTTCGGGAGGCTGACATTAGAAATGTTTATCCTCAAAAGCATTACAAAAACTATTTCATTGTACTGAACTTTTCTCTTACTTCTTAAACGTGATTTTTTCCTTGGTTTAATCTACCAGGTTTCTATTTTCATTTTTCGAGCACAAAAGAAGCAGAATTAAATGACACATCAGACAGTGAACCTGAAGTCATCTAGCAGACTTTCAATCTTAAGAACAGCAATTAAGGGTGCTTCAAAATTCCTTAAACTTTTCTTAAGCCATACCTAAAAGAATCTATGTAAGGACTTTGCATTTAAGATAGCTACAGTTAAGACTTTGAATTTAAATGGGACTCCTTAAAGTCATACTGGTGTGGAGCTCTTATATGCTGTGGTTCGTAATTAGATCTTGAAGTGCTATAGGTAAGATAGCTGGTGGGAGATTTTCTGAGTAAACGTTGTCTTTTGGGAAATGCTGGTTTCACTGAGCCCCAAATGTTTTGTTCAAATCATCGTGATTACTTTTAAATAAAGAAGGTGGTGACAGAGCCATGTGGGATTTCTGTCTGCTTGGGACTCGAAGCAGCTCTGGAACTGTGACCATATGCTCCAGAAGCAGCCACCCCATGAGTTCCTGGTCCCATCAGCATGGGACAAGTTTGCTTAGCACAGCTTATGTGAAGCTGATCGCTGGAGTCTGTCTTCTAAGCATTGGATCTTAACCACTGTGTATGGGAAAGTGCTGGAAATAAGGAAATAGATACTAAGAATAAACTGGTTTTGCACTAACAGTTCAGGATTATTTCATCATCAAATGCAGAACATTTGTTGCCTTGATAATATGGCGTTATTGACGTCTCCCTCTCTGTAATTACCCTTATGGAAAGCGAAGTGTACTGCTTCACGAGCACAAGTATGGGGCTCTGTGATTCTGGCCTATCGTGTGAAAAGTTACGGGATTCTGAGCAGTTCAGTCAATGAACTGGTGTGTTCATTAACCAGCAGGACGAAATTCAATATCCTTCCCAAAGCAATACTAAAGAAGCTTGTACAAAGGGGTTGTGAAGGGCGTATAAGGAACGGAAGCCGCGTGTAGTCTATGGCAGGAAGCTCCGCGACTTTCTTTTAGTCAGCGTTTCCTTCAGGTAAAAGTGCTGCTGTGCTCCCTGTTCATCCCTTAAAGGAAACAAGCTGGGGCCACCAAATTCACTTGGTCATTAAACATCTAGCCACTCCAACGTCTAGCCACTCCACACTGCTGAACCCCAAGCCTCTGTCCTTGTTCTGCACAGAGGCAATTCAAAACACGAGGAGATGAAAACACTATGAATGAAGCCTCTGATTTTTGCTGCACTGAGGCCCTTCTGCAACCCCCATAGTATTAAAAAAGTTCAACTTCTTGATTTTAAAAATACATACATAGAAATAATTTGGCCATTAAATCTGTCCAGTTAATAAGTTGGTAAAGCTTACCTATCTGATTTCTACTTGCTGAATAAAAAGCATTGACAACAGCAGCTCCACTTATCCACCTAGTAAAAACAGAAGAATAAATGTTAGAATTTCAGTTCTTAATGGCAGAGTTAATGATTACTGGAACAAACCTAGAAATTGAATAACTCACAGAATAATTGAGGTTGGAAGGTACTTCTGGAGATTGTCAAGTCCGATGCCCCAGTGTGCTCAGCCTCTCATCGTATGTCAGACACTCCAATCCCTTAATCATTTTAGTAGCCCTCTCCCTTCTTTATCCAAGCTGATTAGCAATGATACTTAGTTTTTGTTTCTATTGCTGCTCATACTGCAGCACCGTACAGGGAAAATTTCCCATATAAAGAAACTCAAACACAGAACCTGAGGTTATAATGGTACCTAAACATTTGGGGATAATGGAACTCTGTGAGACTGCTTACTTGAAAGGATTTCTGTGCCACCTGTCATTGTGATATACCCAGCGATCTCAACTGCCAGTACGTGATGAGTATCAGATTTGAGACTATTACAATCTTTCCCTTAACACGATTTCTTGAGGAATGAAGGCACACGCAAAGATCATCATGAGCTCTTGTGGCAGAGGCACGGCTTGATTCACAGTCCTATGGCTTCATTTAAATAATACCTACTTTCCTTAACGAAGGCTCTCAGCATTACTTTTGTGTCCATCTTGACACGTGGAAAATAATGAGTTTTAACTCTTTTTTTCTAGTTTACAATTTTACTGGCTTTCATCAGTGATGACCTAATGAAATTCCTAGAATCACAAGCAGGGCTAGTGCTTTGATGTGGGTCATTATTGTACACATTTAATAATATTTCAGAAAAAGGGTCAGAGAAAATGAGATCATGGTTCTGCAAAACAAAATAGCTGGGCCTTACACAACTCAAGCTGTATTTCCTGGCTCCTTGCTCTCTTAGTTAATTTCTATGATAAATGATACTGATTGATACGATTCTATGATAAATGATATATAAATGATAAATTGATAACTAACTGTACTGCATATGCCAATCACGAGCAATGCAAAGTATTCTAAGAGTGACTATTGCTTAAGTGAAAATTAATTTACAGAGTAACTTATAATTATTGGAGGATAATCAATCGTGGCTGATACTTCCAGGCTCACTTTAGGTAATCTTTGAATGTAATTAAACTTACGGTGGTTTCTCCTAACTAATATACGCTTGTGAGAACAAAGTAGGAATTGTGTTAAATCAAGCTGAAGCAATTGAACAAGCCAAGACCAAACACAGCTTGAAGTTAAAATATAACAGAAGTGAGGGAGCTGTTAGGTGGAACATAAATTTTCAGTTAATGATATGTAAATAGAGAACAGCAAAAGCAACAGTTGGAATTATTTATCCACAATAATGACTGTAGTTCTGAAAAGCGATGACACAGTATTTGGAAAAATCATAGTGTGATTCCAGAGGTGCGAAGCACATATTTCATCTTCTGAAAAGGTGGAAGTTTGAAGATGCAAGATAACTGACTAGAAAGAGCCTGAACAGTTGCAGATTTTGATTTTTTTTTTCTTAAGAAAGAAGTCTGGAACAGCACTATGAAAATGATAAAGTAATTAAAAATAGAGACACAGACTCATAGAATAATTTAGGTAAAAAGGACCTTTAGAAGTCACACCGCCCCATGTGAAGCTAACTACATCAGGTCGCTTAGAGGCTTGCCCGTTCAAGATCTGAGTATCTCCAGGGATGGAGGTATGGAGATCTCACAAGCTCTGTGGGTCTTGTTTGACCGCCCAGATGGTGAAAAGTTTTTCCTAACATCTAGTCAGAATTTTGCATGTTCCGACTTGTAACTCTTCCCACTGGTCCTACCACTGTGCATCTCCAAGAAGAGTCAGGCTTCTCTGTAACGCCTCCCAGTAAGTAGTTGAAGACAGCCGTAAGACCTCCCTTTAGTCTTGTCTTTTTTAGACTGTACAGAGCTAGTTCTGTTGTCCTCGCCTCAGCATAAATTCAGCTCTGCAGCCCTTATGCAAATGAACAGTGTTGCAAAGTTAGCATGGCCTATGGTGACCACAGTCATTTTTCTCATTTGGCTTAAATTACCTTCCAAAGGGGTCGGAGCTGAGACAGGAAGAGTACCCAGTACAGCTAGGGCATGGGCCGTGTCAGTCTTTTGGTACATCTACATTAATATTTTAATTCAGAGCAGGATTACATTTCTGAAGTAAATTCCTGCTCATCCTCATTTAATCATGTTTTCTTTGGCTCAGCAGTCTCTGAACAAGAGAAACAAAATTCTCAGGGATGATATTAATCTTTCAGATGAACTTAATTAAAAAGCTGCTCTCCAGGAGTCCACTTAATCCACTCCGGGAGCTCAGGGACCAGACTAGACCTACTCCAGAATACTTGACCTTCTACACCATCTCCCAGTTTCTCTTTGTCCTACTTGCTAATGTAGGTCCAGCCTTTGGGAAATGAGCAATGCCCTCTTACCTGCCCTCTTCACGGAGGAGAAAGTGCAGCAGGAAGGTCGTTAAATCATCTCTGATTACCCTCAGGTACCTCCTCCTGTGGAAACTGGATGAAAGACTACACACAGTATTTTTAAATACTTACTCCTCTTTGTCCACCTTTTCTCTAAGCTTTTTCAACCTTTTCTTCTGGGTAAATACTAAATTTTGAATAATGTTTTCAAAGTATTCTTCTTCTTTGTAGTTCAACTAAAAAGAAAGAGGGAAAAATGCTTAGTGGTGGAGTTACTGATTTGCGATAAAAACCGCGTGGATCTGGAAAATGTAGTCTTTACCACGATGAACTAAGCAAGACATTTTTAAGAGTATTTTTTGATCTACAATTAGAACTTGGTTTGCAGTGCTGTGCTACGTCACAGAGTTGATATTGTAGCTGGATGCACGTTAGTGGCTGTGTAATTTTTTCCAGAGATCTTTGTTCCCGCTTTATATATACATTTTGAGTGGAGCTCAGCTTTTGTTGGTACAAGTTGTACCCGCTTGCAACCAGTAGCTACCAGCCTGGTAAGCTGCAATCCCACCTTAGAAAGAACACACGAATGAGGCTCAAGTGGTGCTTTAAAAAGCATGTTTCGGTTACATGTCTCTATGTTTCAAAATTAAAAAGACATGAATTAAGAGACATTTTCTGCCTGAACATACGTGAGTACTAAATACATCAATGGTGTTACTCTTACAAATGAACTTACAAGGTAAAAGAATACCGTGGTCACATTTTGCAGTGAAAAAGCTGAGATGCAGTTTAAATTATACATGTAGTCCAACGTTGTCCTTCGGGGACTAATTCCAATCCATGGATAAACAGGCACAGTTACTAAGTTACGTGTGCTTGCATCCACTTCAACCACTGTTACAACAGCCTGTGGCCAATTCAGAAATACTGGGCTGAACACCATTGGCTCCATGTTCTATTAGAGCGTAATTTCTCCAGCATTTATACATTCCCTTGAAATACCATAAAATACTTATCACCATCTGTACTGGATCCGCTGTATGGCTTTTGATACATCCTTATTTACGCCTATGCAGCTGAGCACAAGGCTGAGTTATTCTGTGCAGATGCGTATGGTTCGACTTGGCAATGAAGGCAAATCCACGTTTTTTTCTATTAAGACCCTTTTCTCATTATATTGCCTACTGTGGATACTTACGTCCTGGTACTCGCTGTTCAGCTTGGTGTCATCAGTCACGATCTCATCTGGATAACCAATCCTCTCTCTAATTGCTGTTGCCTAGGGACAAGATAAGTTGGTATGCATAGCAAATCCAGCCGTATTTTTAATCATAAATTGCATCATAAATGCAATATGGAAGCAACTGCAGAAACCTCAGGATGTTAATTATATATAGTTGCTGTTTACTTATTCATTGAAAGCACTGTAAAGTTTATGGTTAATTGCAACAATGGAAAATTCTAGAAAGTATGTTCTGTTCCTTCCTTCGTATGTAAACTTGCAGAAATGTGCACAAGACAGCCAAACATACTTCAAGTATGCTTTTGTGTTGAAAGGCTGGTTTAAACAAATAGTAGAAGTCCCGAGATATTTGACATATTTTACAGCATCTAAAATCGAAATAAAATGAATAATTGGACGTTTTTTAACTTCAGTATGTTACAGGAAAGCACATTTACAAATTTCCAGAAATTTGTACAGTTTGACTCAGTTTGGGTCTGTATCTATATTTCTTAACTAGCTCCCACATCTGCATTGGCGTGAAACAATTTATTTAAATGTCCCCAAATTTTGACAATCTGAAGTCCTGACAAAGTTTTTTAACCCAAACCTTACTCGCTTTCTTTTGATAGCCAAATATTGATTTGTATTTGATACCGTATCAGGAGTAATTAAAAAACCACAAAGAACAAATGATTCTTTAGCAATTCTTTCTAATATTTCCAGATAAATATGTCTTAATAAATGCAGCAGTAAAATAACATTATTTATACAAATAATTTTCTGAGGTAGGCTATTCCCACAGACAAGTGAACAGAATAAGCAACACGTGGAGTGCGTGTGGGTTTCTGATCCTAACTTTTCAGGCAGTTTGCATCTCATTTTGTGAAATAAATTGTTCGTAACTGGAAGTATTTTGTGGACTTTGTACGTACACTGTCTGTGTCTAATCATAGTAAACATTTCACTGAGGACTTTCAGTTTACTACCTGACCTACACTGCCGTTCCTGACATGAAGTTACTGTGTGGCTGTAACCGATCAGTATGTGTAGCTGTTGAAGGAACACCAGGAATGCACGTAAGCACCGGTCCCTGTAACTGCACCTCTGCTGTCTGATCCCATCACAATCCGTATAAGCTCACTGGATGCCCTGACTCAGCTATCTGTTGCAGTCGTAGCTTTCTGCAGACTATACAGTCTGGAGTTGTTTGATAAACCTGTAATATTTTAATAGTTATTTTAAATGGTTTTTTCTAAGTTTTTCTAACACAGAGTTCTGGAGGAAAACGCCAGGTCCCTCTCTATGGTTAGTAAACCCAGGATATTTTCCAAGCTTTTTAAAAATTCAATTTTAACAATAAATTATCATCAAAAATGCAAAATTGAAGTTTTTTTCGTTATCTCTACAGTATGGCGACCTAGAGACATAACAAATAGTTCTTTCAGTAGCTTCACTCCCAGTGCAGGGCTGTCTACAATTGCTTTCTGTTACTTACTCCAGACTCACATGAACTGGCTGAAGCTACATCTTCCCGTAAAAGAGAACTCACTGATGATGTCCAGCCTGTGTTTTGACTTGTTGTTTTTGTCCTATTGCTCCTAATAGGTGGTCAAATCACCGTAAGTCACTCCTTCTCATTTTCAGCGTTACTGTCTTGTAGATACTCATTATCTAGCCCCTTAATCACAGATTTCCCTGGAAGGTCTTAATCCTGTATACAGATTCCTCCTATTTTGTGCGCTTATGTCCACAGAGGGCCTTTCCCATGAAATCTGTGTCTGATGTAGGAGGTCTGTGAGCTGCTGTGCCTACGTGAACACAAATACATGTGCGTTTGTATATATACAATAGCAATAGATGTTACTGCTTATTTTTTTTTCAGGAAAAACAATTGAAATACTGATTTTTGTAAAAATATACAACATTGCCAATATTTAAGATTTAACTTACTTTTTGTTCTGCTTTCTTTTTGGTTTCTGCATCCATCCAGGTAAGTTCGTCTAAGGTTTTTATAAAAACATCACGTATATCTGCAATCATTTCCTCAACCTTGGAAAAATAATCGGTATGTTACAAATCCACACCAAATGATCCAGTTATTTTTCCACAGCCATAGTTTGTTTATTACGGACTTGTTTTTTCTGCACTAGTTGCTCGAGTGTACGCTGTTTATGGGCTCAAGTAGTACTCTTAGCCTGTCCTGTGGGAGGAAAGGGAACGCACACGCGCTCACAAGGCAGTGCAATTTAGAGTTACTCAGGTTACAAGAAATCTGTCAGATACCCATCCATTGGATGTTCTGCATCTGATCAAATTATTGTCTATATATCAGCCACAAAAAATGCTCTATCTTATGCCTGGATTACCGTAGGAGCGATAGGAGGAAACTAAGGCTTAACTCCAAGTTCATTTTCATCAATTTCCTGTGTGACTGAAGGCAAACAGAAATAACCGATTGTCCCTGTGCCCCACGCTGGCAGGACGTGAACTAGCGCCAGTGTCAAAGAACAAGCCGTGACTGCTCGCTTCAGTAAGTGCCGTTCCTTGGGTGCGCGTATTGGCTTGCGCACGGTCCGTCACTGATGTGCCAGTGGTGCTTTAGGCTCAAGGCTGGCCCATAGAGCAAGGGGAGCAGGCAGATGCCTCTCTCCCTCCAAGTGTGCACACGTAATCTTCACGTTTCACGCGTTACTTCACGCTGTGGTCATTTGCTTGGAAAGCAGGCGAGCTCCACGCAAGTAACGCAGAAGTACGTGGGCACAAAGGAATGACTCTCCTAGCACGTACGCTCTTGTTGCTCCTCAGCGGTACACTGATCGAGAAGCCAATCGGAAGGTTAGGTGTTTTAGAAAGTGAACCTGCTATATAGAAAGGGTTAATAAAAAGTGTAATCAAAGCTGTGTAAAGAACTGCATGGTAAATGACGATGAAGTGATGCTTAGATGGTACACAGGCGAAGTTTGCTAAAAGCTTTACCACATGTTTGCTCTCTCCAGCAAATGCTTCCTCTACATATAGTCGCCCCACTGCATTCTCCATGTTGCCATTGACGTAGTTTGCGCAGCGACGCCAAACAGCGGTTTCTGAGGTTGTGCCGTAAAGTGCCTGGGAAACATAAACATTAGGTAAAACAGTGACATCTGTGCCCACGTAAGGTGACGGAGACTGGTGACTGAATGGCAGGCGTGTGTTTCGGAGGAGCCTAGCTGACCTTAAATACGTGCATTTAATTCACTTTTGTGTGTAGGACAGTTAGGTGGACTCACTCCGTAAATACTTCGGTAGAAGCTCCTTTACTCTACGTGATGTTGCTACAAGGTACGCAGGGATTTTGTCACGATAATGTACACATACGTGATAAAGCTGAGTGGATAATATAATGGTATGACACCTGAATGCAAGGAATATATCAGACAGTGTCACTACAGGGCAGCTCTCTGAAATCCCATTCTATAACGAAGTTTATATTCCATAACGAAGTAGCTACCTGTCTCTTCAGAGGTGCAGATTGATGACTTTCGGTGTTAAAAGCTCTATAACTGCTACACTTCAGATTGAATTACTAGGAAAATTACTGATGTCTCTTTTCACCCTAAAGCATTAGGGACACAGGAGCGGTCTTTTGAAAATCTTACCAGTACGGCACAGCCCAGAGATGCCTACTGCAGGTCTCCCTGAAGAGTCTGTGATGTTGGAGCTTTCTGTAACTCATTACTGACAAATCGCTGAATAGACTAGAAAATCTGTCAGTTCTTCAGCTGTTACTTTCTTAGATACTCCCTGCACACATACAGGCTGCATCAGCAGTCATTTGCTTCTACAGCAAAAGCTTATATAGCAAAAGTAAACACAACCCCTTGCCCCTGGAACTCAAAGCGATACCAGTCATAAAGAGTAGCGGTACTGAGCTTAATTAAATTTATAACTACTTCAGAATGACCGTGCAATGAAGGTTCTGGTAGATCACTTTGTGCTGCATGAGCGTTTCCTAGTCAATCATAGTTCACTGGTCTCAGCACGGCTTGCGTCGAGGGCTACGTGAGACCACGGTGGACTTCCAGCAGACCAGGATTGCCCTTCACAGCAACCCCGAGACAGACGCTTTCTAAGTGAGCCTAGTGACACCAGAGGTGCACAGGAAAAATCAAAGTGGTGATTTCTACAGCAACAGAAACTTGCCCGCTTATTAGTAAAAATAACCCGCTATTAAAATGCATTACTGTGGATTTGTACGCGTACGGTGCCGATGCATCTGAAATTAGACCTCCTGATCTCATGGGGCATAAATTCTCAGCTACAACATCGTAGGGAACGCAGTTTTTTTCTCTTTAAATAAATCTTGGGAACAAAGAAAGATACGGGTGTGTTTCTTTGGTGGGAGTAATTGTATCCTGAGGATACAGTTCCAGTAGCTGTAAGTATTAAAACTAGCGTCATGATACTACTCTGCCTGCTCTCCTACCCCCGCGTCTGGGCTTCTTGACAGTAGATCTGCTGGAAGGGCACGACTTGAACAAATGCTACAGTGAAAACTGGGAACTTGACCTTGAGATGGAGAACCACATGCAAGTGAGTGCGAGTGACAGCATAGCCCGTCAGCAGCACATACAGGGCCATGTACGCGCGCAGTCTAGTAATCTGTTGAGATCTTTTTGCTGATTTCTTAAGGAAGTGGTTGCAGATCCAATGACCTTTCTGCTAGGACACTGGCACTTTCTGTAGCACATTTTAAGCGCTCTGTATTTAAAACAAATGGAGTTTTGAATAAGCGACCCATTGGCCACACGACCCAGGAAAAAAATGGTATGGGAGATTCATGGCATGCCAGAACTGCCCTAACATTTATATCTGAAAACAAAGAGATCAATTTCTGCACCTTACGAAAAGCGTTCCTTGTGTCCTTGTAGTTACGGCTTAGGCTGTTGACAAGATCCATTACGAATCGCCAAGTCATGTAATTTTGAAGGTCTCTGTTTAACAAAACAACAATAATGAGCTGATAATGTTTTTAGGCTTTTTGAGTTTACTGGCAATAAAACGCAAACCACAAAACTACCTAACGTACCTACCTGGGAGTGTATTTGTTAAGAATAGACTTCAGCCTGATAAGGTATTCTGGATCATAAACAACGACATGCTCGGTGTTCTCAATGTTAATTTGTACAGTTGACATGATATCATTTATGAATTTTGACCAGTTGAATACCTGGAAAATCAATATGAATATTATATGGTTGAATCATAAAGAAAGAGTGTTTAGGTGTTTTTCCCAGTTTAAATACGGTTGCGTGACACAAATGCTCTGCCTTTAGTTTTCCCAACAGCTGCCCTACTTGTAAATGGAGTCCTAATAATAACAACTGATCTGAGATCATTTATATCCTCTGTGCTCTAAAATTCTACTAAAATAGGATCGAGACATTGTTTTGATTTCAGACTAACACAATTAAAAATGTTATGAGCCTTTCCTCACGAGAATGCAGACCGTGGTCACTGCTCGGCTGCACAGCCCCGGGGTCTGAGCCACGCAGCCACGCTGCAAGTGGGCAGAGGAGCCGGACTGCGTGCAGCCCCGTTGCTCTTCCTCCATCACATAACCTAAAGCAACAGAGTTGTATAAATGGGCAGTGATAACCTCCGCATTCCCCTGCCCACCTGCAGCTGCTGTCAAGCAAGTGTTTTCACAAGTATTAAGTGTGTTACTTGTCTTTCTCTGTGTGGTACCAGCTGAGAGAGAGAGATCCTTCACCTTGGAATGCTGCAGATTGTACAGTGTTACATATTCCTCCAATTCCTCCACTCACTTTTTTAGTAAATGACACTGACGTTACAGCTAAGTCTACATACACTGCTCCAAATCCTCCGTATTGGCTCAAGGTTTCCTAATCCATGGCCTCTGGGACAACCGTTTGACTGAGAAAACGATGCAGAGCAGAAGCTGAAATTATCATCAAAACTCCAGAGCTACTCGGTGTTTTTACCACACCGGGCAGGTACTCGCTTTAGTAATGAAAAGCAAGGTGTTACATTTAAGAAAAGCAAATAATTTTGGGTTTTTTTTTTTCCTAATTTCTTTTCTTTTGTTAATTTGAAGAAAAAAAATTAATGCCTGTTTCTTTGACAAGTATTGGTGGTTTTTCCCAGTCTATCTTTTGGGAGGAAACTTTTATTGGAAGAGGTAACGTCTTTCATCAGCGCAACTAACGTAGCTGAGGAAAGCAGATAAGCTTTTAGGAATAGAATCACTTCAGGTCTGAAAGACAAGCAGCAAACTTTAAGCTAATCTTAGGAATAATTGCTGTTCTATCCTTAGACCACTACAGCAACGCTGCCAACTCCCGTCATGTGTCTTTTGAGCGTTTTTGGATAAATTTAGAGCAGATGATTATTGCTGATCTGTAGCACTCCCCAGGAACTAAAAATAACCAGGGCAATACCATTCTGTGACAAGAGAGGCTAGTTTCTGACATTATGACCGTAATGGTAACTGTTCAACTGAGACCTGTGGGAGAAGGTAAATTATGAAACAAATTAAACTAGGCAGCAGCGAACTGTCGTATAATTTAAAGTTGAAGAATTTAAAGTTAATAAATAGCTGTGATTATGAAACCGTGGTAGGAATAATAGTGTTTCATAGCACCTTACTGGCCTCGAAAGACTCGGCAATGCACTGCTGCCAGTCAGACCACAGCGCTTTCCAGGTGACACGTTAGTTAATGCTTGCCTGTTGTGCACGGTGCTGAAGTAGAAGTCATTTACGATAAAAAATATCCATGTCTCGTGAGACATGGTATTACTGAGGACGCATACCTATGTTATCAAATCTTTGGCTATTCTTTGGCCAGACTTTGTGGTGCCATGAATTAAAGGTTGCACTGCACAAACGGCACATGGCTCTGGGTAAGAGAAAAGGTAGAGCTGAAACATCGGGGGGGAGCTGCAGTGGGAGGAATGGGGAGAGTTTTCCCGATTCATAGTCGTGACTTCCGGGCTCCTTTCTGCTTGCTTTGGGAGTCCATCTTAGAGGGAATTTTGGAAAACCAGGACTTTTTGTTCCAAATCTGCGGCTCTGGATAACCAGAGAGGGCCTGAGTAGTCACACTACAACACATTTGCATCAGTCTTAACTTTTATCCTGGGCCCTCTGGAGCTGCTGTGGTAACTATAGGAAGGGAATTTATTTGTACTCTGCAAAGGACGCTCTCCTGATTTCCAGCAAGGGTTATGTATGTGCAAGTTTTGCAAGGTTTACCATCCCAAATCCATGAGGGTAAGTCAAGCCCGTGACATTTTTTTTTCCTTTGTCCTTTTCCACCTCTTTACGTTAACGCAGAGGGGCAAGATCTGCCTTCAACTTAGGAGAAACAGTGGGTGCAAAAGCACAGTCTTTTACATACAGTTTAATGTCATCAGATGTTTAGGTAATACAGTGTGCACATCAGGTATCCTGTTCAATCTCAAATATGTCTAAGCTCAAGAAAGAAATGCCTTTAAAAGAAAAAATTGCCAGGCTTCATTGTTTAATCTCGTCAGTCATAAATTAGAGGTTAAAACACCAGATTATCGATCGCTCACCTTATGATCGATTTCCAATGAGAAGTTGTTTTGGAGTTGGGCCAAGGTCATTTTATTGTACAGCAAAAGCGGATCATTTCTGTCTTCAGACTTCGTTGTTGCCTGTCAAAGTTAATAATGAGAAAATTACTAAGGACGTTGAGTCAGTTCACAGGGGCTGGGGTAAGTGGAAGTGAAAAGAAAGAAAAGTATTTCTGGCTTAATACATTACTATAAGTTTGCATTAACTGTAAAGTATCTCGTATGTAAATATGGAAAGCATTTTATAGGTAAAAAGATAGGTTAAACGAAGTACATTTCTGACAGTAAAATGAAGCTTTACTTTTTGGATTTGTTTTGTGTTAGAGCATCAACAGCTCAGGCTGTGCATGAGCACTGACTGGAACACAGACCCATACCACCCAAAGCACTGAGTAGACACTGTTACCAACAGAGACGCTCAACACAAGAATGTGCTCATGACAGTCATAGGGTGATGCAAAACCTTGGGAGAAGGAGACGTATTTACTGGGTATAGGGTGACCAGTGTGCTGTGGTAGGAATGCAGCGCGACCGTTCTGATGATCAGGGTGCACGGGCTATCTATCTGATACGTTCTTTCTGGAACCACTGTGTAGAAATGGAGTCGTAACTCGTAACTCAAATAGGCCTTGTATTAGTCTAGGCAATGCGGGTTTGCACCAGTGTGTTAAAAATGTGCATGCATCAACACCTTAATGGCATGAATGTATTAGGGGCATTTCTTGTAGACGACAAAACTGCCTGACTGCCAGAGAACTGGGTCTGTGCTGGTGCTTTATGAGGCAGGTTAATCGCTGGAGTATCTAGACAGCAAACAGCAGCAGGGACCTCTCTGGAATTAGGGTGTGGGCAATGTAGACCGAGAGGAGGCAAACCCAGCACCTAGTGGTAACTACTCGATCTCCGAATACTCTCTTGGATATCTTTCTGTTCTTTTCCTCAAACACTAGTGTGCCCCTTGCTAGGGTGCAGGTTTCTGAAGTGTGTTCCTGTATCCTCTGTGATCGATACCTTTGTTCTCATGCAGAAGTACCTTGTGACAGCATCAGCACTTGCTCCCCTCATACTCCACCCCCTTTTAGCTTCCACTTTTTTTGATGGCAAAGAGAGAAAATGCAGGTACGCAAATGACTACAGGAAAAGAGTGATCTTGTGATCCACGAGAGCAACTCATGGGAGAACCTGCATCACTACTGCCTCAAGTACTCTTCACCGACTCAGGAGTGAAAATAGTAGATTTTTCCCATGTAAACTGTTTTGAAAAATCAGTCATGCCATGTCTGATTTTCTCTGTATCCTTTTTTAAAAAAAGAGTTCCGCTTCCTCTTTCCTAATCTAGTGTGCATTCGGTATTTTTTCTGCATTTTCTTTAACAAATTCCCAAAAGCACAATGCCAGCTGTCTCCCAGTAACATTCAGGCCGGTGCTGAGGTTTTGATGAAAGAGGTTAAAAAACCAGGCAATAGCAGCTTACCCACCACCAACTGTACCCTCTACCAGCGGCAACTGCTGTAGAGACATTTCAGTTGTGGTTTCCTTTTGTAAATCTTTCTCCAGTGAATTCTTTTGCTTGTAATAATTTTCTGTCTCTGATCTAAGCCCAGAGGTGTGTTCCTCAGGAAAATGTGAAGAGAAAATCAAAATCAGATGGTTTCAGTTTATACAAAGGGGAGGGAAAGGTCTTCCTCTGCCAAACACGTGCCCTTACTATCAGTGTAACTTGAAAAACAGCTGAAGCTAGAAAACGCGTATTTGGCTCAGCTTCAGGTCCTTCTGAAACGTTTAATAATCATAAGCCATGGTTTTGCTCATGAATGCTCAAATTGCCATTTGTTTTTCTCCGCGCAAGTTCAAATTGTAGCTATTTCGCCAAGCCATACTTTAACGGCGAACGGCGTTTGATTAAAAATGCACTTGGAACAATCAGCATTGTGGAGCAGCTTGTGCAGGACAAACATTACTTTGTGTTGCGTGGCAGGCCAAGGGTTGGGCATCTACTGCTCTGATGACCAAACGGCCCACGGGGAAAAAACGACAAAGGGAGAAGAGGCCCGAAAGCATCTCCCAAAACTCACTTTCTAAAACAGACCAAACAGAAACCACGTCTCCCCCTCTCGTGCTCTCTCCTTCTTCTCTTGAAGGGCTTCCGTGAACAGATTAGGATAACACATTTTGCTGTTTGGAAAGCAGCTAACTCCAGTATTCTCCCTTGCTCATTAGAAGGCATGTCTGTCTTGTTATGTGTTCCTCTTAGGTGTTCCAGGCCCCGTACATTTTTGGTCAGCTTTTGGTCCCACAAAATAACATTAGCAAGTAGCAGTTTACAGTTAGCTTTCTTAGGTATTAAGAAAAAAGTCCGTTACTTAAAGGATACTTTAAAAATGTTTTTCTCACATTGGCAATCTCTTTCTCCAGGTCCATAACTCTTGACATTTGTTCAGAAATCTCGCTCTCGTTGAAAGAAATATTTCTTTCTTGCAGGATTAGTTTAGCTACAGAAATCATGAAATCAACATAAGCAGAACATGCCTGCAGGAAAAAATACAAAACACTTTAAAGACAAAACTCTTCAAAGTATAGCATACCTTGATTTATCTTCAAGATTTTAATCTTCATTTTTTAGGAACTACCTTTCTTCATCCCTTTCTGAAACAGTTCAATAGTACTTTATTCTGAAATACTGTTAGATCACAAATAGAAATTAACTTTGAAATTTCCCTCATGGAAAATTGCTGGGTAATTCGCAGCACTGTTCAACGCTAAACAGCCTCAACTACTGCACTGTGTTTTCATTATTTAAAATGAGACATTTGTACATCCATATTTAAACCATCACCCGTGTTTTTTCTAGCTCACTTTAATTACAACTTCCAAAAATACCGCTTCCAAAGAGCAATGTTCCCAGAAACGTAAAACCGAGAGAAATGCCGATGGACTGTGTTGAATTAGCATTGTGGGAAAATTACTCCCAGAAGCAGCGTACCTCCTCTGTTGCTTCTTGGAACGTTTAGAAATCATGTTGCTGCATCTAAATTTAGTATAGCTAGATATACTATAGACAATGTAGTACATATTAAATTTGTCAGATAGGAATGGAAATAGGGAAGTATATTCTCCTAAATGTTACACAGTCAAGTATCTACAGATGTCACTGTATTTTATGGAACTTAGTATTATTCTAATCCCTCTTTGATAAGCCACACTCATTTTTCTATCAAAAGAAATGCTGTTTTCAGTGTGCGTTTTAAATGCAAATAAAAATACATAATATTAGATTAGCTATCTAATAATAGATCTATTTAATGCAAAATAGCATAATCTACTAGAACAGCGGTAAAACCTAGGATGAAGAAGGTGTGCACGTCATCAACTTTATTAACAGAAATAGTTTGGTACGTTCAGCTCCTAAGGCAGTAGGACGCACCCCTTTAATGAATGCCACATTTATGCAGCCATCCTGATAACTGCCTTCCTCGCCACCCATCTCCTGTCGGCCCCCCCCGCCCGCCAACGATGCGGTGCTGTAACAGGCTGCGTGCGCCGGAAAACGCTGAGCAGCTGGTGAAAAGTACTGACAGCGGGCTTCGAAAGGACACGTGGCGCTCAGCAGCTCGAAGGACTGAACTCCCAGTGTTATTGTTAATCGAGACAGATTATTTTACCAGAAAGAAAAAAGCCCATGGAACCACTGACAGCTACAACAAGTCACAAAAGACGGTGCATACCAACCCCGTAAGTAGCATTTTACAATATCCAAATACAGTTTATGAAAATTCGATACTGACATTACCCCAAACCAGTAAGTCAGCAGACATCTTCAGGCATCAGTCAGTGGGCTTTATTTTTGGCCTGAAGAGCAGATCACTGATGGTCAGGTAGCAAAGAACTAAGTCAGCTGATTTTGGACGGACTGTATAAATGCTCTCCGATATTTTACTGGGAACTTGGACGTCGGAACAACTCCTGGCTGAGCAGAGGAGTCATATAACTTACAAGAGGAAAAGATTTTTAAAATATCTCGTTCACAGATTCCACTTGTAGCTTTGTGGTGGGAAGTCCTGACGAAGCCAGAGGTTGAAGTGCAGGAGGCAGATACCGTGTTTGCTACGCACGGCTCAAAGAGTAGAATGACACAGCAGGAAACAGAGCCAAGAGAAGGCTGCGATCAGAGTGCAAGGACTGAAAGGGGGAACGTCTCTCACTTGAAGTATTCATCCTTGTAAGGAAATTTGAATCTGCCTTTCAGTGATAAATCTCTGGGTTTTTTTTACATACTTCCTGCTCTACCTTCCAGTAGTGGAAAGTATTATAATACTTTCAGGTAGGTCACATATTGGCACAGGAATTGTCTTCTAGTGCTGCGCTGGAGGCAATACAAGGAAGGGAGCAAACTGTGATACATGAGCCAGCTCCTAGAGGCCGTACCACGTGATAATAATGTACCTGAACATTCATATGGTACTGATTGGCTTTACTAGCATATGATCTGTAATTACATGTAATCAGTATTAGGGTATTAACTGTTAGCATGTCAGCAAAATACCTACAAACCCAAAGTGTTTAGCGTGCTTTCTTGTTGTTTCTGCATTTAATTACACAGAAGAAAACTGGCTAATTAAAGGTTACTGTGGTAGCAGCTTCAGCTGCCACGTGACTTCGGCGGATACGTACACTTCAGCTCTCACAGATTTAAAGCATATCCAAGATTGGCAATGAGGGATACACAGCGTCAGTGCTAGCAGATCAATGAAAACGCATTTGAATAATAACTAAACATGAATTAAAGAAGACCATATGACATTTTAGGTATCTGAAGCAATATCACATACTTTAGCTGCTACATTTTCAGCCAGCAGTTGGCTTAGGGGGCTGTGATCTTCTCAGCTCTTTCACGCACAAAAGCGTATCTTTGGTTCTGAATGGTTCTTCTTTTCTTTCTAAGCCCGTTAGTGATATGATGAGTCCACCTGGCCTCCACTGACACCTGCAGCACCTGCCAATCGATGCCAGCCGACCACAGTTCAGAAATGGCATCCTTTTTGTAGTGACAGAACAGAGGTGATCCGTAACCACGCATACCCTATCTTCAGACAGCTGTTACGAGGTACCTCTCGATTCAGCTGTGGAGCCTGGCAGAAGCTGTGTAACAAAGCTAAAATGGTTTCAGGTTTATTTCCTTCCAAAAGGTCCTAAAAACTCAAGTAGCTGTTCCTCTTCTGACTTGCATAATCATACAGGAATTGTGTGGCAAAGCTACTCCTTTTCTTTTCTCTCGCGTATATGTTCAGTGATTACAAAAGGAAAGGAAGAGAAGGGGAAGCAGGGAGGGAGGCAGGTTGGGATGTCCCGGTGTAGTGAAGCAGAGGAATGTGCGTTATTCTCATCCAGTGCAGAGACAGTCGGTCCATACTGGCAGCTGGAGCCTAGACAAAAACCCCTTGGCTCCTAACGCAGCCAGGAAGATCAAACTAGGTCACTAACGTTTGTGGCGTAATATTGTAACATCTCACCCTTGGGACACTAGTCACACCGCCTCCCGTTCTTAGCTAGCTTGGTGCCACTTGCCCTTAATCTCATTTCTCTGTATCCTCTGCATTTCCCTTTTGGCGCTCTTGCCTTCTTGCACACTTACCCGTGCTAGAACTCCTTTCTCCAGTCTGTCACACATGCTGTTCTCACCTGCAGGTCAGCCTTGTCTAAATGCTCACCATTATTCGCCAGTTCTACCAGTGGTGTTTCCCAGGGGCAGTACCGGAATCTCCCTGGGGAAGGACCGTTCCTGCTCTTTGCCTACACCCACTCTTGAGGATATGTCTGTCTTGAAAATACAGGCTAAAACTTCTAAAACGTAGTCAGTGATCTGTCAGCTTCACCTTACCTCTTGGTATGCCCCAGTGCATTCGTAGTAGTCCCGAGAAGGCAGGCCAAGCCCAGGCTGATCAATCTGTAAATTCAGATAAAAATGAAGGAGTGCTTAAGGACAAAACGGCAGAGCATCGTACTATTCTTTGGTCAATGATAGGTTGCTGATGCTTCACTCTTGCCAAATGATCTTCTGGCCAAAGGGGAGTTTCTCTCTCATCCTGTTGCCCTCCTTTAATTCTTTTCACTCGCCTTATACTTTTTGTCTTTCTTTTCAGTCTTCTTTTTTTCTGTTGCTGAACAGTGCGTGTTATGCGAACAGGTGCGGAAGCGGCGGATACACGGAAGGCAAAACAGTCCGCAGGCAAGTAAGGCAGTTACTGCACCTTTGAAATTCAGCCACGCAATGCAGTCAAGGATCTATCAACCCACTGACAAAAAAGCTTAGACTTTTGCTCTTGTAAGCGTTGCATCTCAGGAGTAGCTGGTGAAGATTCACCATACGTAATACTGTCTTGCTCTGGATTTCCCCTTTTCAGAGATCACCTTACATTTACAGGCAGGGCACTCTCGACATACTCCTTATGCAAATATCCTCAGCCACTTTCGTATCTGTGCCAGCTGACCGCAGGTCCCGTTAGTACTTAGGCATCTGAATACCTTGTGAACACACAACTCCCTTTGTGGGCTTTCTGCCATTGGGACCGTAGCCCAGATTTTCAGTGACAGAGCTTTCTGCCTGAAGTACATGGCAAGGAAATCATGTTTACTTATTTGCTTGCATGCATCTGTAAGTAGATCATGTCTGTCTTCTGTCTAGTGTACACATAAATTCTGTCTGTATACCTACAACCGTCTCCGTTACTGTCACCTCACTGAGAGTAACAGTATACGAGTGCACAGAATATCTTTATTAACTTTGAGAACGGACAGCACACTGTGAAACTGATAACTTAAGTTTGAAAACTACATAGATTTGCAAACTCATCTACAACTTACANTCACTGAGAGTAACAGTATACGAGTGCACAGAATATCTTTATTAACTTTGAGAACGGACAGCACACTATGAAACTGGTAACTGAAGTTTGAAAACTACATAGATTCGCAAACTCATCTACAACTTACGCTGTAAAATTCAAATCACTGATTTTCTCCTGGTTAACATATACGTCTACGCTTCTAGTCATTTTGCTGCACTTTTATGATCAAGGCAATGCCACCCAGGGATACTTACATGAATGATATGTGCTGTGGAATTTTTATCATCCGTGCCAACAAAAAAATTAATAAGGACCTTTTTTCCATATCTGGAGTTCAGCTGTGCAATAGCTGTCTCAGCCGTCCAAGCAGTACCTAAGTAAATGAAAGCTATACTCAGTCTCTGTTTTTAGTAAGCAGTGAAAAATACAATAATTTAGAAATTTTAACTGTAAAGGGAATAAACACAGATTATCTTACCGTAGGAAGAATCCCAGTTAGTTGTCGCTACAGGCCAGTCAGATACATTTGGCAATAAGCTGATTAAAGGCCTTCCACCTCTGCTGTCAATGGTAGCTTTTGGAAAAAATTAAAATGAGTTACCGTGGCATTTTAAAGCACACAAATATTATACCATTATAATGAGTTCAGAATAATGAAGCTGAGAAACAGGTTTTCACCGTCACCACAACAGGAGTGTGCTCTGTTGTACGACTGTGCTTTAACATTTCGTTTTAAAAACACGTTTCAGTCATGACCGCAAACAGCATATGCAAATCCTTGTGACCATGACANCATTATAATGAGTTCAGAATAATGAAGCTGAGAAACAGGTTTTCACCGTCACCACAACAGGAGTGTGCTCTGTTGTACGACTGTGCTTTAACATTTCGTTTTAAAAACACGTTTCAGTTATGACCGCAAACAGCATATGCAAATCCTTGTGACCGTGACATTGAAGAACTATTGTATTTTCACTCTGCGGGTTGCTTGAAATAATAGTTTTGAGAAGTACTAATAACATTATAGAAACTGCAAAAACACGTTACTCATTCTGGTGGCAGCGTCTGGCTCAAATTCCTGAAATAAATGATAGCCCTGTCTTTCTAGAAGCCTGGTATGCCAGTTATTTTCCACCTCGTCCCTGATAATTTCTACAAAAGAAGTTAACTCCCATTTACCTGAAAGGATTTGAGTAAGTGTCTGCAGCAAACTGGTAACTGAAGAGCAATGTAATCTCACCTAGCATACCAAAGCTAGTAAAACAGGAGATACAATACTAATTTTACTGTTGACATTCTTATTTGACTCTATGGAATAGACACATTTTAGTTTTCACAAAGAATTTCTGAAAAATTATGCACAAAACTAGAAGGATATAGGTATAGCTGTCTGAAGATGGGATTCTTTGGATGATACTTATACATCCTATATGCAATAAATTGAGGAGACACTTACTTTCATTTATGCATGATCTGTACAGAGTTTTTGCCTTCTGCACTGCTGTTATATCATTACTGCTTGGTGTGTCGAGGACATCTGAAACACACAGACAGCAAATATATCTTAATATCTGAGCTTTATTGGAAAGATACTGAAGGAACCATAGAGGAAACCATCCTGAGGACCAGAGCTGTGGATGATACGTACTCCGCGTCCCTCCCAAATTCCAGGGAAGCTTTGCCTTTCAAAAGCTGAGGGGAAAGAACTCTGGCGATTCTATGGCTTGCAATTACATCAGTCTGTGTTAATATGTTGAGCATACAGGAGTCAAGTAGATACTCTGTGGATCATCCTTGGCGAAATACAAATGCTCAGACTTTTCAGGGATAGTTTTTAGGTGACGAAGCTACTGCGTGCAGAGAATTGCTGTCAGGGCCTTAAGTGTGCCAGCAGGCTCTAACTGCACTGAACAGCCTGTGACCATCTTTTCCTGTAATTCTAATCTGCAATCTCTTCACTGCAGCCAGCAGCTTAGCTGTTTGTGTTCAAGGTCTGCTTTGATATGGTGCAGCTGTGGGACCGTGGCCCATACTTCGGTGGAAACAGCTAAATTGTAAGAAAGAAGCCTCATCTGTAAGAAGGCTCATCTGGTGCCACCCCTTGTGCACCCTATGCCTGTTGGCTCAGGAGCAGCCGTCCAGGTCAGCCCCTTGCCCAGACTCCTGTGTGGGTATGATGGAGCTCACCTTGCACCCTGCTGAGCCCGACCTTGCCTGGCTGACTTGCCTGCAGAACCGCTGCGTGACAAGGGACTTGTCTGGTGATCACGGGGCGGTTGGCTGAACCTGGTCACTGTCACCGGACCTGCTCAGCTCTTCCAGTTTGGGTCCTGTGGGGCTGAGCCGCTTGTGTGTGAGGCCTCTATCCCTGCCTGCCTCAAGTCACAGTCGGCTCCAGCTCGCCTTCCCTTGTAGGGCAGCCCGCTCTTGCCACTACTTTACAATTACTCCAGTTGCTCCTTTACAGTTGCTTTGCTCCACAGAAAGTCAAGCCTAAGGAACACCGTGGCATCCATAAACTGCAAACTTGGCAAAACCAGAATATAAGCAAAGTGGAAAAAAAAAAGGTATTCAGTCTGGTGAGACTGGTTTGGAGAATGTTTCATGAGCATAAACTGACTTCTTTGTTATCTTTGTCTGAAAAAGGGGAATATGGACGATTTGATGCTATTACGTTTTGTGGAAAAAGGAATATTTGTAAGTTTATCATGTGACTAGTTGGAAAATTGCTTGCCTGCTCTTTGAGATTAGCTGATGGAATACAGATATGCAGGACACAGGGCTGCCAGAGAGCAACTTCCACCATTTCAGATGACCTGGACACAGGCAGACCTCCTTCACCTAGCTGGGCTGCTTTTGTTAGTGCATGAGGGTAATGATAGGGATTTCAGTTGTTACAATATGCAGATGAGCACACGGAGTCCAGATACCGGAAAGGTCAGGGCTGGTCAACTCCGCTCCGGTGTCAGACACAACAGCATAACTTCCATAGCATTCTCCGAGCAAACAGTTTCTGGTAGATTTTCCCCGAACCGAGCACAAAGAAACTGAACTATTTGGTAGTATTTTAAGCTTTGCTAGACAACCACCTCTTATTAGGATAACATGTAAGCCAAAGAAGAAACTTTATATAGTCCACAAACATAAACCCCACTGACCTTTTAAAACAACTTCTAGTTCGTCTCTTAAAATGTCAAAGTTGCTATAACGGGAACTGGTTTCTGGAATGACGTTCCTCTTAAGCCATCCTCCACAGGCATATTGGTAAAAGTCATTACAAGGCTCTGCAGTGGTGTCCATGTTCTCAAGGATTCGGGCTGCTGTAATACGGGACAAATCAAGGCATAAAGAATCTTTAGAGAAAACAACTGAATTCATTTGTTTGCTCTGAAGAGAGAAGTATTTAGCTTAGAATAGGCTCAAGCCTACTTGAATGTTCTAGACCAAACCAAGTACTAGTCCATGAACAACGAATTACTATTCTTTTACTGCCCATAACTTACATACTTCCCTGTTGCCGGTGTTTACTGATGGGTGAACTGACGGAATGCTCCTACTCCCTGTGAATGGTTTTAAATATAATGTAAGATGTTTCATTTACTGACTTGCACTTCTTTGTACTGAAACGTGGTGAAAAGATAAAAGCACAAGACATACCACGGGATAAGTATCTACTGTAATGTAATTTAAGTAATTAAGTATGATGTAAGCTCAGCCAAATCCAATCTATTTCAATAATGACTTTGTTGTACCATTTAAGTTCTCGTCAAGCAAGTTTTCCTATCAATACTTTCCTGACTCCACACTGAGTTTTCAGACCTATTCCACATTTTATTCCAGAACCGATACTGCCTCTTGCTATCCCTTTTGACCCTCTTGAAACGGCTTGTCAGAGCCGCACCGGTCACTGACTGATCGTGACATTGGATTCTCTAGTGCAATCTGATTCCTTGCTGATACTTGCCCAGCTGCTCTTCACAAACCCTCTGTGCTTTTTCTTTTTTGTATTCCTCTTCCACCTAGACCGCTTTCACCACTAGCATGCTAGCACAAAGTCTCTCACAGAAAGGAGAGATGCTGGGAGTCAAGCAAGAGCTAGTGACACCTCTGAATTTCCCAGGATACTGAATATCCTTCCCATTTTTCAGACATTATTTTTAGTAAATGGTAAGGCTTGTGATTTCAAGTGTTCATTCCTCCCACATGGGTGAGTCAAATATTTATAGTTATTTCTCCAGTACTTTCAATATTTTCCACGTTTCTTCTGCTGGTGGAAATGAGACGTGGGTAGCCAGGCTATAGCATTTATGTTGACTTGGCTCCACCTCCTCCCCCCTCGTTTTTCTTGGGATCTTCAGTTGGCTTAAGAGTGTAATATTTTAGGCCAACATCTGATGGTTTTACAATGCTCCAGTGCTTTGAAGATGGAAAAAGCCATGAACACACGTGTTTTTCAATTTTAGAATGCTTAAGTAGCATAAAACCCACTGCGGAAATAGGCACAATGCCTAGCACCTGATTCTTTTCCCAACAGCCAGACTGTGAAGTTCAGTCATGTTTTCACTGTTTGATCCTTTCTTTTTGCCCATTCTTGAGAAAGCCAAGCATCCAGTCCTACTGTCCAGTCTGTTAGAGCAAGGAATTTCCTCTCTGCCTGTAAACTTGGACAAGACACAATGGGCACATACAGAAATAAGAAAAAAAAATCCTTTCGAACATAAGAAGAAAACTTCTTACTATAAGCGTGCTCAAACACTGGAATGGGTTCCCAGGGAAGTTACGAAGTCTCCGTCTGGGAAATAATCAAAATCCGACTGGACAAGATCCAGAGCAACTTTCTCTAGCCGACCCTGCTTTAAGCGAGGCCATTGGACTATATGATCTCCAGAGGTCACTTCCAACCCCGACGATTCTGTGATTGTGGAAACTCTGGTACTTGTTTCTGTCTAGTTTGTCCTGTTTCATTTAGGGGAGGGGGAACGTTTCCAATGGCGCACTTCATTCCTGTCCTAGCTCCATCTAGTTGCTGTGAAAGAGGAAGACTCCTAATGATTACTAACGTCTCTTGTTTCAAGGGTATCCTTCTGAATCTCTCTGCTAGGCCGGAGCAGCATCTGAAGGGCGACACTGTCCCTTGGATTATCTTGGCATGTGTTAGTCCAGCAACAAANTGCTGTGAAAGAGGAAGACTCCTAATGATTACTAACGTCTCCTGTTTCAAGGGTATCCTTCTGAATCTCTCTGCTAGGCCGGAGCAGCATCTGAAGGGCGACACTGTCCCTTGGATTATCTTGGCACGTGTTAGTCCAGCAACAAAGACTTTAATGGCCAGGACCGGACATCACAGCTGTCTCATTCAGAGCAGTGTGCCAGCCCTGCCAAAACGTAATGGTAGGATAGAGAAATCTTCTGACACCAAGTAAAGATCATTCTTATCTACTGTCTTGCCTTTTTTGCCAAAAATACCCCAAAAAACCAAAGCCCAGGAGAAACCTACATCTTGTGTAAATCTGAGAAATTATTAACAGTCTACGTGCTATCAAACCTTGCTTTAAATGTGGAACCTGGCTGCTCTATTTGTAGGCAGCATCTGTTTAATCTTCCATGCCTACTACTGTCACACAAAAATAATCATCTGTCATAGCATTTCTGCCGTAAGGTCCAGGCTAGCCAATATTAGCTAATCAACTTTTACCAAAACTTGAAGTTTCAGTACTGCAAACATAACAGAAAGAGCTCAGTCGTGGGAACTGTAGTCTTTCACTTAGGGCTTCACGCAAAATACATGTATTAAGTATTCTCCTCGAGAGTGTAATTTGCACATCTGAACCCCAAGATAACCATTCATTATTTGGCGGATACCGTGGATATATTAAAATCAATCAAATGTGATTTTGTTATCAACAAGCCCAGAATCACAATGACACATGCATAGCTCCTTCAAAGTCAGCGGGGCCAGTTAGGCTGGGCAGAATCCTAAACATGCTCTAAGTTATTTGTAAGTTGATACTCGTGCCCAAAGAAGCTTTATGGTAAGTTCGTGGCTGTACACATTGAGACATTTTTGCTCTGGAAGTAAGAAGTGTGAGACTGATGAATATTTTGTGGTTTTAATTCTAACATGGGTTAATTCGTACGTATACAAATACAGATAATACACGGTATACTTAGTGCTCGGTATTGCCGCGATGAACCAGTGTTTGCGTTTGTTCCTGTTCTCACTTGTTTATTCAATTTCCTAACTGTCGCTGAAGAATGTAGAGCCTTATCTCAATTACTTTTAATGATTAATTTTATTGTAGTACTCCTGATTGCCAGTTGTTGCTTTAATAGCTTACAAATAAAGTAATATAAGCTGACATAACAACCAGTGACCTGGGGAGGATATGGGAGAAACACGACATGCTTACCTAGGTGAAACTGGTATCGGAGAGATCAAAATTCCCTATTCCCATCAGTCTGTGCTCTCTGAGCTCAGGAAAATTAGCAGGGAGTGTGTCAGCTTATTAAAAAAATGCTCAAATATACAAATTACGTGGTATCTTCATGTGCTACACTGCAGTGGATTTCACAAACCTTGATAACATCATCGTGCAGTTACTGATCTTTTACCCTGTGTAACCAGTTGAATTTTCATTACATTTTTTCTTCTGGTCATATATTTGAAGCTTCTCTGTTAAATGTACTATAAATCCTGTCAGTGTCTTCACTTTATTCTTTTTCAGTGGCTTGTACCTATTGCAAAATTTTGAAGTTCATTGCAACAAACTATCACAGTATTGGTCTAGTCTTAATTATGTTTCTTGAAAGACCACAATACATTTTCCAGAGCTAATACTTCTTGCTTTCTATGTGTATCTGTCTGACTAATTTTTCCTACGTGGTCTGGACGAAGCAGCTAAATTAAAGATGGAACTGTTACGAAATCCTGATTTGAAGTAGAATTAAACTTGTAGATTCATCCCGGTAAGATTATTATTAAACCGCAATACTACAGTTTATTTATTCGGTTTAAGCACTTTACATAGCATTTTTTAAACATTAACGTATTTCGTTATTAAATTCCCTAATTCTGACAAACTCTTTGAACTATTTTTGAAGCTCTTTGAGCACTGGAGGCCTGAGCAGATGCCAGCCAGATTCTGGGCTGCTGCTTCACTGTGTTCTGCTTCTGGAGCCAAGACTCACTCGCTCTAGCGACCACCTAATTGAGCAAGTCTTCTGGGTGATTACGTCCTTACCAACACTTGTCTCCCCTTTTCCTAATCGGACTGTATTTCATTTAGTGGCCATGTAAGGGTGGAGAAGGCCCAACACTTCTATAGCAATTTCTACCTGAAATGCATTATACCGCGGTGGGACATGGAACTCCTGGCTCGGTGAATAAATAACAATTTTAAATACAAACTGGTAATTCCTGACTTTGCTTAGCGCTGTGCATTCTAAATCATTTACAGACAGATGCAGTATTTGGAGCTGACGGTTCGGTAATGGCTAGCCCATCGAAACTCCATGTAGGGGTTCCCTGATCCCAACTGCTTCCTGCATTGTAAGCTTTCATTGCTGCAAGAGTCTATGCAGATTTTTAGCTGCTTCTGGTAATTGACCCTCGCTAGGCAGAAACACGTGCTAATGCTACAGATCATAATATGGTCAGAAGGAAGCGTTCCGGTTTTGACGCCATTGCTCTTGCATCTGTTTAGATCTTATTTGAGGTACACCCCCACGGCTAAAACTGAACTATAAAGATTATAATTTAACGAGATACACTGGTTGCCTCCTAGGACTCTTACAGTATGGTATGTAAACACCACGTATGTTAAATACATATGGTAAAATGCAAAAGCTATCTTTTGTCCAGTTGTAAATTTTATGTGTTCCAGGCTGGAGCGTGCAGTTCTTGCACATGTAGTAGTAGTTACTCAGAAGAGTAGTCCCCCCTGTCTGCAGTGGATCAGTTTTCACGTCCTATGTGGGGACAGCAGAATGGGGATTACAGAAAAGCTCGCCGATGTCAACGAGCTCGTTTTCCTGCCAGTAGAAAACACTTTCATACAATGCATTTATAGCATTACCGTGGTATTTATATGTTTTGAGTCTGAATTCTCACTGTTTCTTTAGGACTTATTCTTTCCATGTTTGAACTAGACAATTTGTAGGATATGGAGCAGATGATAGTGAGTAAATGAGATAAATGCGTGAATAAAATAAAGCTGCATTCAATGAAAAATAAAAGGAGGTTACAACATTAGAACCACACCGTACATTTCTAGTTTTGGGACGTTTTAGTCTATCAACCTTTTTTCTCATTTTATGTTTCATTATTAACTCTCTTGAATTGAGGCAATTTACAATTTTTAAAAATGCCCCTTCTTCACCCTGTTATGTAATTTGTAAGCCTGCCATTCTTCCCCATCAATGTCCTTACTGTAATCCTTTCAGTTTTACTTCTGTCTTGAGAGTCTAACAATCTGTAAGAATGTTTGCTTATTTCCTTAAATAGTTGCATGCGGTTAAATCTTTTGAGGGAAGCATGAAAGAGTAAAACTATTCACGTAATTCATTTAGCCACTTCTTGCTAGATCTTCCGTTTACGTTACGTCTTATTTCTCCAAACCTTCTACTGCTTTTCCTCTTTGAGTTCATCCATCATTACGTAGTTTATCTGAACGTCTTTTTATCGGATATGCATATTTAGCTGAAAATGAGCATCTTCAGAGATTTTTAAAAAACCAAGTAGGTAACTAATTTGGTCATTTTTCAAACCACAGCATGAGCTTTCATGCTGGCAGAAAAACACCGTGGAAGTATAACTAAAAGACGGTGATGACCACCTGAAATAAATCCTGTAAGATCCTCAGACTGTGCTGATGACAATGTGTAGTTGCTGAGCCAACGGACTGCATTGGGGCTTCACCAGTGGATGACTCCAGCAGGACTGAGGTATGGGGGCAACTGCCCTAGCTACTTTGGCTACTGTCTGAAATGAGACCTAAACCGAGTAGTCCCATGGAAGTAAGGAAACCAACGCAGTGATCTTCCTACTCTGTTTCTGGCAGGTCTGCATGTCCAAACCTATGAATCAAAACCTTTTGGAAGCCTCCCATGGGGTGCTGTGCACCTCAGATTCCTTAACAACTGTACTTAAACGACATACACTTTTGCTTGCAAGCACATACATTTTTCTTGCATGTTGAATGTCAAATCCTTTACGACTCATCACCACCTTTCCTGCATCTCCTATTGACATACTGGGTCTCTGGCTTCTCCTAGGGCTGTCTTTTCCCTTAACTTCCAGAGGGGCCAGTCACGATGGACAGAATCTACGTAGAAGTTGCGAGTTCAACTTGACACGAAGATAACACATAGCTATTAGAAAGTTTATGATGCTTTTCAGTAAGAGGTTACCAAGGTTGAACAAATACAAGATGTTTGCGTGGTAAGCTGAGAGGTCACAGCGTGGGTGCTGGGAAATGATCCATGTTCTTGCCATCCTCTGTGACTGGGCCACAGCCTTTGTGAACTACCTGGCCAAGTTATTCTACAGGGGTGCAGAAAGCAAGAGAGGAATGCCTGACAGAAAGTAACACCAAGAGCGCGGTTTCAGGGGTCCCATCTTCAGAAGCTTCCCAGAAAAACACTTAAATCAAAAGAGACCTGTGACGGGGGTATACAGATACAGCACGGTGATTATACATTGGCAACGTAGGGCTCTCCTCCTGACCTGGAGAAGACTGCTGCAAGGGCACGAAGACCTGTCAACAGTTTGACCACGGGAAATGGCACGAGAGGAGAAAGCACGGCAGAGCTGGCATAGAGCCCCTTTGAAATGTACGTTGGCACTCCCAGCTAAATGCTCCTTTCTTTCGAGGAACGGGAGAGAGAGGCGGCTTCCAAGCCTAGTCTGTATTAACGAGGTGGAGGAAGTGTTATAAAGAGAATGGGGACAGTTAGAAGTAGGTTAGGGAAAAAAAGGGAAACCAGCATTACCTGATCTGGAGGAGAAAACAGGGTAAGAGAACTACAGATGAGGGGGAAGGGAGAGCATGGATAACTGCCACTTTACCCCCTACAAGAGGATATGTAGCGTGGAACTCTGCACTTCTCTGATGCATCTTAGTAGCTTTCTAGTAGAGTTCAGACCAGGACGTAAACTAAGAATTTTTTAAGCAGCTGTTACTGAAGGATGAAGCTAGCTTGTCATACTATAAAATTTGGAATTTTTTTCTGGACAGAAAGACTAATATTGCATCTCCTCAGGCAGTAGCATGGCATCGTTAATGGCTGCCAATGATCAAGACCTTCTTTTAACGTACCTTCTTTAGAGACATAGCCTCTGCTCGAATTCTCACTTGGAGCTGGGCGTGGGGCGAAGAGCCGCCTTCTGATTGACCTAAAGCATTTTGTGAAGCTGGAGACGTTCTTTTTGGACTCTGGAGAGTCTGTTTCTAAGCCTTAAAGTAGCCAGACCCTGTTGACTTTGTAAGATCTGACTATCACATCACCAGATTTTACATTTGTAGAAGAAATAGGCTAAGAAAATTATTTTGGCTAGCAGATCCAATGCCTCAACGCTCTGTACTTGTCTGCAGTTAGATGGGAACATTACATGGTGGTGATTTTGTTTAAAAATATATAAATTAATTTAAAAGCTAAATATTTTCATTCTTACCTGATTTTATACAGTCTGATGTCTTGCAAACCCCATCTAAAAGAGGATACAACCATAGTCTTAGTTCTTTAATGGATGTCGATACAATAAAACCTACCGTAAATATTATTTTCAATGATGGTCACTTTAGAATTGGATTTAATTGCAGTGCACAGTAACATAAAGACGAATGCACACTTTACACTCAGTAAGTGAGTATTTATAGGATCATCTTCATCCCTTTAGGGTCATTCAGTGCTAGTCACTCATCACGTGGAATTTTTGTAGTCATCAGAGTAAAATGTTCTTTCAATTAATTAGAAGTGGGCAAAATATTATTTTTAGTACAAAGAAGAAATTTAGAGAAAAATAGCACGTGGACTGAAGGCAGTTGCAAAGTCAGTTTGAATTTAGCAATAGCCTTCAATGACAAAAAGATTTCGGAGGAATTACTTGAGAATTCCGAGACATTCACTCTGAAGTCTCCTAAACAAAAGGCAAGGTTCAGGAACAGGAAAATGTTTCCTTTTGAGACTTTAGAAATAAAACATTTTTTATTTTTGATCTCAGCATGGCATTTCCCCATTCCATAACTGAACTAGACTATAATAAAAAGTTGAAACAAAATTATTAAGTACTTTAAAATGAAACAAAGCATTTCACGTCCAATGTAAGGAAACATCCTAATTTCACACCAAATGGAAATTTTGTATCATCTTTTCCAAAAACGATCAGGGTATTTACCCCTGAACTTTATTATTTTCAAATATTTTGGTATGGCTGCTGCATCATAAAACCTCTTAGCGCGACTAACTCACTAAGAGTCCTTGCTACAACAGCCCATGAAAGGAGAAAAATAGGATTTTCATACGTACACAGAAACATGGAAGAAGCACTGTAGTTTGCTTTTCTTCGGCGGTGGTGTATTTTGCAGAGTTTTTTGCTTACTGAAGTATTAATTACAAACAGAGTATTGCTAAGTCAGAACAAGCAGATGCTTTGTGTTTACCACAACTTTGTGTGAACAAATGAATTGTAGAGACTTTGCTGGGAAAAAGCAGTTTTGCGTCCGTGTCCAGCAACAGTAGGTGTGCGTGCAGCTTTACATTTCAGATAATTGTGCCATACTGTCTAGCTGACATACATATGAAATATGGTTATGATGTAGCAGCTATTAATCATCTAATTTTATACGCTGGGTAAGGTACAATTTTCTATTATCAAGCAAATAATTCTGAGCTGACCTCATTATCTTATTTTCTTAATGTTTTATGTAGTGCCGGTACGTATACCGTGTAAGACAGTCTGTTCTAACACAACAGTTTAATATAGTGCAACTTCTGGATTTTTTTTTTTTTACTATGTACTAACAACAAGATTGTGTTTATTAAAGCAGTGATTTCTTAAAATACTTTTATATTCATATATATTTGTACATTCAAAGACAGCTTGCGCGTACTCACCGTCATACGTTGCGTACAGAACTGTCATTGTGATCGCTACAATAGCTAGCAGAATCACTACAACAGCTAGCCCTATTTCCAGGCCACTCCATCGCTGTTTTTTCTTTGGGTTTGGAGTATTCATTTCAGTTATGTCCATCTGGCTTTCTGACTTGCCCATAACCCAGTGTCTGAAAAGGAAAAGGGAAAAGTCACTGAAGGACTTACGTAGGTCTTGAAACCGGCTCCTCAGCTGCACAGTAACAAAGATGTTTTCTGGGTGAGTTTTCAAATGATTTGTAACATTACTACAACGTCAGTCGTTAAATTAAGAATTCTCTGCTTCTCGCGTGCGTGCACGCAGGTACGTACCATGCGCTACTTGGCATTTACGGAGAAGAGAAGAGTGGCCTTCCTTCACGTGAAGAGGACTCCAAATAGAAAAGGGAGGCCCAGAAACCAAAGCCTATTCTTGAAACGTACCCGTGTGGTTTAATCTTGTATGATGGTACAGGAGTTCACAAGCAAGCAAAAAGCAAGTCTCCCCGCTTGAATAAAAATTAACTTAATCTGCCAATTACTTATCTAATGCCAAAGGTCAAAATATGCCATTGTGCTTCGCTGTCATTTCTTAAAACGTTATGTAAGCAAATCTTGACTACAGCTTTACAGCTGTCTCTAAAAATAGAAAAAAAAAATAAAAGTCAGGCTCTGCTGGGAGCCTGTCAAATTCACACTGAAGGTAGTGAGTCTTCACAGTAATTTTTAAAGAAGTGCTACCGAGTCCTCTCTTTTGAGGTTAGAACGCTGTAAATTAGAAGTAACTACCACACCTACACGCAAAACTGGTGGGAGTGTGAATGGGCTCACGCTCACTCACAGAATGCGTATGCAATAGTAGATTTTAAGATTGCTTTTCTGTGGCTCTTCAGAGCTAACGTGGCCGCCTTTTGCAGTCCTGCTGTTCTGCAGTGCCTCGCTCCCTCTTCACCGCCTCCCATTTACTTAGGGCCAGGCTTTGCTGACAGAGATTCAAATTCCTGTACCTGCGGCAATGTGTTTCTCAGCGTTTCTCAGTGACAACCTCAACTGTTCCTGTTCACAGCACTTCCTGGGGACCTTTACATCCACAGATGGGGTACACACCCTTTCCGGTCAATGGGGAAGAAGACGAGAGTTCCACTGAGATAAATAACAGAAACACCGATGTTCACCGGACCCCTCACAAGGAGGTCGACCAGTGGTGCAGGTCAGGGCGTCCAACTGCTCTTGTGTTCATCACACCCGTTTCTCCCCACTCGCTGTGAGTCGGTGTAACAGCAGTAAGGGAACCCTTCTCAGCTGCGGCATCCATTCAAGACTTGAACGTAATTACTTTAAACTGGTTTAAATTACTTTAAACTGGTTTAACGGTATGGCTGTATTCATCTTTGTCTCCTCAAGCTGCTACAATCTTTCAGATATCCACTTTTTGCTTTTCCTCTGGACCTTCTGTTTCTGCCTGATCGGTGTTCCTTAGTTTCCAATAATTGCCTTCCTGTCTCTGATGTCCAGCCACCTAGAATGCTTGCTCCTCCACTGCATAAACACGTCACTAAAGTGCGTGTGCTTGTTAATAATGTAAAGATGTCAAATAACTTGGTATTAAGGACCTAAGTTAACAGAGATTTTGTGTTCCATGTGTTTACACAATACCCGTCGCTGGATCCGGGGACACTTTTGCACTAACACTGTTTCTCTAAGTGAACGAGAGAACGTTTTATTTCAGTGTCTCATCTCCCCTTTTGTCACTCCTCCCTGGGCATCAATGCACGAAGTGACGGGCAGTGCCAGAATCACAACTCTATAGCTCAGGAGGCTGGGATCCTGTAAGGTCTGCCCAGCCTCTGTCTTTCCAGACCCACAGGGACCGTTACGACTGCTTTCATTTTCCTCACGAGGTGCTATATTTTCCCCGAAGAGTAGGTTTTTTTGTCAAATCAGCAAGTGGTTTCTGAAACTCAGGACTGACGTCCCACACAACCACGTAAACCTATGGAGAGAAATTTTCCCCTGTGTTAACTGTGAGCTATAAATTCACAGATAATAGGAAAGCAAATTGACCATTGTAACCTCCTCGCTTCATATTAAGCAGCAAAAAAGTTTGTATTGACTAAATACCGACCGGTCCCCAGAATCCTCTCAATACTTGGAGCCCGATTTAAAACCCGATGCGTACCTTGTGACTCTGACGGTGTCTTTAGAGCACTGAGAACACAGTTCGCTCGAGCAGCAAGGAACACCGTACCTTTCCCGCGCAGATGCGTTCCTTACAGCCAGCTAAGTTTTTCCAAGCGAGCCAGTCTTTCTGTTCCTGCAGGACTGTTCCGCATGTTTAGAGGCGTCCCGCTGGCTAATGTTTCCTTCTAGTTACTTGGGGGGTTTATCCCACCTGCGTTAACACACACCAGGTAACCGCTTCTTTACGTGCTAGCCGATACAAGCCTAGGTCTTTTTTCACGTTTCTCCCAGTGCCTCTGTGATCCGCTCTACTCCGCCTGCTAAAGCTTAGGTACAACAGCTGAAATTATTCTGCCTGATGGCGGTCTAGGTGGCATAGGGAGTGAAGTCATTAGGGTTGGGGGGGGGATGTTAAAAGCCGACTTGCGGCTCGCTCGGCTCCCCGCGCGTCTCTGCAGCGATGCAGCACGTCGCAGGAACGCTTCTTGTNTCCTTCAAAAATAAGGGTTGCTGCTCAATACTAACTTGAGAGGAGACAGGAGTACTACGTCTTGAAAATCAGCGGCTAGGGAAGTACGCTTCTCCAGAAACCGTGCCCACAGGGAGTTCGGAACAACGTACGCAGATGGATGTGCTGTCCAGCCTTTGGGAAAACAAACTGCGCCACAACAGCTCAACTTGAATTCTTCATCAAGTGAGGAAAAGCCAAGGACCCCTTCAATGTTGCTTTCTGCAGTTGGTCCAAGCTGACAACAGTAAGACCTTACTCTCAGCGTGACTCTCGGTGACGGTTACGGCTTCGCTGCCGCTGAGCGCCGCTGGGTGGCGCCGCGGGCCGGGGCTGCCCCGGGCGGGGAGGGGCCGCCGGGCAGGGGCC
>VZSC01013457.1:460949-502506 GCA_013398225.1 Steatornis caripensis | reverse complement strand
CGGGACATCAAAGCCCGGGAGCGCCCGCCGCCGCCGAGCAAAGCCGCTGGCGGTCCAAGGAGCCCTTGCCCGCGGGCGGCCGGACGAGCAGTTCTGCGGGCGACCTGAAGGCTTCTTCCTCTTCGCGATCATAAAAATGCGATGGGGCAGGAACCAACCAACCAACCCCCGCCCCGACAGCGACAAACCGCGCTCTTCACCTCGCGGAGCTCCCCCGCGGGCAGGAGCCGGAGCCGCCGCCCGGAGCCAGGCGGTGCCGCCGAGCGCCGCGCCCGATGGAGCCGGCCGTGCCCGAGCCGGGAGCGCAGGCCGGGGGGGGCGAAGCGGCAGCCGAGCTGGGGCGCGGGGGCAGCNACCTCGCGGAGCTCCCCCGCGGGCAGGAGCCGGAGCCGCCGCCCGGAGCCAGGCGGTGCCGCCGAGCGCCGCGCCCGATGGAGCCGGCCGTGCCCGAGCCGGGAGCGCAGGCCGGGGGGGGCGAAGCGGCAGCCGAGCTGGGGCGCGGGGGCAGCCCGCGCCTTCCTCCCCTTCTCCGCCTTCTCACTTCTTTCCAGTCCGGCCGAAGAGCTGGTGCGCGGGGAAGGCTAGCGGCGGCACGGCTGCCACGCCTGGTGCCCGCTGCCGTGCGGACTCGTTTGGCAGATGAAGGCGGTCACGCACCCTCTGCGAGGTCTGACATCCTCATTCACAGAGTGATGTCTTCCCAGGACGGAGACGGCTGTGGCTCCTTGCACGGACAGGCAGCTCTGTCGCACGATTTCCCAGCCGACCAAATTCCAAAAGATGCCTGTTTCGTTCTTACTAAGTTTTATTTTTATTAAGTTTCATTTTCGCTAATACATCGGCAAACGTCAGAAGCAGCGCTATGAGTTGCTGTCGTTCCTCTCGCTCAAACCAGGTATCCCCCTCGCTTTTGCTGCCTTCCTAAAGGTACCTTTATTACCTCTGAGGCAGAAACGGCAGCTGAAATTTCTGAAACCTTTTATTGCCAGCTCCACACGCTGACATGTCTGCTGCTGGAGAGGGGCAACCTTCCCCCTCCCTAAGAAAAATGGAAATTGAATACTGGCTTCTTTATGGAACCGCGCAGCAAATGATCCACAGAGCAGATGCAATGAAGACGGGAGGCTGATACGGTAGGAACTGAGCATTAGCTGTAAAGACGAAGCACTTCTGCAAAAGGAACATCCAAAGAAGGAACAGTAACAAGTAAGGTTTTATTCACCAAAGAGAGAAGGCAATAGAAGTACCAAAAACAGGCAGGAAAAACATTTCAAAAAGTCTGGAGAACAGAATTACTGCATTTTCTTACAGGCAGGAGTGGGGAAAATGCTGCTGATACCCTTTCCAGAATCAGTGTTCAAACTAATATAAATATCTCACATTCAACCTTTCCTGCATTAAGTTCTTGCAGAGTTCCATTCCGGTCGCTAGAACAAGCCATCTGCTCCTGCAGGTTGGTGCCGACGTTACCTGGTGCCCTGACACAACAGAAAATCTCTCCAAGCAGCATACGAACAGAGGAGTCGTTCAAAATACACATGGTTTTGTAACTGGGTGCCTACTGTACAGCCTCAACTGCAACAAAGCCTGCAATGTAGGGGGCAATATGTGTGAACAGACTGAACTACAACAGCAAAGAGGGACGTGTTTCAAAAATTTCAGGTGTTTAAAAAAAAAAAGCGTAGCTGCCTACTTCACCACAGAGAGAGTGAGAAAAGGGAGAAACTCAACTGGAAGTCTGTAAATAGTCCAAAGAGGCCAACATACCTGACGGGCAGCGTGAGAGCGCCCACTGTTGTAGGACCCCGCGCTTGGGAAGAGGGATTAGAAGTTTGTATATACGCAGGCTACAAGAGGCGTGATCGGTGAGTCAAAGGCTGAGATCCCTGTTGGGACCCGACTTAGGGAAAACTCCCGTCAAGTCAATACTGTTGTATTCTGCCTAGGAATAAGCAAAGACCTGTTATCGATGCTCCCGTGCGCAATCGGAGAAGCAAGGTTTATAGTAGACAATACACTGTATTAGGCCCACGCTATAGCCGAAACACAGCCACGCCTCTGCCGCGGGACGGCTCTCCTGCTGCCCGCCGCTCTGCCAGTGTGCGCTGCTTCCCGAGCCCCCGGGACGGGTGTGACGGCGGCACGCTGCTGTTCTCCTGCCACCTTCCCAGTGAACAGAGAGCTCTCAGGAGGTGCGAGGCACGTGGAGTTCCTTCTTTCACCCACCTCCAAGTTCCGCCTATGAACAACTTCTACAAATTCCTAGCTGAGATCTGTAGTGTATTGGGTCATTTTTATGCCCGGTAGTTTTAGGGAAAATAAGAGACCTACAGCTTCATTCCATTAATGGAAATGCCCTACAAATTCCTAAGGTGTACGCCCACTGCCAAGATGAACCAAAGAGCAGATCGCAGCTTGTATTGATTCCTGTAAAACGCTGAGTATTTGCTTTCCTCTTACCTTCGTCTTTCTATACAGGAATTTCATGAAGCTGAGATAAGAAACACAATAAGCAATCCAAAGTTCACCCGAACTGGAAAAAATAATGAAGCCCTCACATTTAAAATGAGGGTAGNTTTCTATACAGGAATTTCATGAAGCTGAGATAAGAAACACAATAAGCAATCCAAAGTTCACCCGAACTGGAAAAAATAATGAAGCCCTCACGTTTAAAATGAGGGTAGGTAGTTTGTCCTTGTAAGTCTCCTGAGTTGTCTTATCTTCAAGTGATGTTACTGCTTTCAGTGAGAAAGACAGCAGCATTAAGAGTTTGCAGGTTCATCCTCTAGGGGTGAGTTTGATGGGATCTGGACGTACTGTTGACAATTCTCTGGACTTCTGGTGGCCCACGTTGAAACACGTACGTGGTAAATGTATAGAGCCAAATAAAACTCAGCATATAATTTAGAGAGTCGGATAACGAGTAAGGAGAGTTCATGAAAAAGCCTGCTGTCACTAAATCAGTGTCCTTCAAAAATAAGGGTTGCTGCTCAATACTAACTTGAGAGGAGACAGGAGTACTACGTCTTGAAAATCAGCGGCTAGGGAAGTACGCTTCTCCAGAAACCGTGCCCACAGGGAGTTCGGAACAACGTACGCAGATGGATGTGCTGTCCAGCCTTTGGGAAAACAAACTGCGCCACAACAGCTCAACTTGAATTCTTCATCAAGTGAGGAAAAGCCAAGGACCCCTTCAATGTTGCTTTCTGCAGTTGGTCCAAGCTGACAACAGTAAGACCTTACTCTCAGCGTGACTCTCGGTGACGGTTAGGAAAATTAGGACTCATTTACACTGCTGTGAAATGAAACAACGTTGATGATACTTGTTGCGTTTCCTTTAGGAAAGGCTCGCCTTCCCCGCGTAACAAAGTCAAGCTGAAGAAACAAACAGCTGCTGACATTACTGCTGCCTGTGTGAGCCTGAACGCCCGCCTCCATCCTGCGGTTCTCCTGACGAGTCCCGGGTCACAGGCAGAAGGAGAAAATGGAAAGTCTCCTGCGTTCCCTCCTTGGCCCCGTGCGCGTTCAGTGCAGTCGGACTGTGAGAGAATTTAGATGGTAAAGTCTAACACACTGAGTGTTTACTCATTTGTGGTTTTTTTTTTTCTGGGTAGGTTTATAACGAATCCAAGTCTCGGTAATTTCTCATTCAGGAAAGTAAACAGCCTAGGTCTCACAGTATTTGCTTCGGTGCCTGAATTATTCAGGTCAAACTGTATTGTATTACAAAGCTTTGTCTTTGTCAGTCAACAGGCTTCGTGCTGCAACTGATTTGCAGGTGTTTGCAAGCCTGATAAAATGCTTGGCTGAAAAGCTGTTTTTTTTTCTTTTCTTTTTTTTTTTTTCAGGCTGCTTTGAGCTTGCCTAAAAGCCACACACAGTGCTTCAGTTAACGTGGGCTAACGGGCTTTCTGGGGTCCTGAATGTCCCTGCAGCCATACTGGCAGTCGAAGGTGTAGGCGTTACTGGGAAAATAGCAGGTGGGCTTTGTGGAAGAAGGGGGTAAAAATTGAAGCAAGGTACAACTGCGTGTGACACATGAAGACAGCGCAGAAGTTGATGGTAATGTGAATGCAGAAGCAAAAGGAAAGACAGAACTTGGATGAATTTACTGGAAGGTTTCCTCCGCAGTGCAAATATGACTATGCAAAGCTTGGTCACACTTTTCCAGTTAACTTTAAAACCACAGTGTTGCAAAAAAATGAGCACGAGCACAGAGAGGCCTTTACTCCAGCAACAACTGGAGCAGAAACTACTACGGATGTGCAAAACGTAAGGAGCCAGCACCTCGTCGCGTTTCCCGGTAGCTGTTTGCACATGGGCCCCAAAGCACGGCTGCCCTGTGCGAGAAGCTCCTGCCCCGGGCAGGGGCTGCGCTCCCCACCACCTCGCCTCAGTGGCCTTTGCGTGCCACCGCAAGGAGCGGTTCTCGCACCGGGCGCTGGCGGCTCAGCCTCGCCGGCGGGGAACCCTGTAATTCTGCCGCTCGGCTGACTGCCCAGTTGTGTCTGCAGTGAGAATAAGCAGACTGGGGTGCAGCAGCCATGGGGAGAGGCCATCGCCCGCCTCGGCCCGCCATGCATGGGGAGCCCGCGCTGCGCCCGGAGCCTTCTGGAAAGCGCGGGGTGGAGGTGGTGGTGGTGGTGCACATGCGTCGGCCGCAGCTGAGGCAGGCTTTCCGCCGTGGTAATCGTTGTGGGTGTTGTAAACGTGAGCCCCTCTGCCAAGAGCGTCTTTCCCAGTGCGACTGGGCACTGCGGCCGCGGGGCAGGGGTGTGTGGATCACCCCTCAGCCGAACAGCAGCCCGGCCGGGGCTTGGGGCGTCGCAGGTGTCGGCTCAGAGCATCCTTCGTGTGAGCGCCTGCAGGGCTGCGGCGGGTGCTGCCTCAGCCGTCATTGCGAGCAGTCATCGCGACATTACTGCTGATGGCAAGACCGTCAGCCGTACTTCTCCACGCGCACTGTTTCATGATGTTAAAATATATGCATTTCAGAGAAGTTAGCTGCTTATATTGCCTCAAAAGCCTAACGTTCACTTGTGTTTTGTTAGCATTGCTGTATTCTTTGTGATTTGTAGGCCTTGGGGCTAGTACTTTCCCATTTGCCTTCGTTGCCGAGCTTGACGTTGCCACAGAGCGGTGTGGTCGGGGCGTGGGGCGATATGGCAGGAAAGGGGCCCATGCGGCGGCGGTCGGATGGGAACGGGGGCTGTGTTTTGGGGCTGCTTTTCTGCGGGAAGTGCCAGAGAGTCGGTAGCACTTACTGACCAAAGGGTGAACCGTGGAGGTGCCCAAGGACGACAAATATCGATAATATTTTGAATTAGGAACTTGTAAAGCATGTGCTTGCTTTGTATTTCTGCTGGCTAAAGGATAGCAGCTAGATTCTACTAAATAATGAGAGAATAATATGTTGGATTGCGGCCCTGTTTGAAGCTGAATGGTAATGCCTGGTGTGTCTGTACAAGACAATTAAAGTTACCAAGAAATAAAGGAGCGCAGGTTTTTGGATCCATTTGATACTTTACAGGTGGCTGGGCTGTCCAGGAATTATCTGACCAGCTTTACTCAGCTCTGCAGAGGACTTCAGCCTGGAAGCCATGGAGTGAGCTTATGGAAGGGCCTATCGTGTTGTTGACAGAGGGTGCGTGAATTTGAGCAGATTCGTGGAAATAATTGCTCCTACTGGAATACCAGAGAGAGGGCTGCTTTGGATTCCTCCACGGTTGAAGCGGAGTGTGTGCATAGTCCCTAGAGGCACCGCTGACTAATGCAAGGAGTAAAACGGACTGCCCGTCAGAGTGCTTGTCCTGCCTCTCCCTGACGTTGTGTTTCTCACTTCTCCATCACGTGAGCAAGGGTAGAATAGGTACCACGTGGGTAGCGTAATAACCAGTCATTGCGAATTTCAATTCTCAGTCTTAATAGTTGAGAACTTTAAGATAGAAGCTAGTTGTTTCCTGGACGTCATGGCAGCAGCAGGCTTTGGTTCCTTACGAGTTCACAACATGCAATCTCATTCAACTTTTTACTTAAAAAATTCAGATTTCTTATCGCATGCTGTTATTTAGTGGAGTGTGCGATACAGTTTATGAAAATGACATTGAATAAGGATACTAATTGGTGGTTTAACTGGTGGCAGGAACATCGTAGTAGTGATGTAAAGGAAAACAAAAATACCCAAGATACGGAGTGGACTAGCAGCAGTAAATCAAAAGCCTGCCCCGCGTTCGGGTGTTACGATCATAGCGTGTTCTCAGAGTATCACAGCAGCCTAGAGTTCTGCAGCAAATATGCTTGTGGTATACTTTGAATATTGGTGTTTTAAAGAAAGTAAAGAATATGGCAGAATATGTCGTATGGAATATGGCAGCTGGAGAGGAGGGGGTTGGTTATCAGCTGAAAAGATAGGTAGACCTATCAGAGTCTCACAGAGTAAGAGTTACAGAGTAAAACATGTTCTGAAGCTCCTCCTGGCTATGTCAGCCCTAAGCATAACAGAACTGCAGTCTTAGTCAGCCTTGTCTGTTTATAAGATAATGAGATTAACATCACCCGTTTTCTCAACACGGAATAACCTTTCCTTTCTTTTGATCGTCAAGTATCAGAATATTTAGTCTTGCTGTTGTTTATAAAACATGTGCACTGGATGTTTGGAGAAGTGCAGTGGAGTGTCAAATTCCCGACAGAACTAAGGATGACGAAGGCATCTTCGAGGGCCTTTTCCTGCACAGTAGCAACATGTGGAGTTAAGCAAGTATAGACCGTGCTTGATGAATAAAAGTAATTTATTTCTCCAGTTACCGAGAGAATAGGCCTGAGGTTTTTAGGTTTTTATTTGTTTAGGATTGACAAAGTGCATATTCACCCATAGGAACTTTCCTAGAAGTGATGAAAGAAGAAACCTTTTCATGTAGTGGAAAAAAATTCTAGCAGAAAAAAATCAAAAGGAGAAGCCCTCGATTGGTTGCTTGCAAGCTGCCTTTTCACGGTGTCGAAGAGGCACATAATAAATCATAAGAAGTCAAAGGAGGTGATTAACAAATAAAGAGAGAATGTTTTGTACTAACCTATCTATCTGCTGTTTTTCATAGATTTCATGCCGTGACATCTTTATTGCAAAGAAATGGCTGTGAAGGACTAATTCCTTTTGTTTATTGGGTTGGTTTTCCTTTAACTGTGTATACACAGTATTTTTATTCGTATGGCAGTGAAACTTCTGCTGCCATCGATGCACGCATGCCTTTTCTTGTATAGACTTTGAACTCAGGCTTGTTTGTAAGGTGGTAGTGTGGATTAGAAGTCACGCTTTGCCCAACTTCTATGGAAAAAAGAGAGTCTCTGAGATTATCCATTCTGTTAAAGAGCACACAGAGCCTCAATTATCAGAGAGGGAGCGGGAATGTAATAGAAAAAGAGATGACAGAGTCGGGCAGCTGTGTACTGTCACTTGCTTTGTCAAATGCCTTGCCACATAGCCCCAGACGTGGAGCAGCCTCCAGATGGCACAGACAACTTGCTCTAGGAAAAATGTGCCTCGCTTTCCCTGGACAGCGAGGCAGGCTTCAGCCGTGGTGCCAGGAAGGTGGCGTGACTTGCATGGAAGCTCTAGAAGTATTGCTGTCCGTCCAAAGTCCTTTCTCCGAGCCCAGTGCAAAGGTACATGCCTGCTGAAATGTCCCTGGTGTGACAACGGTGGTGACAGAAGAACTTACCCAAGGACTGGCTTGGCACCGGCTGAAACTGTCCTGTTTCAGAACCGAGGTATAAAGCTGTAGGTAAGTGCACTGATGGGTGAAGAAGACTTAGCCATGGTACTTGAGAAAGATGGACTAGGTTTTTTTACAGTAACAGAACAGATTCTGAGAGTGGTCTGAAGTTACTGACCAACAATTAGCCTTGCACTTGGTGTTAGGGATTTTGAGTGATACTGCGTAAAGTCTTCTGTGAGCTTGTCTAGTGCGAGGGCTTGGCTACAGCATGTCCGAGAAGCTGATGACTCCTGCGCCATACGGTGTAAATGCACTTTCAGAACTGACTGCCAGCTCACACTCCGGAGAGCTCTTGTATGAGTTACCTCTTCAACGTCTACTTTTCTTCTAGTGCGATGGTTAGCTGGATGAGTTTGCAGACCAGATATTGCTGAGTTCATAGAGCCACAGCTCTAGGAGTTTGAACCAACACGGGCCTTGCTGCTTTCTCTAGAGGCTTGTAATGAATGTCATCGATACTTAATCAAAGGTATGGAGAGTATCTCCTCCTAGGTATCTTAGGGGAAAAATTAAAAGTACAGCAAAGAAGCAAGAGAAAAAATATTTATTATGTAAGTGGATTAAAGTGATGACCTTTTTTTGTAGTTATGTGCCCGCCTTCTATGTGTTTCCGTCACGTGCACAAACCTAAGCATCCTGTCCGACACCGCTTTGAATTATTGTTCAGGCTATCAAACAAATTATTTATTAACTAAATAGCAGCATAGCAGTGCTGCGTGGGAGCTATGGCTGAGATAGCATTCTGCTGAAATACTGCGCGTCTGCATTGTGTGTTGAGCACATTAGATTGTTGATAGCAGGAGAAAAAAGCTCTTTGAAGAACAGATCCTAAAGTATGTATTTTCTCCGTAGGTTGGAAAAATGTCAAGACTGGTACAGCCACTAATCGGGTTATGCCATGCCGAAGGGTGTGATTCTTTTCATTGTCATGTTCTGTTAAAGCAACAAGCCATTGACGTACTGCAAGCCTAATAAACATGCTAAACACTAAAGGCCATGTTTGCTCTGAGTGTTGAGTACAGTTACAATCAAGAAGATTATTAAGGCTGGAAGGTATTCAAACTGAGGGGAAAGAAATGTCTAAATTTAGGAGGGCAGATTAAAAATATTCATAAGTAATGTCTAGGTCACTGGAAAACAATTGGCCATGACTTAACAGAACAGTAAGTAATACCGCCTTGCTGGGATAGTGGCAAATCGATCGTCGCATTTTTCTGTTCTTTTTTGCTGCTTGCACCCTAGGCCAGACTTTGTTTTCGCCATCCAAATGACATCAGCAAATAGTCTGCGAGAAAAATGGGTTCTGTTTCAGTGTCACAGATTAGCTGGCTCCACGTCCCTGGACAGTGAGATAATTTGAACAAAGTCCATGACTTAAATGTCTCTTTTTGGTCCTTTCTTAATCCCGAATGACAAAGTACAAGGTTTGCATAACGTGAGTACCGTATGGGAAATGGGGAGAACCTCCCCGCCCCCGACTCTGGACTGTCAGAACACGGTTGCCCTGTTCCAAACCATCCTTCTTAGGTCACATCAAATAGTACATCTAGGAGAGAAAACGAGTAGTTTTTGCTGGTGGTTTACATTAGGTTTTCTATCTTAAAGCAGTAAAGGGCAAAGCTTCTGTACGAATGTTGTTTGTCTCAGTGAGGACTCGTCCTGCCTTCGCTTGAACCTGTGGCAAAGCTTCTAGTAACTTTATCAATGAGATCAAGACCTAGGACATCTTTCTGCCCTGAGAAATCGGGCCGTTTAGTTAGGCGCTCGCGTGTGGCGTTTAGTTGCGTGAAGCACAGTTGCCGATGTCGGAGCACACGTAAAATTAAGCACATATAATAAAAGCAAATACCTGCGCTACATTCAGAGCTGTCCCGTACCTTTGTTACCTAGGGAGGTGGCGTGATATCAACATCTTAACATCTTTTCTACTTAGGCTTGGCTAAGAGATAGCTTATGCAATGCAAGCAGTGTTCTTTTTTCCCCTTGAGCTGAAAGTCTTCCCCTTTATCTCAGAGTCTTCCTTTCCTTACTGCTTAGTCTCTTTCGATTGCAATTTACTTTTCTCAAATTTTTAGTTTGCTTACTCTGACCCTATTTTCGCTTTATTTTCCTGTTGGCTTTGTCCCTTTTTACTCTTCTCTGTTTCACCGAAGCTATTAGTGTAAGACAGATCAAATAATTTCAGGGTTAAAGCAGACCCTTGAACTCACGGTGTTTAACGGTTTGTAAGTAGGCCATGTATCCCTGTGAGAATGGGCAGTCTGGGAATTTGCCAGGATTTATAGGGGGATTTAGTAGCCTACTAAGAGTTTCCAGACCTATTAAATTTCTTAAGAACTTTTAAAGACACCACCGATTTAGGCAGGGAAAGATTTTGAACTAGGGTGTCTCTGAATACCCGTAAAGCTGAGAGACGAGAGGCAGAAAAATGCCTGTTTTGCAGAGAACAAGGAAAAGTTTCAAAGGTTTTGTAATTTAAAGTGCAGAAACAGATTTTCAAAATTATCTTGGTAACACATGGCTGGCTTAAACCATATGATGTGTGTTTTCTCTGAGAATTTATATTTACATATTTGATAAGACATGAATATTAAAGTACACCTTAGCCAGGCACTGTGTACGCATCACACTGTCGGTCTATATGACTACTGCTACGGTCTGATCTTTGAATACGTAGTTGTGTTTAAAAAAAAATCATGAAGTATTTGCTTCCTCCATCCTACCTGCTTGCCATTTATAAGGTTCTGCGGCATTGCACTTTTCTGTGTCTTTTGGGGAGATCAGCTATTGTCTGTTACATGCCAGGTTATTTTGTTATGAAGTCCAAGTTTATTTTTACTCGTAACTGAGAACAAGTATGAGCTTCTGCTTCTGCTTTACTTTCCGGAGAGGAAGAGCAAAATACATATAACTTAAAAATACTTTCCTTCTCCCTACCCCACATCTCAGTGCTTTGGATGAAGCTTTTATCTTGGACAGGGCAGAGGGTAAGGGAAAGGAAAGGCAGAAAACAAATGGTCAGTTTTCTCCTAGTAGCACCAAACTGCTGGGTTTCGTTCCAGGCCAAAGATACCCAAAGCACAATCAGCTTGCTTCTCTTCGTTCGATGACTACCCTGCAAAAATACCACACAGCAATAAAGGTTAGTTGCTTACCTGCACAGCAACGTGAGCGTGGAACTTCCTTTAAATTTGACCTGGTCGGATCTATTTTTGGATTAGCAGTGGGTTTGACTTGTGAAATTTGGCTCAAATTCAGATTTTCGTTCAACTGTAATGTCTATGAGCATCTCCCAGACTAGTTTGGATCCATACCCTTATCTCCTGGCTGCAGCAACCTGAATGCTGTTGATATTAAATCGATTCGTTCCTGTGGAATGTTCAAGTCTCGAAGCTACAGTGAGTTTAAGTAAGTCTTGTTTGAGTACAAGAATAGAAATTCAGCTGTTTCTGTAACCACTACAACTGCTCTCTCTAGTACCTCCCCCATTACTTGACTGATGGTATCCTCGGTACCGAAACCACGTGTTTCTAAAAATGCTGACTGTTGTGAGTAGTGGGATAAACAGAAGAATACTTCCTTGTGCCTAATAGCTTGCCTTTTATCCATACAAAGAGGTACAACGAACTTCTACACATCTTCAGAGTTGTTCTGTCACCTGCTGGTAAAGTAATTCCGTTGCGGCTTTTGGCATTACACGGTATTTATACCGCTGGTCATCCAACTTAACAGCATAGGGTTGGGCCTTCTTTAAATGACAGCAGCGGCAGGAGTTGATAGTTCATTGGGTCACGCTGTGAGTTCTTACAATGTAATCAAAACTATCAATCTGAGGGGTTTCTGGAAAACAAATTTGCAGTTTAAACATCAAGCACAAACTGTCCCTTCCTCTTTCTTCGCCACATTAGCTTTTGAAAGGCCAAGGGCTGCTGCAGAGATAACAAGGACTGAAGAATTTACAGCAGGTGGTACCAACTGTGCAAGTACAGCTCCCAGCCAAAATAATCTGACACCCAGCTGCGGAGAAGCCTGGGGGATCAGAGAGTGACTCAGGCGGAAGAGAGAAGAGAGAATCTGGCTGAAGCACCAAGCCCGTTCCAGAAGCGCGTTGTTATTCTCTCTCGCTCAGTGAGATAACCTCAGGGAATGCCAAGTTAAAATTAAAAAAGAATTCTGGGTTGTTGACCAGTTACGTATATTCCTTTCCTACCCAAAAAGGAACAGCAAATATGAAGTGCTGTATCTGATGCTGAAGGATGCCTGGTATAGCACGAGTGAGAGAAACTAGGGAGTTGCGTGGCTCTCGGTGCTGCGCCGTGACAGGGCCGTGGTAACTCCCGGGAGACTTTTAACTGTACGGAAGGAGTTCAGGGGAGCTCTCGAGTCCAGCCCCTGCTTTGCGGTGCGAGGCTGGTAGCTGACATCACTCCAAGCTGGTGGACACGCACCCACAGATGCTTTTGCGTTACTTTGAGGGCTGCCGCAGCAGCCGTGGTGCGGACATGGAGAAAATAGCTTAGCTGTTGTAGGGCTCTGTTTCTTCACTGATGGTGGTGATGATGGTAGACACTGTGTCTGCATTTGCCAAGCAGAGGTCCTGTGGATAGAGAAAACTAAACATTGATAAGAGCGAACTCTAAGGGTTATTTTTGTAGGTGATAATAGTTCTTACCTACTGTGGGTGCCTGGCAATTCTTGGTGCCTTCTCACCATGTGTGAAGATCTAGGAAAGACGCGTGTTAAAATTGCCGTGTGTCAAAATTGTGACATCCGCTCTTCATTTCTGAGGACTGGAAATTCTAGTACTTATTTTGTGAAAGTTCCTATGAAAACAATAATGTGTTGATGTAATCTCTGCGTGTTTTCATCAGCCTTTAAGTTTTTCTTGATTTAGAATATTGTTATAATTACAATTTGACCTTCACTCCAGCCAGACTTCCTCTGACAGCTATTCAGACATGCTCAGAACTAATATAATTTCCCTCATGTTCACACTTTAGAGAAGCAATTTTGTCAAAGCTGTTCTTGAATGATGTGAGCGAATGGTGCAAAGGAACGGTGATAAAACAATGCAAGTCCTCAGTAGGTGCGTAGCTACCTTGTTTAACTTTGTTTCTTCGTGTTCTGTGTACGTGCTTTTACAGAATTCCGAATCCTTCTGCAGTTTCAAGCATAGTTTTCTCTGTCTGCTAGTCTGCCCTCCTTTTATTTGATACTGGGATGGTGTATCTCTCCAGCGGTCCCTTCTTTCTGTGGGTGATCCCGACCAAGCACAAATGTTGAAAGGCTCTCCTGGTAGAGATCCACGTTTGCCTTTCGGAAGAAGCCTCTGCAACCTCTCCCAGGAAGCAAAGGAAGGCTAGCTCATTTGTGAATTTGTGCCCAACGGCACTTAAAGCATCGCTAGTGGTCATAAAACCGGGGGGAAGACCACGGAGGGCGGGAGCTGCGTTAATCTTTCGACATAGGCAGTACACTTGTTTGGGTTTTTTGGCACCCTGGGGTGTAAGATGCATCTTTCACGTGAACGACGCAGTTCGGGCTTCCTGTTTTATGGAACAGTACCTCCGAGTTGTGGCTTTGCCTTTTTCTGTCTCGACTTGTCAGGCTATGTATTGTACTAAGGTGTGTTTAGCTTAGTGAGAGAACGAACGTGAATTTACGGCATCTCTACGTTCATCTGATCTTAACCGTCTCAAGAACTTAGTGCAGTGGGTTTGCCTGCTGTGTATTTACACCGAGTTAGCCTTGCCCTATGCATTTTTTTTAATTTCAAACGTAGCATAAATAAACTTCCTTTTACACTGTGACATTTCAGCTGTTTGCATTTACAGTTTATAATTTCTTCATAGAGAGGTTTCTTTCACCTTATGTTTTATTCAAGCTTTTCTTGACAGTTTTAGGTAAATATTGGATTTGCTTATGCAGAATTTACAGCTGTTACTTTGTGTTGGGAAGGCCAGTTCAAACTATGCGATATGCTGGGTGACATTATTCATGGTTTTTCACTGACCGGATGCTCCAATGTTTGTAAGTTACATTTATTTCCACCTGAGACAAAAATTATTTGTCCGCAGCATACGTTATCGCCCCGATTATTAGGGTTTGTTTACAGATAGGATTTTGCTTTTACTGTGTAAATAATATTCTGCTCTGATAAAAATGGCTGAGCCAAAATAAGATTCACGAGTGTGTGTGTAAATACTTATTCCCACCTTTTCCCAGGTTTTGTCTACCATATGCTCTGAAACACCCGGCTATGTCTTGGATAGCTTAGTGTTAGGTATCTTGGATAATAATCTTAGTTGAGGTGGGATGATAGTGACAAATAAGAAGTATTTTACCTTCTAGCTCACGGGTGTGGTTTTGGTTTGGGTTTTTTTTTTTTTTTAGACTTTGTCTGATGTGGATATTGGTTTCTTAAGAAGCTGACTGTTAACGATCGTTCATTCTGCTGGGATGATAAATGAAAACGTACTGTATCTTTTACAAGATCAGCTAGGTAGAATGAGATTAAAATTTGAAGTGTGTGTGTGAGACAAGACTTAATTGTGTGCTAACATGATCTGCTTTGGGTCGTGATTTTGTTGCAGTTTTTCTTCTGGTAAGCTTGTGCTCACTGGGAAAACCTTGCTAGTGTTCAGCTAAACATTGAGACCTGCTATAACAACGGCGACGCTGGGTACAGCTTCCCTGTTGCCAGCAAAGTTAAAGCTGGGAAGGCTCGTGATTTTTGGCAGGTGTAGCAAAATCTTAATATTTCAGTTACATGGGGATTAAAGGATAAGGCTTCTCAGATGGTTTTGCTAATAATGATTAAAACAAAATAGTTTTTCATTATCTTTCATATGATTTAATGAGGATTAGAGAGAATAATCCAAATTTGTTTGGGATTTAAAAATGAACTATTTCTGCTTGCAGCATTTTAGGACATAAAAAATTCGAATCGGCTGCTATCCAGTTAAGATTTCCATAGCTTTTTTAAGGTGAATTCTGAGTTTCCAGCTTCAGTTATTTTAAAGATATTGACAAGTGATGCTTTCGTTTTTAATGTTCTTCTCAACTTGTGGTGGAGAAACACAGTAAAGTTTTCTGGCATAACAATAGCATTTGTCTAACGTCGGTAAGGCGCAGGAACAGGTGTGCTTCAGGGTCCTTGTCCCTCTTCTCCGAGCTGTGTTTGTGCCACGCACGATCGCAGCTGAAACTCAAGAGATTTAGAAGTTCTGAAGTTTCGGAAGTTCTGGAGAAACTGCTTCTGAAGTTTTGAAGTTTTAGAAGTTTACTTGGCTGGACTGTTTGCTAAATTTCAAGGGTTCAGTTGCTGGTGTAAGAAGAACAGCTTGGTTAACTAACGAAACACCTGAGGAGATGACGCCGCTGGCTTTCTGTGAATAGGTTTTGCTGAAAGAAAGTTAATGAATGTGCTTATTGCATTTATTGCAGCTGAAAAAAAAACCACATAGAAAAAGTCAGTTGTAAGCTATGCTTTAGTTAGACATGCGATTGTGCTATTCCTTTCATTAAGCTGTGATCTGCTTTGTTCGTGTGTATCTCCTTTAATGGCAAACTGCATTGATACCCCGCTGTGAAATCATGACTTCCCTGGGGCTGATCAGATGATCTCCCAGGAATAACTTAAAAATACTGTGTTAAAAGGAGCTCCTGGCGCATTTCCCTTTTAAATACTAATAGCCTTCCCAAGTGATAGCCAAAGTAAGATACAGGGTAAATGGAAGCTCGTACGTTTTTGGCAATATGGTCATTGTTAGCCTTTGTTTTGAAATGCTAATATTTCACTCTTGGCAGAAAAAGCCTTTCCACATTCTAGCTTTGGTGAAATCCTGCAAGGGCACTGTATAAAGAGCACAGGATGCAGAAAGACAAGCTACGTTGCCAAACGTCTAAGTAAGCGCTAGGTGGGCAGAGGTATCCTTGAAGTCACTGGAAGCCCAGAAGTACTGAAACAAAATTCCCAAGTTCAAAAATATCGTTCACAGTGGCCTTCAATATATTTCCATCCTATTCAGCATGACACACGCCTGAAAATCTGTCTTTGATTCCCTCTCTGCACGTGAGCATTTCTGCAATTCCGCGTTTTTCCAAGTTACTCTCATTCGGGCTGTTTGCTTTTCTGCATTAAAAAGAAGTGGCGCAAGAATGTTTGAAATCTTACGGAAGTTTCTAACTTAGCATATACTTCTACCGTTTGTTTCTGGCTGCTATTTAAGATGATGCAATTTAACACGCTACAATTATTCTCTGCCCCCAAAAAATCCAACATTTCTGGGGTTTGTATTTTCTAAAGAAGAATTTTCTGCGGTGACCCCTCAGGGTCTGTTCAGTGAACATTTCTGTTTTCGAGAGCTGGAGCCATTTATAGTACAAGTCCCACCCGCTTTCCATTAGAACTTGAATTCATAAATTATTTACATGCTTTTAGAAAAAATGGAGTCTATCTTAGAAATTCTTTCCTCCCCCTTAAATCACCAGAAAATGGGTTTAATTAGGGCCGTATGAACATACTGGTTCTTTATCAGTCAGCTGCCATTCTTTCTAGGCATTTTTATTTCATTTACTCCATTTCCCGTGTGACCTGCTGAAACCATGTATTATAACTGAATGTGAGTTGACCATGTATGAGGGAACGGTGAAATGTCATTGTCCGAATATAAATGGAAGAGACATGAAGGTGTCCAAGAGCAACACCTGCGATTAAACGGATGCTCTGAAACATGGAGGGCTGCCACAAGAATGTGGGTGCCTGTTAGAGGACATCCTTGTGTGGCAAAATTCCGAGTCACTTAACATTAGAAGAGTGAAGACTGGGAAGCAGCCCGAGGCCCGTTAATGGCATATCTTCAAAGCATGCCTGGGATAAAGCCCATTAAAGGCGGATCTTCAAAGCGTGTCTGGCATAGTTGGATCAAAATGTGAGAACTTGATCTCAGAATAAAATTCTAATGAATTTTTAAGCAGGAAGAGTGGTTTGGAACCAGAGGTGTGTAGTGTAACTCTGCAGCCAAAAGAAGTCCAAGGCTTAAAAGCTGAGTCTTAGGTCATCTAATACAAACTGAGGAATTCGCGCTTTGAGATGGAGTTTTAGTGATTTTTCTGCACGCTCTAGACGTGACTCTTAAAACACTCCTGTATGGAGTCTCCTTGCGGTGCGATGGTGCAGTAGGTTTGTTCTGTTACCTGCCAAAAAGCAGACGGTTTGGGAACCCTCACAGAGCGGAACTGGCACTCAAACCTAACAGTTTGCCTTCTCTCCAGTGCTCTGCACTATTGTTCTGCTCAGCGTTAAAGAGGTGCTGATGTCTGCAGCTCCGAGCTGGACGGAAGGCAGCGTCCTTCCACTTCTGAAAACCAGAGCGGCTTTCTCTGTCCTGAAGTCACGCTTGGCCGTTCATCGGAGATGCTACACGCGGTGACTACCACCCGTCTCTCCATTCTAGGCTTTGGGTCTGCTTAAGCACTTCTTACTCCATGTTCATTGCTGCACATTTTCCTGTGCGCATTTCGTTTTGGTCAGGAAACAAGCTGTGCTGTTGTTCAAAAAGCAGCAAAGCAAAGTTCACATGGGGAAAAAGGGCGAGAAAGCGTGACTTTGGTCTGGCAGGTTACAACCTTCCGCAGTCAGGTGGAGGGAATCCTGGGAGCTGCTCTTCTGCTTCACGTATTTAAAAATAAATACGTAAACTATGATTTCTGTATTGCCGCTGCCGCCAGAGGAAGGGAATACTTTTCAAAACCCTTTACTGTTGTTACTAAATAGACTGAGGTTGCTCATGGTAGAGGTGGAACGTTAAGAAACTAGAGAAAGCAAAACAGGGGCTGATTTGGAAATCGAACTCGAGTGTTTCCATTCTTTCTCCCCCTAGGGTTATCCTTACGTGTGTTTGAATACCATGCGGCGTTTCCGTACTGTCTCACATAGGTGATAAGTAAGCCTTTTTCTTCACTTTTTGCTGCGTGCGTAATACAGACCGCTTTAACAATATCAATAAATTGGGATTTGTAACAGATAAAATAACTTCAAATCTCCTGCTCTGCAGTACCCACATAATTATTTGGTACTTTCGATGTACTTGGCAAAGAAAACGGGTTACTTTTGGAACTGCTTTTGTAGAAAGGAAGGCTGCAGCTGGACACTGCCATGCAGATGAAGCAGCCGATGTAGAAGGGTGATGTCACGGTGTAGCTCCACTAACAACTTTGCAAGGCAATTCACTGCTTAATGTCTCCTACAAAGAAGCAGCGTGCTGGGGTGGGTAGGCCAGTTCTTTATAGTAAGGGAAGTTTTCCCAGCTGTGCTGTCCCAGCGATGGCTGTAGAAGCAATCCGGCTGCGCAGCACAGCAGCAGGAGGTTCGGGAGGGTCGAGAGTGTCAGCTGGGCCTCCTGAGATGGAACAGGTACATGTGACCGTACTTAAACTGCGGTCTTTGTAAAAGAGAGAAGGATGGTGTGCTCACAAGGGGGAGGGCTGGGTGGCTGCTCGAGCTGGATCTGGGTGTGCTGGGAGATAACATCTGTCCAGTTAAATGGATTTCTTTGATCTGAGTTTTTGGGGGAGTCTACCGAGACCACACGGGGGCAATGTGCCTAGGAAACTTTGGGCTCTTGTCAGTGGAGTAAGACCTTTAAAGCAGGAAAATGGAGCAAGGCTATGTTTCAGCGTGGGGTTTTTGGCACTTGCAGTTCTAGCTGGACCACGTTAGGGCCGGTGGGCGGGAAAGTAAACTGAATTTCAGGGAAACAATACGTCAGGTAGTAATTACACTCAGGATAAGAATGAGTAAGAGTTTCCTAGTGAAAAGATGTTTTGCAAGTAGTTTCACTTAACAGACTGACTGCTTTGTCCCAAGTATTTTGTATCAGCGTATGCTGTATTGGCATCTGTGCCTCGCTGGTGCGTGCTCTGTGGCTTGTGCTGTCCAAATCGCAAAGAAAAAGCCAGTCCTTTTCCCACTGCTATAGGCCCACTTGCCAAGCTACTTGTATTATCAGGTGTTACTCTGTTGGAGTTTGAAGCACAGTTCCTGGTCTCCTCTCCAGGAGATGAGTGGGTAAGTTTTGGAAGATTTAGGATGGGAAACAGGCCCGGTGGAAAGTGGGTAAGTTATATCTGTAGGAGAGGTGCACATGTAGATGAGAAGTTGTTGAAGATTTTCTGTAGATGAGCTTTGAGAGAAAACAAGGTACAGCCTTGCGTTGCTCGTGACCGACTTTGAGGAATATAAAGAAAAATACTGAACTTTATAATCTAGCCACATCTCTGCCATTCCTAATGAGCCCACTCTTCTAAACTAAAGGTGCTATGTATGTAATTTGAATATATCTTATTATAATAGAATCTTCTCTTTGCTGTTCTTAGGTTTAGCAACTGTAATTTAGATTTCATATTTCCTTCTGAACTTAGTTGTTATTCCTCATAGCTCAGGAGAAGCTGCCGATGGCTGCCTAATCCAGAGAACTCAAGCTAAATTATGCTTCATGTCCGTTAATCTTAAATTTTGTGCCAGCGTTCAAAAGAGATCCATCCCATCCCATAAACAAGGAGAGTGTTATTTCTTTGGGGAAATTATTGTGCATATCAAGTAGGATCTTTGGAGTGAAAATTTCTTCTGGCCTAAAGTCACGGTACTTTGCTTTTGCTCTTACTATTTTTAATTTGTGCACTTTTGGCAACCATTTAAATACATCTTCCCAACATAATAATTTTCCACACACATTTTTGCCCAGACTGACAGTTAGGGATTGGGAATAAAAAGCATTATTTTAGGACATGGAGGGGGAAAGAAAGAAGTGCTGAATTATACAGGAGTTAAGCAAAATACTAGTGCGTTACAGTGCACCCAGAAACAAATCCAAAGTGCGGTAGCCAGTATTGGCACCCATCAAAGAATTCCAAACCCCCTTTATAAATGAGCAGGACTGTTTCTGCTCTGATAACAGGCTTCAAGCCGCATAGAAAATAAAAAGCTATCGGGCATCCACAGCACTCAGGCAAACATCTTCTGAAGAAAACAAAAAGCTTTTCTGGTACGTTCTCAGTCACCTTTGTTACAGCGTATGTGTTGGCTCCGGTGTCTGTAGGAACACAAAGGAGCAATCACGAATTCGTGTCGGGGGCGGGATGTGTTTAAAACTGCAGGAGTTCCAAATTGTCTCCAAGGATTAAATATAATCCATGTTGACAGGAGGGTAAATACTAAGTAAGCCCCAAATAGTGAGATCTTCTGGCCACTATTAACCTGAACTGATTTTTACCAGCTCCTCAAAGTGGATTGGAAACTTTTTCATGTCAGTCTTAAAGATCAGAGGCCATATGGGGTAATGAATTTTATAAATGCACTTTGGATCCGTGTGCGTGCAAAATTAATAATAAACCATTCAGGCAGCTGATAATATTTTTTTGAAGATGTTATTTCCCTTTTCCCCGGTATATGTGGATTTTCCCTCCACATTGTGTATTTATTTGAAGCCTCACAGAGGCGATATTAAATGCTGGACCACGTGTACGTTTGGTCATGTGTCGTCTGATCTCGGAGTCAGGAAACATGGTACTTCTAACGGTGTTATTTCAAGATCTTTAATTTCTTTTGCTATTTCTCAGTGATCCTTAGAACTCTAAAAATTCAGATGTATCGTGACTGTAATTGTTCATGAAGCTCACCCTTACAAGATATAGATCGCACGTAGTTGTCACGGTCAGCGTTAAGTATAATCAGCTCCAGCGGAGAGCACCCCTCGATCTTCACGCCAGCCAGGTAGTGTCAAGATGGATTAAGATCAATCCCACAAAACTGTCTTGAATCCAGCCACTCAAATTATTGTAGCTGTTTTATGGAATCGGTAACAGTGAGTCATAAATCTAGATTAAGAGCCCTGGGGCTGCTTGCACAGGTTTGGTTCATGACAGCGATGAAATCGCTCTGCCAATGCCTTTATAAGAGAATTCTTTTAGGGCTAACCTAAACTACTTAAATTCCTTGTAGCTGGGTATTACTTGTGAAAATGTAAGCCCATACCTGGCAGCCTTGCTGGCGTGCCCCGTGGAGAGGGGAGAGGCGAAGTAAATACAAAATTCCAATTAGTTTTTGTATATGAAGTAGCTGTTTCTCCTGGGTTGAATATTTGCACTTTACACATGAAACTTCCATGTGTAGCTGTGTATCCCTTGGATGCTAAAATCCTATTTAAAAATTACTCCTTTCTAATGGGGAAGCCTAAAGAAATATTTCTTCTAGCATCTTTTCTTACTTAATCCAGTTGAAGATGCTTGGATTTGGTAATTACGGCTGCTCTGTGGCTATTTGGAAAGGGTAAGTGCAAAAGAGAACCAATGTAGGGGAAAGAGATACGCGATATTCTCCGTGCGTTATATGCCTGCAGTACATCTCCGTGTGATTCTTAGAAGGAATGGAGCATGGCCCTGAGGAAGATGAAGGGCAGGTTTTTGTATGCTACCTGAGAAATTGTTTTGACAGCCTTTCCCACACTAGCGCTGCAAAAACTGCTCGGTGAGCTTGAGCTGAGCTTCTGGAACCTGCAGCATCGCCATGAAAATCCTATGCAAATGACATGAGTGAACTCGAAGGTCTTTTTAAATACACATCAATATGATTAAGAACGGAAAGACTCTGTAAATACTGATAGTACACTGAATCTTTTGCCAAAATAACATACTGCTTGTGTTTCTTTTAAGCCGTCTTAATTAAATATAGATATAAAATGACCGGTGTGATTAATAATTGAGCATGCGGTATCAGGCAGTGTACATTCCCTGTACGGTGCCTCATCTGGTCAACACTAGATTCGGTTTCAAAGAACGTGCTCTGAAATACTGCAAGAGTTGTAGGGTTTTTGTTGCTAGGAGTTGTTTTGGACTGTTTTGTCTGGAAAACTCTGGCAGCTTTGTGACCCTCAAAGGGAAGACAGACACATCGATGCGGTAGCTCTCCTTGTGTACGTAAGTCATGAGTGGCGATGTATAAAGTAAGTGTGAACATCAATAGCGTATGGCTGTGCAGGAGAAGCGATGTGCCTGTGAACAAGGAGTGCTCTTGGCCTTTAGAACCTCAGCAGCTGTTCAAAAAATAATCTCTGCACTGAAATGTAAGCGGGCATGGCCCTATTCCTGGGAAATATAGGATGCAAAGGAAATAGCTGGTCCTTAAGCTTGTATGAAAGATTACTTGGTAATGAAAGTACTGGACTATTAATAAAATATTTGGAAAGCATTTTTATCTGGCAGCGTTAGCCCCAACAATGAAGCAAATGTTGGAAGAGCAGTACTGGATGAAAACTGGGTTTAGTTTCTAACAGTGCTCTAGCAATGGAATGTGTAATTTCCCTGCTCTGTATCTTTGTGCCTATTTCCTGTCTTCATCTCTTACATTATTCTGACTTCAGAGACCACCTTTGACTTTTCGCATTCCTTTTCCTTTACGAGTTGTAGGCTGGTGTAAATTTCTGATGCTTGAACAGGGCCCTAAGGGCAACACGTTCAAAAATAATGAAGGCGAATATTAACAAAAAGTCAAGAGGTCGTGAGGTTTTTATTTTTCTTTTTCAACATAGTGCCTCCAGTGTATGAATTGACAAGAGAAGTTATTAAAACATAATCATAAAGGCTTTAAAATAAAGGTTAATGTTTATTAAGAGTAAGGGAAACTTTGCAAGTACTTTAGAAAGACTGACGTAAAAGATACGAGTTTTCAGGATTATTGTTGTAAACTGACCATGATTGTGAGGAGGATTTTGCGTTACAGACTTAATCCATACTTGTTTTTTACTGGTTTTGCTCCAAAGTTTGCCCAGCATCGCGGGCACTTCTAAAGAAACCATAGCTCTACCATGAGTCAGAGCCAGAGCACTAATTCTTACGTTGCTCTTCTCTCAGAAAACCACTTGAATAAAGTAAGTGACCAAACACGACAGGAGCTATCTACTCGGGAGTCAACTTCTCTCTGCTCTCTTTGAAAGAAAGAAAATAAGAATTCATTAAATTCAAAATACATATGGAAGTAATTTATTATACCCAGAGAACAAAACAAGAGGAAATGTGTAAATGTCAGAAATGATGCAATATGACTTCACTGTCCTTGAACATCCACTGAGTTTAATTAAGTGCGAAGCTAGTCCAGAAATTGCCAAGTCTTCAAATGTTTCTTGTTTTCAGCCAGGTGAACTGTTTGAGTTATTTTCTAATTTCATAAATTTCACATGCCATAGAAAAAGAGAGAGTGAGTGAGTTGGAGCAGCTCGTAACAAGTCTCGGAGGTGGTGTCTGGCTGCGGCTTCTTGCTGTGAAGAAAGCGTCAGCCTCTCGGTCTGGCGGGTGCCGATGCAGCTGTGTAGGCCACCGTGCTGCAACTGATGACCGCTGCTCCAAGGTTGCACTAACACTCGCTGGAAGGATTGTTTGCTGTGTCAGCTTTTCTTCCCCAGCTATGGGGCGTTAAGGAAAGACATGCTTGGCTTCAGTGGCATGGAAGAGCTCAACTGGACTTTCAAAAGCTGAAGGGCATGATGATCTGCAGCATAACCAGTATTCTGACCGTTTTACAGGAAAGCTTAAGACGTAGATTAGCTTCTGTGCTTAATCTCTGTTGCCGTAACCAGAGAAAACGTTTTAGTAGATAACACCTTGAGAGGGCAATGCTGAATTTTTTTCTTTAGATCTTCTGGCAGCATAGGTAAACTGGGAATTACACCTGGCTACTCTTCTAGGTACAGGGCACGACACTGCTCTCTGGAAGTTTGTCTGTTAGTTTTTCAGCTGGTAAGATAGCTTCAGTCGAAACAGAACAAGTCAGATGAAATCTTGCTTCTTCCAACACATACGTAGATTATGTTATCTGAGATCATAAATAAATAAAATATACCACTTCAAATAGAACCGAGGGGCAAATCTCACTAGTCATACGAAAGGAAGTAAGTCAGAACTGACATGAAAAATATGGAAGCAAAAGCAAAAGTGAATAGAGCCTCTGAATTCCCCCACAATGCGTTCTGCAACGTATTTGCTAATGCAGGGTTGCCCTAATACTGAGCTAAATCGATTACTTTTTGTTATGCAGTCACTCAGACGTGCTATGCAATGGGGGAAGAATGCTAAAATGCAATGTGGAAGCGGAGTTCCCCGTAAATTTTCACTGGTTACCTAGTCGTGGTTGGTATCTGACAGCATAAACGTGAATCACAAAATATGATTCTTTTGCACATGTGTCTGAATAAATGCAGGTGTTTGGCAGCAGGAGTGTCACAGACCCCAAACGTACAGTCACAACAGAACAGCTTTTGTTGAGCAATGAATGAAATCTTATTCCTTCCATGTGCACCAGATAGAACAGCTGCAGCTGGTGTCGAAGTGTTGCTAACCAGGGCGAACAGTCAGGAAAACGAAGCAGATGCTTTGCCCTTTTTCTAGGTGCTTCAGAACGTGTACGGCCACGAGTGGGCACCTCCGGTTTGTAAGCACGTGCTTAGTGCAGGGACAGCAGGAGGGCTAGATGCTCCATAAATGAGAGGGGAAGTGTCGCGTTTACACAGCACGCGTACTTTACACTTGTTTGCCCTAACTGGTAGCCAGACTAGTGCGTCGTCACACAGCCAGAGTATTACAGCTCTGAAAGGTGTCTTGTAGCATTTCCCACTGCCAACACGTTAAGAAAGTTTGCATGGAAATACAGGTTCACTATGGTATTTTTGTGCTTTTAATAGCTGAAACCTAAGTCTTTATCAGGTCTTCTGTTGCTTCTGTGTGAAAACGTTGAAGGCGGCGTGCGTAGCATGTCCTGCGTGTTGTGTCAGTACCAAACTGCTTCAGCAGCGCAGTGGCTAGGTTACTGGTAGGGCAGTGGTGTCCGGCCTTGGTTCTGGGGTGGGCGAAGTTCCTTAAGAACGCGCAGCAGGGCGTAAGGCACACCCTGCCCCTCTCACCAGGCTGGATTTGGTTTTATCACCTGACCGTGAACACACGGGGACGTAACTGATGTCTGTGTGTGGAGCGTACAGCGGTGCACGTCCTGTCGTGACCTGTGAGGGACTTCGGAAACGGTTCAACGTGGAATGAGGCCGCTGGCTGAACGTGCTGTTCTGAGCTGCAGTGGCCAGCAAAGGCCTACTGAGGCAGAACCACCTTCCAGCGGTCCTAAGGAACGGGCGATGGATGTTTTTAGCAAGGTTTCGTCTTCGATGCGTGTGTTCGCCGTACCGGCTGCAAGAGTACGTTTCTCTGCCCTGAACGATCACCAAGGGCAGGTTTTATACCCTTCCGACAAAGCGTCGACAACTTTTTATTGTGTCCGGCTGACAGAATTATATTTCAGTGAAACAGTATTATATCACAATTTATGTCTTTCACTGGGTCTGTGATATAACCCCAAGAAGCTTGTTGCTAGTTCAGCATTACTATTTCATCCGCTCTAATTTATATACTTGCCTTGAACATTAGTATTTGATTTGTATCACATTGACATTATTGTCTGTCAGGAACTAACTCTGATGATCTTTGGATTGATCTGTTCGTTGTGCTATGGCCTCAGTGAAGACCGTCATAGAAGGACTAAAGGTTTGATCCCTCCAGTACATGTACACAATGATACACATCCGTGTGAGAAGCGTTTCAGCAAATATGTGGTGCAGGCTGCTTTCTGTAATGCCACGGTCTGAATCCATAAACCAGATATTTTCTGAAACCTTATTATATATGAAAATTGAAAGGAAAACTGGGGGATGAGATATAAAATAGAATTGACAACGGTTGCCTAGATGAAACATTTTTACAGAGGCGTTTGTTTTGGTAAATACTTCGTAAACAAAATGAACAGTGGACTGATGGGTTCTGGGAGTGAACCTCCTCAGGGTCTGTAGATGTGAAAGTATTCGGTATTGACCTGACCTGGCTCCCTCCGAAGTCGATGATGAAACTCCTTTTGAATTAGAAGAGGTAGCAGAATGAACCATGGCCCGCATGCTTCAAAAATCCTGCCGGTTGCAGGATTTTGTCCGTCTTAGCCCTAGCAGTCCTTCAGTTTAGAAAGCCTTATCCCTCTTTTTTTAAAGAGCAATTGTTTGTTTGACAGAACCGATGCTCCCACACAGCAAGGCCCTGAGGCACAACCGCGGGAACCTACAGTGACTGCCCCCTGAGGAAAAAGACTTTTCTAGATTCTCTTTATTAGAAACCTTGTTACATTAGAAAATTTATTTTGTTCGTTTAAGCCGCCAAACTACTGATGGGTCATTCGGATTGAATTCAGCCCAGGCGTGCTATTTTCCCTCTGAATATGGATTGCTATTCGCACTCATTTTAGTCTGAAAAGTAGAACCCTGTGTGGATTATTAACTTTTGCTTGGTGACTTGCTGACTAATTTGTACCTCAACGTACGAGATTCTTCCATTGTCTTTTTCCTTTTTTCTGATGAAAAGACAGCTGTATTAATAAAACGGATATGAACACCACAGTGCTAGGGGTTTTTAAAAAAAAGGTAATCCCTTTTTTTTCAGCTAGTACGGGACAGTCATTTATTCAATTTGTGCCATGTCGTTGATGGTAGGTTTTTGTTTTTCAAAGACAAAATAGAATTTAATATATTGGGGTAGGTTTCCATGAAGTCAGAAGCCCAAGGCTGCACAGAAATACGCTGAATTTTTCATGTGCTCACCACATTTCCATGCACAAATCAAGTTAATTGTGTGCATGTTTTTGCCTGGGGCCTCGTGCTTCTGTTCTAAAAGGAAGGAGGCTTTTATTTTGTTTTATTTTAAACCAGCCTTTCTTACAGATGCCTACAGATCAGTTTGACTCTCTGCAGGTCATGTTTGCTGTAGGGTAGCAGTCGAGACAGTGGGAAAGTCAGGAATTAGACTGTATTTATGCTCTGGGACTGTAGCAAAGCCCAAAGGCGCAACAGAGGCTTGGCTCCACAAGTCCATAGTGCCTTTATAGCCAAACCGACTTCACGCTGCCAACAAATCCTGCCAGATCATCTTGGACCCCGTCTAAGAAAAAATAGAGAGCGAAATCCGCAGCAAAGGTAGATGAGATGCGTTGGAACAGTGGTGCTGTTCCTGTAACCAAGCACATTTTGTCTGAGACTGGAACCAAACATTCCTAATGCACAGCGTGGCCCCAGGGGGTTTCGCTCTGGTTTGGAGGGCAGTCAGTCTCCGAACTAGCACAGGTGTGTGCGGTTTCTTGGCTTTTCTTAACATACAGGCGTGGTCTGTCCCAACTATTATCTCAAAGTGTGGCCAGAAAGGCGAATATAATAGACAAAGTGTTCAAGGTTGAGGTAACTAACTTTGCAAATGTAGAAATGGGAGCATGGGCATCGATACGCTGCTTTGGACTGAGTTTGGCATAGAATACAGCCACGAGTGGACGGATGTGGTATTTTTTAGTTGGTGTTGCAGATTGAATGGGAATCTGTCAGGCGCGTAAGAGGAATCTGAAAGATCTGCGTGAGAAAAGAAGAACGTGAGCTGCAGGCACATCTCAGTGAGACTTACCTGGGAGGAAAGGAAAGCCAAGAGAGACATAGATCTGTCGGGCCTGGGGGTCACGTTACCCACACTGTAACTGTAGGACTGAAACGAGGCCATTTCTCTTTGCTCTCACCGTTGTTTATTATTGTTATTACTGTTATAGTTACCATCATCTAATGCGCTTTGGCAAGCCAAACTGCAGCATTCTTGGTAACAGAATGCAGCGTGTTTACGCTTCTTTCTACTCACCTGTGGGGTGAAGCACAGCTCGTGCTCAGGGTATCCGCACGTTGGCCTTTTCCTGCTGCTCTTGGCCAGCATGGAAATGGCTCTGGTGGGACTTGGCTGCTGAATAGCAGGACTTCTGAGAATAAAGTGGTTAGTGTAAACCTACGTATCCTATTTTTCCTGATAGAATATGCCACTAAGAAATAACGACATAGCCAAACTGACCGTCGAGTATGTTAGTATTTAATCTCCCTTGCTGTTCACAGTGGAGCAGTGTTTTTCAGTGTTGGCAGACACGGATGGCTCATGTGTGGGCCGTGGAATTCCTAATTTGATGCAGACAGTCCACTGTTGTGCCTTGCCAGTAGGTGAGTGTGGGCTGAGTACTGCATCACGGGAAGCAGAGCATATCATCAAAACATGTGTTGTGTTCCTAGTTACATCCTGGAAGTTGAACTTGGCAGGCAATTTTATTAAATAACTAGAGAAAGGTAGGGGCCTGCAAAATGCTGCCGGCACATGGATTGTTTCAGCAGTCACCCTTGGAGAGAGACATTCAGTTCCCAAGCTTTTGAGACATTGTGGAGGAGGAAAACACACACAACGGACTTTCTAAGCTTCCAGCTACACGCACCCATCGTGGGCAGTACTTGACTATAAATGCCAGATCTGAACTCAAGGACAGGAACAATCCTGAAAGTATACCTGCACGAGCTGATACAATCAGTGTCTTTGATCTGACAGGAAAGAATTTCATGCAGATTGTTAATAATAACCTGACTCTTCCAAGGCTCCAAGAAACTCTCCCTTCAAAGTGTCACTGCGGCTGGCAAGCTGGGAGTCCCCGAGCCTTCTGGTTTGGGTAGCTATGAAATAGTCCCAGCCTTGCTTTTAGGTCGGGAGACTACAAAGAGAGCCGTTGCTGTTATAAGGTTCTACAGAGAAGAGCGGTCTTCCCTTGCAGCTCTCTAGGGCTGTGCTTTGTGGGGCGATGTTACGACTAAGCAAGCTGGCCGACTGGCATACCTGTGGTTACGCTGCGGCACCTGATGCGTAAAGACACGTGTTGGCTGTGTGTCGGGGTAATGCTGTTGCTTAGGAAACAACGCTTGTGTGTGACAAAACTGCAGAGAGAAAAGTTTCAATTTGAGCTGGTTATTGAACACCTCTTAATATGGAGTTTGGATCTGATTTTTCAAGGTGCTGTCATCAAATAGGAGTAGTTGTGGGTGATTGACACCACTGGAAACCAGGCTTAGTACTTGAGTATAGGGCCAAAGGATTTCCCTCCCTGGGTTGTCTTTGCATCTCACACAGGTAGAGAGAGAGGTCCCTGCCTCACTGGTGTTACTTGGAGCAGTACATTACACCTTCTGCCCCAGCACGCCGGGCCACTGATCGGTGNCTTAATACGGAGTTTGGATCTGATTTTTCAAGGTGCTGTCATCAAATAGGAGTAGTTGTGGGTGATTGACACCACTGGAAACCAGGCTTAGTACTTGAGTATAGGGCCAAAGGATTTCCCTCCCTGGGTTGTCTTTGCATCTCACACAGGTGGAGAGAGAGGTCCCTGCCTCACTGGTGTTGCTTGGAGCAGTACATTACACCTTCTGCCCCGGCACGCCGGGCCACTGATCGGTGGGAAGCTCACCGTGTTATTTCCTAAGCCTTGTCATGGCTTCATTTTTATGTTTATTCCTTGCCTGAATCTGGTTACCGTTATTACTGGGTATTATTGCCAATGCAAACCTGATGTCCACGTTGGCTGGAGGAAGGACGACTCTCGCCGGTTGCCTTCAACAGTTCGTCTTTTGGCTGCCGTCTGGTTGCTGGTATCAGGAAAAAAAATGTTTTCCGTCAGGAATAACAAATTCTTTCCTATGACAAACCACAGTAATTTCATTACGTGCCTCTGATTAATCAAGTGAGAGGTAAGGCCTGTAGGATTCTTGGTTCTTTTTTTTCTTTTGTATTTAGGTATTTATGTTGGGAACGGCCAGTTGCCAGTTTAGCTAGTTGTACAAGACTAAGAAATAGTTTGCGTGCCATGTGCTTGTATGTTACATTTTGGTTTAGTATTAATCCTGACTCTGCTGTTCGTAGAAAGTTCACTGACGTGCCTGCTAAAATCTGCAGTGCACTGAAAGGTCACTCACACCCAGTATCTGCTGCTGGCTGCCGTGATGCCTGTATCTATCTTACAGGAAAAGGATGCAGCCAGAAATGGAAGCGTTTAATCAGGTTTCAGGAGCGAATTTGAGAGAGGCAGTTGTGTTTAAATAGTGTAGTAATTGATCTAGGAAGACTGCAAGGTAATCACTGTAACTTTTTTCTTGGATTGGGAAAATCTAATTCCTCTCTCAGTTACAGAGGTGATGCCACATTACGCACCTCTCTCGCTTCCCACCCCGCTGGCGTCTTCAGTGGCTCCGGCGGGTTTTTCTTGTTATCGTCAACCGGTGATCTTACGTTGCCTGGCTGAGGGGAACGTACTGCCTCCCTCCGTCTCTCCCCCCCTCTCCTGCTCTCTCCCTTCCACCACCCCTCCATTGCTCTCCGGCCCCAGAGAGTTTGTCTGTTAATTCTCATTGTTAGCTCCCCCGTGTGCTCCTGCAGCCTTCCTCTCTTTGCCTCCTTTATTGCTGCGTCTCCTCTTGCCTTTCTGTCTCTTTCCATCCATTTACGTATTCTGAAAAAGTGCCCCAACCCTGCTGTTGTTAATGTTTATACAAGCTGGTTCACGTGAAGGAAATTAAGAAGTTGTTTAGCCAAACTGTCTCACCGCACATTTCAATTTTCTAGATTTATGATGGAGCAGCTGTGGCTGAATCCCGTTTGAAAAACTTTTGGGATCTTTTCCTGCGAGTGCGAAATGATACAAACCCTTGAAAGGGGAGAAAGGTTTTATCTAAAGCAGTAACGGTAAAACCTGTTCATGATCAGACTATTTGTAATACAGGACTGATGCATTCTTTCACCAGGAAATTTCTACCCAGCAGAACTGACATTCTGATAAGAACTAAATCTGTAGCTTTGTGGTTTAATACACGTGGACGGGCCATATTTTGCCGTAAAAAAGCTCGGCAACGTCACACTGCTGCTTCCCTCTCTGCCAGATGTCGTCTGGGAGGAACAGTGGAGTGGTGTGGACACAGGGAAAACTCATACAAAATAAGTTCCCGATTTGTTACTTTTAATGGGAACCTAGCACTTCCAGGCGTTTGCAGCAGCAGTCAGGGCCTAGCTTGATATCTGGGCAAGCTTTTTTCCAACGTAAAAATACATAAAATACGATTCAGCAAATGGAAACGAGCGCTCTTAAAAGGCAACGCTTCTGGCTTCACAAACCTTGTAGGTCTGTACTGAAAGAAGCAAAGAATGTGCTGAGGAACCAGAGAGTGTAACATCAGCTCGAAATGCACAGGAACAATAAATTCTAAAGAGGATTTATGATAACTAAAGTAAAACTATTCCACCTCCTCATGTCTTTTAACAACTTCAGCAGCCATCCAACTCTTCTATTTGCCGTCAGTCATTGCGAGCATGCAGTATGTTTCTTATAATAAAGATACGTCTTTATGGCATCTGTTGGACAGTTTTTAGCATCGCCCCAGAATTTGAGGCAGGGCAGGCTTCAGCCTCAGGGGGAAGGATTGTGCAGTCTTGACTGAGACGTCACTGCCTCACCCAGCTTTTATGTTACCATGAAAGGGGAAAGTCCTTCTCAAAGGTTGTAAAAGTCTGTTCTTTTTTTTTTTAACTTTGGAAAAAGAGAAATCTCTTCCACTTTTCTTTTCTGTTATGTGTTAAATGGAGAAGAGTCAGTGACATGAATGATGCTTGACACAAGGTAAGGGTCAACAAATCTTTTTGCCGTTTGATTCTTCTTCCCAGGTGGTTGAGCAATTTCTGCTGATTTCCCAAGAAGAAACTCGGCAGGCTGTGTTCACCACTCTAACGTCGTGGCCAGCGTGTGGTCTTTGTACTGGCAAAAATGTTCCGTTGTTTACCTAAACACTCAATCCCTGGCGAAGGTATGCAAATAAACATTGCCACTTTTTTCTTTTAATCTCTGTCCTCCTTTGTTGCTTAGTGAGGAGCTGGGAAGGCAGGTTAGTTTGAGTGCGAACTCAAAGACTACTGGTTAGTAATGGAAACAAAACCACACCAAACTGACGCAGCGAGTGGGGTGAAGGTGGTTGCTGACAGGAACTTTGTTGTAGGGTGTTTCTGCCTGGAAATTTGGCAGTATGGAGGCTACAGGCAGGAACAGTGATAGAAATATTTTCTTTTTTACTATTAAGGGTCATAAATAGAGATGGACGATAGTATCTTTCAATTCTCATTTCTTTTTAATTTTATCTTAAATCCTGACCCCAAATAATAAATCCCTATGTTATGCAGGAAAGGAATCTGAAGTGCCAAGAAGATCGTTTGAGCAAAGCCCTGCAAAGTGGGGAATCAAACACTTCTGAGCTATTTCGTCGCAGTCTAATGCCTTAAGCCCAGGCCAGTCTTCACCTTTCTCTTTGAGAGGAGGAAGAACTGGACTTAATAATGTCATCCCTTCTTGGGCAAAAGAGTTGTTAGACCATGTTAGTGTCAGTCCTAGCATGAGAAATGCCTTCAGAGCAGCTTGCCAGGGAGACAGAGCCTGATCGGTGTTGCCTTTGGACAAATCAGCTGAGATCACCTTACTGGAGGTGTGCCGGGCTTGAGCAAAGACTAAAAGATGGACTAGAGCAGAAGGAGACAACGCATCAAAGCCGGGGAGTATCGACGAGTTGGGGAAGCCGGAAGAGGCTTCCCTGCGTAGTTGTCCTACTGAACCGGTGAGGCCCCTTGACTGCTATAGGGGAAGGAGACTCTAAGTTACATTCAGCATGCTCTGTGAGAAGGCGTTGATACGGTCGGTACTGTCGTTGGTGAAAATGAAAGCCGTCGTTTGTGGTGTACGAAGGGGGGATGTTAGGTAGGCCTGTTTGGGTGCCTTTTCTCTGCCTCTTCCCACTCCTCAAGAAATCAGCACGGTTATAGAAAGATGCTGGAAGTTACGTCAGGCTCCGTCGTATTTTGGCAGTGCTTTGAGAACATGGGACTTTTTTCCTACATTTCTTTTTCCATAGTCACTACGCTGTCTGTGTGCTCCTGACAGAGTTTTGGGGCAGTAGTCTGTCATAATTTAAAACTGCTGAGGTCACCGAAATGGAATTCCTCCTTATGCCCAGGTTCTGTGGTCAAACTCAAAATCCCTTTACACCCCAAATGTGAGGCTGTTGGCAGACTGAGTTACAGCACAGCCTCCCAGTTCAGTCGAAATACGTTTGCAATTTGTAGTGAAGGAAAATAGGCGGAAAGATCCGTAGCGAAAGAGCAGCACGAGTCAAAGCACTACATCACAGTGGGACATTAAACGTCATTTTGAGTTTTTGAAAAGGAGTGGGCGTTCATTAGACGTCTGGAAATGTTATGTGATCCTTTAAACATCTTTTGACCTTAAGGGACGGGTAAAGCATTACTTTGTTATCTGCCTGTACCAGATAGATAGAAAAGCAGCGTGACCTTGTACTCTTAGGTGAACATAGGCAATTTATTGCTGCGGAAGATCACAAGTTGAGTTTTTCTTCTAGGTTGCGCTTCTCTGCTTGTCACTATGGGGGTAAAAACACAGCGATTGAAAATCCGTGCCGCAGATTTTTATCGTTGACATAAATGAATACTCTGTCCAAACTGCTTTTCAAGATGGTATTGATTTCTTTAACAAAACCTTGCTACTTTGCTAAAGACAGTTACCTGCACTTCTATGAGTTCAGTCATTAGACAGTGACTTTTGAAGAGCAAAGCCACCTCTAACAATAGCTGCTTGCATATATTGACAATTACATATTGAAATGAAAGGCCGTGCGCATAGGCTTACCTATATTCTGACACCCTGGATAGGATTCACGATTTACTGTCTCAGCGTTCCGTAATTAAAAATAACCTCAGAACTGGCAGACTAAGATTTAAATGAAAGGTTACTGCACCATAGCTAAATTAGTCCAGTTTGGTTTAGCATAAACTAAAAGGTTTAACATAAACTAAGATGACGACAGCCCAGCTTGCCTTCGAGCAACTTGTCACGTTGCCGCAGCCAGAGTGCCCCGCGTACCTCATTCCGGTCGGTCTGTGGCCTTGCACTGCCCTTGGTGAGATCAGGAGGGCACAGCCTGGCAAGAAACGTCAACATATCATCAACTCTGATATAAGGCAAATGCAAATTAAAAAGCGGAAGAGCGATGTCATTTTTGTTCGCAGGAGGCAGCAGCAGCAGTGTTGCTTTCTGTCTGTAGCACGGAGGAAACTCGTTTTCAGTCGCTCCGGTGGATCGTTAGAAGCTCTTCCTTTGCTGCTAATGGATCTGGGTAGGACAGGCTCATCTTTGGGGGCCACATACGCGGCACGAATTCAGAGATCTTGTGTTGGTGTCTGACAAGGCAGACGTGTTGTCAGGGCATCAGGAAACACCACGGCAGAGGGCCACGTTCCTAGCAACGCTGGTCGCCCATGCGGCACGTGGTTACCTGTGAGACGTCTCTCAGCTCAAGTTCACAGCTGGGTAGGAGGAGGCATAAACAGGTAGTCACTTCGATGTTTTAGTCTGGACCCTTAGTCAGGGTCCTCCTCTAATGCTTTCAGCAATCAGGAGGACAAAAGGTCACTTTTTTTTTCCTCTTTCCTTGCACCCTGCAATGAAAGCAGAGAAAGAAAAGGGAAAACATTGTGTACAAATTGAGTATAAAGAAATACGTTTTCCATGGCTTCTCCAGTGTGATTTTGCAGAAAATGCAGGAATGTTTTCCCAGTGCATTAGCATTTGATGTACTACTTCTTTCTATGTAATAAAATGTTCAAAAAAACCCAACCCCACATTAAAAAATAAAAGAGGAAGACGTTTCTACCGGGGATGAGCAGAGTAGTCCCCAATTTAACTAATGTAACTGTACATGCGTCCCGAACCTTTGTCAACACACATTAAAAATACTTCATCAGTTTAACCCATTTACTTTTCTAAGAGAATCCTGGGAGATCATTGCTGCTAAATGAATTAAGAGACACAACCAGTCTAGAAAAGGAACCTTTGAATGTTTAATTTTCCTGTTGCATAACGCACTCGGTGACACACGCGGTGTCTCAGAAGACATCTTACAAAGCAACAGCACAGCGGCAGTTGAAACGGAGAGTGGTTTGGGTGCTCGTGTCGTTGTCGTCGTGGGGCGTATAGGCTTGGGCTTCGTCCTGCAGATGCTGCTACCTGTACAGGGACTACTCAGTGCAGAAAGTATTTATAGCATCTGTGTGTGCCTTATTCTTTTGTTGTTCGTTGGGTTGCTTGTTTGCTCGTGGGGTTATTTTGGCATCTGAGCTGAGCTCCATTAAAGGCTGGAAGCAGAGTTTCAGGCAGCTTTGAACCAGGCCTTTGATAAGGGCAGTGCGGATGAAGCGTCAAATTTTGTTCCTAATCCTCTGGTAGTTACACATGTTATAGAATTCGCAGCTTATGAAGGAGCTGGGCTTCAGCTCGTTTGTGTTGCAGAGGGAGAGCCCTTATGGCCTCCCGAAAATTACGTCAAAGACCATGATTTTGTTACTGCCAGTCTATTTTAAAATGCTTAAATAAATATTTCCTATACTGGTAAAGCAAAATTATTTTTATACCTAAGGACTTAAAGGGAATATATGCACTTGCATGAACTGGACATTTAAGAATTTTCTTCATGCGTATTTGATATTTGGCAAACAGCAATATTTCACCCTGGGTTTTAAGGATAGTTTTACTGAAAAAACTTACACCTAGAAAGGAAAGTAAAAAAATTGTCCGGCAATTTTTGCAGCTCATAGTTCTTGGCCATTTCAAAGGGCTGAAGTGGCTAGCTGCATCATGCTGCACTTCAAAGCCGTTGTAGAGGTGAGCACCATTACCTTAGAATATTGTTTTCCTTAGTTTCTCCATTTGGATGTTTTTCTGTACGTAGCTGCCACCGCGCAGGAAAAAGACACGAGGTGTTCAGCTGGAGAGAGATGGGAGATTTTCTGGGTGATGAAGAGTGCGTTTGTCGTTTCTGTCGGCTACTACGTGAGACTTACTTCAACAGGTTTGCCTTTATGAGAGTGCTCAGGGCCGTTTCACCTTGACCAACAGTTTGCTGCACTTCTGCTCTAGTTCTTGCCTTCGGGTACAAAGAAATACCCTCCTGAGCCTACGTGGGGTGCTAAGGAGGAAAATTGAAGTGCAGACTGACGGACGATCTACCCAGCCGTTCCGGGTAATTGTTGGGGTCATTGGCAGGCACTTCAAGAGGCATCACATTGTGCTTGCTCCTACTTTATTTGAACTATAAATAGAGAACTTGAGCCCTTATGAGTGAAATACTCCCCTTCACTGCCATTAAATAACAGGTTTGCAGCTTCCCTCTGCTGCACATGTCTGTCTAAGCGATGTGTTTGTCCTCAGGGATGTCTGTATTGGTATTGCAGACCTTTTCCCAAAAGCTGAAGGAGTTTGCGCAGCAAGTATTGCATTGTCGTTCTCCTTAAAGTGAATGCAGTGCTGTCTTCTTTCCTGCACTCCCGGCCCCCTCCACCCTCATAAGAATTCTAACTTTGGGCTATCCCTAGCCGCCTTCAACTGAAATCAGTAGTAGTTTTGTACCTGGAAAAGGTGAAACATTAGATCCTGAATTTTCTTGAGGAAAAAAATCCCAAAGTAAACTTGCCATAGGAGTCAGAATGTATGACAGTCCCGGCTCTGTTGTCCTGCAAAACATTTTTGAGTCTCATAGTACCCCGACAGGGTGACCTGAGAAGACGCTTACGGTCATTCTTGATATTTTATTTCACTTGACTGCTTAGGTAGAATGGGCAGAGGAAACAGTTTTCTGTCCGGTCCTTCAGCACAACGCCGTTAACTTCACCACTGCGTTTGAGGACAGGGTCCGTAGATGTGGGAAGAACATGCTGTGTCCCGTCCCTCCCTTCCATCATAATGTTTTCTTACATCTTCTGTCTGGAGCTATAAAACTAGCTTTTAATTCTTCCAAGTAAAAACTGCATCATAAATATTTATTTTGCATTAAGGTTATTTTTATAAGGTTTACCTTTTAGGTCTCAAAAAGGAACAGGTGACATGGATCCATGCACGGAACATCAGCGTGAGTTAAAAGTGCGGAAGAGAAATTTTCCCTTATAGAGAGACTAATATAACACGTCCTTAATTACTGTGGGTGTTTGCGCTGTTTGGGCAGTCAGTTCGCATCCAAACTTCATTGCGTTGGGAGCTCAGGGCCTAAAGCTGGGCCCTGCTTAGTGACAAGTTTTCTCCACAAATCCGGTAAGAATTGAATATTGAAGGAATCTTATTACACCGTTTCTAAAAAGGAGAAGAAGTTAATAATGATTTTCACTTTCACTCTTTATTGTTTTTCTTTTAACTGGATGTGCTTGGCTGCTATAGAAATGAAAGACTAATGGAAATAGCTAATTGCAATATAGAGAGCTCAGTAAAAGCTTTCTCAGAAAATTCTGTTAATGCATTTAAATCCTGCAGATCTGAGTAGCATCCAGCTTTCTAAATCCTGTGGAATAATAGCTCAGACTTTCCAGAGTGCACACAGTAGGACTCGAAGTCGTATTCCACGGACTTATTTTCAGACCTTATCAAAAACTCAGTGCTTAGCTCACACTTCAAAAAGTTTTGTGAAGCTTCATAAATCTTTTCTGTTCTTGAGCTGAACCTTAAGTGGGCTCCAATGAAGGTATCGGTATTACTGTGCAACCAAGCGGAGATTTTTCGCAGAAGTGATGTGATTTTTAGGTTGAGAAATTGACTGAATGTGGCTGTAAGCTTTTAGCTGAATTTGGATCTAAAGCTCAGAGTGAATGAAATGAGATGCATCTTTGCATTCCTCCACTGAAAAAAGCCCCCGCAGTGTATTACAGTCTAATGACAGAACACTCTTCTTGTTGAAGTTAAATCTGGGCACGTTTTCTTTTTGGATCGTTAGCTAAAGATACGATGGAGTTCTTCCAGATGAAACCGTTCCCTGGCAGTCTGCTTCGGGAAGATCCCCCTCCACATCAGAGACACGATCCTTCTCTGAAAGGCACGGGCACGAGCTACTACAGAAGTGCATTTGGTAAACCAGATGGGGTTTTGTGCTTTAGAATGACGCACAGCGTATGACACAGAACTGGATTCTGGAATATGATCTCGTGGCAATCAGGTGACAATAAATGGTATATAAATCATTATCACATACTTACAGAAGTCCAGACAGGACATTTGCTCCTCTGCCATTGCCAAGAAAATGAATCTTGATTTGCAGAATGCTTTCGCATTCCGTTTCATTCAGTTGTGGCTGATGAAGCCGATGCATTTGATGTTCCCCTAAACAAGGGAAAAATAAAAACAATGAAAAAATTGATAATATTTTTTTAATAATATTTTTTTAGTATCCTGCAACAGAAGACTATGTTTCCACTAGTTTATATTACTAAAATGGGATATTTTAAGAGAACAAATTGGTTTGATGGGCCTTAGTTATGTCATATATTTATTACTATGAAGAATGGATTTTGATGTGATAACTTCTCATTTTTATAAATCAAGCATAGTAGCAGTGGTCAGGTAGTGCAACACGGTGCCATATAATTTTCAATAATCAAAATTCTCAATTTAGATTTGTTTTCATTGGGATAGAATTAAGTTTGATCCCCTTACTACCTTTGTTTTACACTTAGCAGGGTCCACTAACATGAACGAATTTGCTTCTAGTTTTAGGTCAAGGAAAGAGATGCTCACATCCACTGTGTATTGGGTAGTTTTGGAGTTGAAGCAAAGCTTTTAATATATTTATTTTTTTTCCACAAAGGCTTGATTCTTGATTAACTCACTGAAATGTCAGAATGTAATGTCAGATGTAAACGAGTGAAGCCAGAAATCCTAGGAGGGGTGAGAATGGACCAGTAGAAAAAGGGATGGTAATTGTGGAAGCCCCAAAAGAAGAAGTTAGTAAGGAAGGTTGCGATTAGTTTGAGGCACTGCTCTTGTATCATGACTGACAGCCTGAACCTGAACAAAGTACATAGGCATCATTTATTCACAAAAGGATGCGTGAGATTAAGGAGAACCCTGTGCCTTCTCCCATGAATTTGACCTTGGGTAGCATCGTGTCCTTTCAGATGCTCAGCACTTCACAGCGCTGCGTGTTTGTGGCACGCGGGTGCCTGGCTGAGGTGTCCTCCCCGCTGGCGCGTGCCCTGTTCCCCTGCCGGGGCTGAAGAGCTCTGTGCGAGCGAGCGTCTGGCCGAACACAAACAGCTTAGGAGTAGTAAAGATCTGTTCGTTGTAAACAAAGGAAATTACTTAGGATGCCTTGAATAGTGGAGCGTGGGGAGGTTCAAACGCTTCCCACAAGGAACTGGCAGTCTTCTCCCGGGATACGTAAGCTGCCCCGGACTAAATCCATGGATCCCTGGGGCAGAGGCTCTTGACGAGGAGTGGCGGGGGAGAAGTTCTCTTGGTTTTCCTTCTCCTGTGCATCTGCGTATGGTCCAGGGGTACCTGTACTGGGGCTTCACGAAGTGTCTCTGTAACTGAGCTAGCTTGGCTATTGGCGACAGCGAGATTGGATTGGAAGTTGTGTGGCCTCTCCGCGAACGTGTACCCACTTTCCTGAAGTGAAATTATGCAGAACCACTAAGCCAATCCTCTACACGACAGTACATTTTAAAATTGGAAATGCGTTCAGAAAACCGTGAAGGTGAACTGTGTTCCTTGCGAGTGCCCACCAGCAATAGTCTCTGGTCTAAAATAACACTTGGACTGCTCCTTAGTCCGAGTATTGCTGGCCCTGCCAAGCACGGCAGGTTCCAGAAACAGCACAGTAGGCTCAAGGGTCTCGGCTGTGACGTAACTGCCATGCCAGTTAGCCCAGAACTGTGACTAACCACGGTCTGCATCCTCCTGCAGCGCAGATGTTGCTTACATCTTTTATCTGAGGTCTTAACTTATTCAGCGTTGGATTCCTGCGAGGCCTTGCACTTGCATTACCGTGTTTTTAAGCGCTGCTTTATGTAGAGGACATTCTGCATTTCTACTTTCTAGACAAACAGCAACCTACCTGCAAACGCCCGATTCTGACATTCCTTTCTGCTGACGCGTTTTCTTTGCCGACTTCCTATTTCTGTAGGGTACGTTGATGGCACTTTTGAGGTCCAGATAGTTTGGCAGAGAGAAGCAAATTATCACTGCAGTACGGCAATCACTCTTGCTATTTTCACAAATATTTCTTAACTGTTTCACAGACATACCCTGAAGAGAGGACTTCTTTCAGAAGGACATCAAAAAATACAGCCCAGTCTGAAAGAAATGGTTAATGAGGAGAGCAGAAAAGAAAATTTCGGGGCATGGTAAAAGATGTGAGTAAAACTACAGCGCTATAGCTCAGCTTGTATAAATGTAACCNTGCCGACTTCCTATTTCTGTAGGGTACGTTGATGGCACTTTTGAGGTCCAGATAGTTTGGCAGAGAGAAGCAAATTATCACTGCAGTACGGCAATCACTCTTGCTATTTTCACAAATATTTCTTAACTGTTTCACAGACATACCCTGAAGAGAGGACTTCTTTCAGAAGGACATCAAAAAATACAGCCCAGTCTGAAAGAAATGGTTAATGAGGAGAGCAGAAAAGAAAATTTCGGGGCATGGTAAAAGACGTGAGTAAAACTGCAGCGCTATAGCTCAGCTTGTATAAATGTAACCTCGCCAGTACACGCATTTGCTTAGCGAGGTGTTGCACTCTTCCTGAAAATAATGATCAAAGATGGTGGAAAGCTTTAATTTCATGCCATTCCTTTTAAAAGAACTTGAGATAGTGTGCTGAAGACTATTACTCAGTTCCCTTTCCTTTGCATGCTGTATTACTGCATTCATAGTACTCTGTGTTGATGGGTCGGTATACAGCAAGATTAACTACAGAAGAAAACATACAGAACGTACGCTGACATCCCTGTGAAATAACAGTAGCAGAGATGCAGATTCTATCATCGAGCACGTAATGGAAATGGACGGTTTGATGTCCAACTGAGATGTCCTGGAACAGTCTTGGGAGATTGTGCTTTCTTCCAAAATCTTTTGAAAGGGTCAGCTGAAGAGGACAGCAGTGGTATGAAAGAGTGCACAGAAGTTTTGCAGGAACCATGTTCGTATCTCTAATAGCAGGAGAGATTGTCACAGAATGTTCAAAGGCACACTTCTGCCTGATTTTCATGTTATTAGTGAAACTAAAACAATTTTTCTAGTTATATTTCTAATAATCATTATAAGGAATGGGGCAGATTCCTCTTACCAGGCTATTTTTATACCTCTCCAAATGGAGCTCTAAGTGGGTGCAAATTACCTCTGTAACTTAACAGGCATGAGTATATGCATCCCATCATCAGAAACATTTAAAAGAAGGGTTGATGGAGAAGCATTTGCACGAGCAGAGCTCACTGCAAATTTATTATTCCCAAACTTCTACTTGTTTCCCCCCTTCTTGAAAACAATGGAGGGAATTTGATGCTAATGAAAGGCTGATTGCACGGTACTGCAGACTAGAATTCTGTTTACACGGTGAACGGCTCTGCCGAGTATTTCTCTCACAACTCAGTCGATGTGCCTCTGTTTGAATTGCGAGTGTCTGTGGAATCTGTTCACAGCCCTTAAGTCCTTATTTAGCTCTTACTCAAAACTTCCTCAAGCAGGCTAAAATCAAAATCAGCTGGAATTCCTTTGTTTAATATTTGAGTGGCAAATTCAGTGGCCTCTGCTTCCACACGCAACATTTTTGGGCATCCACTGCAGCTGCCAGCGAGGGTCATGCCCGTACCGTTGGCAGTTATCACTGTCACCGTTGGCTGGCTTGAAATTGCAAGGTCTTTTTTATCTGGGCTCTGAAACAGCTGTTAAGGGGCAGTGATTTCTGGCAAGCTGTGATGAGGTGGAATTAAAAGTAAAGTCAAGTCATCCTGT